>JAPYZF010000020.1:0-520348 GCA_030523045.1 Meteorus cinctellus | reverse complement strand
GAGGGCGCATCTATAGTTTTAGCACGGCACAAAAGTTTGACTTTCTGCCGTGAAATCAGGGCCGAAACTACGTACTTTCGACCGAGGTATGAAGAAAAAGCATTGAGTACACAATGAGAACATAAATCAAATTTATCGTGGACGATGTGTGCAATGGATGTAAGGATATGAGTATATATATATATATATGTAAGGACGAAAGTATATACATGACGTACATACGGGGAGACATAAACGCGCAAGCTGGACAACGAGTCGCTGCTCGTCGGCCTTTTATGATTTATGTTCATAACTTTATACATTATATTTCTATGATTTATTTACACACATTGTCCAACATCCGAAATAAATAATTAATACTCATTAAATTCGGTATTGTGTATGGTAATTGTCTAATTAATGTTTATATTTTTTAGAAATTAATTATTTTGTTCATTTTAAATCCTGGAAAAAAGCGGTTTTATTTTCATATTTGATGACAGAAATTTTTTCAATACTCGGTTGCTTGATGGGAATTCTTTTTCACAATAAAACATGCATGAAGTCAGAGATAAATCCACGATACAAAAATGGATAAAAGCAAGTTCAACCGTAATCCTTAGATGGAGTTGTGTATCTTCCGTTCTCATAATTTTCATAATATATTTTCTCATTTTCCACAAATGTCGTTAGAATTACAAAAAAATTATTCTTCTACTGCCAGTGCTTTCAATAAATCAGAAAAAAATTTGAATGAACAAAATACTACGAATCGTCATCATTATTTATGCAAAGATGAATCCGATAAAAAATGTGAGATGAAAAATCGCATGACCTGACCGGAGTTGGATGTAAATTTCCTATGACATCCCCTACGTATAGATAAATAATGCAAGAAAAGGTAATTCTTTTTTAGAGTAATGTTTATTATTTATCTCAAATAGATATATTGCTATACACAAAATCATAAAGTTAAACTTTGGGAGCTTTTCGGCCAAACGATTTCCTTTCCCAACGACGACCCAAAGTCATGACAAAATTCACTCTAGATTCTCTCACTCTCGTTTCCCTTTTTACACCTCCATCATTCCTATATGTCTTTCTCGCATTTTCCCCTATATTCTATCTCCCTTCATCACAGTAAGTTTACGGCACTTCGTCCTGCAGACTCGCATAATTCCGAGCACTCTGCCCGAGCAAGGAGATCGTGTTAGGCGGCCGGTTACCACGAATAATGGATGCGACGGTAACTCACGTTAATGAAGCGTACCGTTTACATCTGCCTAACGGCTCTTCTACCATCTACTGTGTGGTATCTTCCTCTCTCGTTCTCACCCTTCCTCTCCCTCACTCATTCACCATTTACTGAGTGTGACTATATAGCCGTATATCTATCGTACTCAGTATATAGTCGACGGAGAAATGTCTCCTGAGCTTTCTCAGTTCAATTCCATTTTACCTAGCCACGCGCGCGCGCTTCCGTTTGGTGAAGCACGTAAGCCCGGCCAACTTGAGCGAACAGAGAGAAAGGAAGTACGGAAGGGTAGAAAAGTAGGAATGAGAGGAAGCGATGCCCTAGCGAGCGCGTCCCATCGGCGTAAAATTTGACTGCAGACCGACCTGGTTACTCCAGAGACTGTGATATCCCTCTGGGATTCGCAGTGGGTGAAGGCATCTCAATTTTTTTTTCTTCCTCCCTTTGCCCATTCTGATCATCACGTTTCTCATGCAGTCCATCAACCCATCGCAACCGCCAACGAAACTTCAGTTTTGTCTATTCAATCATATATATTTATAAATCATTCCAACATTTCAATATTCTATTTTAGTTTAACGTCCAATAAATGATTTCATTTTTTCTCAACTCTCATGAGACAAATGATAAAAAAGTCTGGAGATTCTCATTATTATTGACAAATTATACTTTTGTTTCTCATCAATTTGTTTTATCAGAATCTATATGATTACTACATTGTTTACTATTTGCAATCACTTCATGCGTGAAGAATAATTCTTATCATACGTGCCAAATCCCTCTTCTTTTCTTCCCTTCAAATCGCTGAGGGTGATGTCGATAGATTGGATTAGAGAGGTCTTTTGGAAACCAATCAGTGATAATTAATATATATATATATATCTGTCTGCGTACAGTTAATCAACTGATCATGTCAGACATTTCCAAGCTGGTGGTGCAGCCCAATCCTGGATATATTAGGGCAGCTGATGGCAATACGACGTGTACCTAATGTTGAATCACACGAGACATGGTAGGTCCCTAATTAATAGAGTATGAAACTCCCATTTAGAGTTTCTGGGTCGATCAGAATGTCGGAAATTGTTCGTGGATATACAAGCACACGTACAATGAGAAATGGCATTAAAATTATGATAAAATATTGGTTATGAACATTTCAATTACAATTGTTATTGAACATTCATCAAGAACAGAAAAAAAGGAATGTAACACAATGCAGATATATTATTATCGATAAAATAATGCAATAAAATATAAAGCAAGGTACAAATAAAAGATATTGGTTCATCAGTCACATTTATCATTCTCACATCACCGCCATATCAACCTATCATAGATAACACTACACAGAAAAAATACCAGAGCAGTTGTATGTGTGTAAATAGTTTTCAACACTTCAACGCGTCATAGAGTATTGCCACGTATGCGAACGATATCCGGTGGCCTGCTCGATGAACGACGAGCAATGATTTGTTGCAAAAAGAAGGAAACAACAATAGAAAAAATTCACACTGTTTCACATCCAATATTTTTGTTTTATTTAGATTTTTTCAACGTCGACGAAACATTTCCATTTGCATGAGTTATCCGCCGTTGAAAGTAATGCGCATTTTAACGTGTGCGGTTGTGCAATGCAAATTTGGATCGCACTAAATTTTTTGTATTGCGCTTGGACAATAGGTGCATTTATCGTATGACACTGCCATTAATATGACACATAGTGTGTGGAAAGATATGTCCATATTTGACAAGTGGATCTACTGGTATGGTCCGGTCGATGACACTCCTTAATATATGTATATACATATTCATGGTTATGTGTCAGGTTTATGTGGTGTTGAGGTCTGACTACGCGCGCGCCTGGTCCCCTGAAGCGTTTGATGATTGTATCTCACATTGTTGCAGATGACGTCTTGTCTTCTACTATACACTCACCCTATCTGTTCTAGCACCCTGTTTGGCGCGAGTCTAGTCAAAGCTCACATATATACAGGCGAGGCCAAGTATTTAGCTTGCTCAGGGCTACGAAACTAATTAAGCAAAAGTTAACCAAAAATTTGAAAAAAAGAAAGATGAGAATGAACCTCGTGAGCACTGATGTTGCCTTTCTATTGTTCTGCAGTCTCTTTGATGTAACAAATTCTAAGATATTAGAAATGTATATAAAAGAAAATATGAAGAATGAGTTATGATTTTCGTTGTTATGCGAGGAAGAAATGATTGTGAGGTTATTAATTTCAGAGGATTTAAATTGAAAATTTTCTGGAACTTTTGAATATTTAATATTAACAAATATAATTTAATATAAGAGGAGCGACGTTTTTGTTCTAGAAAATTTTTTGAAGTAAAAAGATCAGCATCTTTTCATGTTGACATGAATTGATTTATAATTTTCACTCGTGTATTTGCATGCAGGATAATTTCCAGCGAAGGGGGGACATATATTTAAACATGTGTGGATATTGTCGAGCAAATATTGTCCTAGTTCTCCAGATACTGATCGAATACTGTGCTGTGTTGACTTGAATTTATGATGAGCTATTGTTAAGAGATGGAGCCAAAGTAAATTGCATATATTTCATTACCATAATCTTGTGTGCTTATTAACTCTCTGCTTGGACATCTTGAATTGCGTCACAAATTACCTTCTTTAATCAGTGAATTGAATATGATTGATGATTGAGTAAATTTCCTTTTCGCAATCAAAACTCAGAAATATATCTGACACTCAATACCAGAATTGAATTTTAGAAGAAAATAAAAGCAATTTAATTTCACATAAATGATATTTCCATTTATATAACTTCGAAGATTATCAGATTGATTATGAGAATTCTTTGGTTAACTCAATTGTTCATGACTTCGAGGTTAGTTTCCGGAATTTCTGACGTAACGGAGAGGCTCTTGGATACTTCAAAGGACACAAATGTCAGTGTACCACGCGTTACCGTGCAAATTATGGATCCAAACATAAAGATGAATGACGCAGCAGATCGTAATGATTATGATGACACAACAGATAGCTGGGATATGAATCGCGCAATTCGTGATTTAGCATATTATCTACGTGCACATAAATTTAATGATTACGATCGACGTTATTATAACAATATTGATGATGTCAAACACAGATTGTGGATGGAATTCCCAAAACCACCCCTGAGATCATTACATTGGGAGGTCCATAAACATTGCGACGATGGTTTTGTTCAATGTTTGAAATATCTCGACAATATTGTACAGCAAACGATACTGAAACGCGAAGATGATACGATAGTTGTTATGAGAGATAATAAATGGACACTGAAAAATAATTCGTTGCAAGTGGAAAATGTTGATCGTGAATGTAATGCAGCAAAGAAACGAGATAATCGCACTTTTGTGCCGTTTCATGGACCAATCGGTCTGTATTTATGCCACTTTGATGGAGTAAAACGCTTTGTTTTGTCTGGACATCACTTATCATTATATAAAAATTTTTAGAGAGATTCCAGTGGCGAACCACTGCGAGTTACTACATGTGCTGGTATACAATGTTAGGTAGACCAGAATTATCCCATTTTAATGAACCCTGCGACGATTTCGCTGATTGCTTCACAATTTATGGCAGCAACCAAGACGCGAGAGCTCAGGATGGTAGAGCTTTTGATTGTGCGCTCTATTCTTTTTGTCCTGATCCTTGTTGCACGATGAAACACATCTGGCATATGGACGATTGTTACCGTAGCCAGTTGAATCCATGTTACAAATCAAATACTTCAGGTTTATATATATATTTTTAATTCAATACAATTTCCATTTACCATTATGATGCGTTAATTTTCTGTAGTGATACAAAAGTGTTCATTCAAGCGTCTGGAAAATCAAGATTTTCAAGCCCTCATAGCCAATGAAATGAATATTACGTGTCCATGTTATGAACCCGGATACGAATGGTCATCACGTTTTGGATTGTGCGTTGATATAAATGAATGTACACGTGGTCTTCACAGTTGTATGGACATACTTGGCGAAACTTGCATCAATTTGCCTGGTAGTTATGCATGTTTATGTCGTCATGGCCTCATTTACGATAGCGAGTATTTCGCTTGTGTTGAAAATGTTGTGTTCACGCAAATTGTACTGCCAGCTATTCAGGAACACGTCAACGCAACAATATCGTCGAATGTTTCGAATTAGATTGTGAAATTCTTGATAGTGTCAAGTTTAATTGAGTGCAATTACTTTAATGTCTTGTTCGTTTTATTGCTGTATTATTTAACATGGCATTTAAATTTTGTTTAGCAGTAGGAAATCTTAAAATTTGACAGCTATAATTTTTTATGTTCTTTGAATGTGTTTCAAGAAAGTTTATTCATTTTTATTTGCTTCTTATCCAAAGTATTTTTTGGAGAAAGTTGAAGATGGATAAAATATGGATTTGAATAAATGAAAGAGAAAAAAAATTATAAATAATGCATTTTGTGAATGGAAAAAAATAAATTCCGCGCACCGATAACAATTGAAAATTTAATCTTCCATGAAACATTTCACAATTTCACATTATACCGGGCCTACGAGAGAGCTTTCTCTGCCAGTTATTTCGTTGAAATTGGGAGTTTGAGCTCTGCGGGGGCGGATCGCAGACAGAGGGGTTGCGAGGGTAAAAAACAACAGTACTCTACATACCAATTGCCTTACTTAACATAATGGCACCATGAAAAATACATAGCGTAAGTATACTTTGTGCCAACGGCGGCACCATTTTTACCAACTTTAAACTGTATAAACTGTGAATATTGCACGCTACCAAATAAGATCAATACAACCTTCCATTAATGTATTTAGATTAAAAATACATTTTGATGTAAGCACTTGTAATTCCGAGGTTTCACTTATCGATGTGAATTTTTATTCATTCAATCAAATCTTGTATTTATATTTTTAATCAACAACAAGTAGTTATAGAATTGGAATCATTAACGTAACATCCCGTGATTGGAAAGATGCGAAGAGCTATAAATTTTTTATTCGAATCTGTGATGAAATTCATTGTAGTAACAGGTCACGGCTGGAAATTGTTTTGCAGATTCAAATTATCTATATTTCTTTAGAATAATTAAAAGTAGTTTCTCCGATATATATATATTTACATACATAAGAAGCTTGACCAGACATAAACATATGAAAAAAATTTATTGCGCAAAAAATATGACTGCAACATTTGTTCCCTTCCTACAATAGTCACTCAGCTCAATCTTTTATGGCTTCGTATTTTGTGCTGCCCCGTTTTAATTTCTCATTCAGTAATCATGTCTCTCAGCGAGTGGTACGGACAGCGCGAGGTTCTCCTCATCGGTGTCACGAGTGAACTTGGTCGTGCAATTTTAGAAAAAATTCTTAGATCATTCCCAAATGTGAAAGTATACACCATTGTGCGTTCGCGTAGTTGTCAATTGAAGGAAGAACGGATCAAAAAAATTTTCCTGTCCCCTGGGTAAGATTTCTACTACAAAAAAAAATTAATAATATCTCGAGCATATCCATGAGTTGCCCAAGTCATGTCCATTATTCTTATAGATTCTCAACCCCATGAGGATTGTGAATGACATTTTAGAGTTAACATTAGCTCAATTGCGCATCAAAAATCTATGATTAATCGTTCACTTTCTTTGAATTAAATATGAATCATCTGATATTCAGGTTTGAAAGAACGCGCCAAGAGCAACCCGATGGATTATCACGTGTGAAAGCCTGTGAGGGAAATCTCTTATACGAAAATTTAGGTTTGAATAATGAAGATTTGAAAATTTTGAAGAATGTCGAAGTGGTTTTCCATGCTGCAGGACCATCTGATGAACTTCTTGATTTTGCACGTAGAGAATTACCAAGTTTACGTGTAATTGCACTGGCCACCAGTTTGTTCAAACAAAAAGATATGTTCAATGACATTCGTGATGAAAAGTTCTTAAATATTCCAATAACTGCTATACGTTATCCAATTATTGGTCCAGCATATAAAGAACCGATGGCAGGTTTTGTTGAAATATTGCGAGGACCAACAGCGATTATGATTGGTGCTGGTCACGCTCTTGGACGCTCTGATTTACCAGCTGAAGTCATACCCATTGACTTAGCAGTGAATGCATTGATTATTGCCGCATGGGACAGAGGAACCCGGTAAGTGAAAGTGCAACTAGACGCAACATGCTCATAATAAAGAGAATGAAATTTCTACAACGAATTTGTGTGTGAGTGTGTGTGTGCTCAATACAGTGTTGAGCAAATGGATTTACCGGTTTTTACCAAGATTGCACACACGGGTTAGTTAATGTTTCGATCGATCAGCGGAATTTATGTCGTCATTTTTAATTTCTCCATTTCTGCATGGCGTGAGATGGATTTTTGATGAATAACGTCAAGTAATTGCCACAAGTTGATTTTGATTCAATAACGATCTGGGCTTTTGATTGTACATTCAATATTTCGGATTGATTACATAAATCTATCAGATATTTTATTGATTTACCACAATGTGGTCATGTCATCAACAAATAGATAACTACATAATTGTTCGTTGACCTTAATTCTTGATTATTCAAAATTATTGAACAATTATTGGTATGAATGTAAATTGGCAAAATACGGAAATTCATGGTTTCAGTATACTAATTGAATTCCGTGGAAATTTGGCTGACACTGATGTTTGAATTATATATCAATGGATAATATATTATTGGAAAGCAAGAGAAATTTTTATGAGGATGTAGAATATGTCATTAACAAGATAGTGCGAATCGAAGTACATGTTGGATCAGATGTATAATGTTGGCAGGAAGTGTAACCACGAGCCCCGAAATATAGCGATGATTTATCCCATGTAATCTCTGATGACGGCGAATTAATTGGACGTCATATATAATATTCACAGCATTAAATTAGTCCAATTAGACAAAATGGTAATTAGTGCTTTTCATTTGAATTCAATGCGAATTGACTTTTTGTAAGAAGTTTTGGTGAGTTGTGTATTTACTTTTGATGAATTGATGAATACGTCGCTGTCTATTCTCATGATTAATTAGTTTAGCATGAGTTATAGAAGTGAAGAATAATAAAATGTAGAAGTATAGCTGTTTTTCAAGTATCTTCAAAGTTTCTTTAGGAATCCTTTCGATGATATGACCTCGTCCCTTCAAATCAGTCACTATATAAAAGCCTTAATTTATTAAACTTCTTATTCCGAAAAGCCTTTAGCTTCGTATACCTTATTTGGTCTCACGGGCACGACCTCCCAGCGCTATTTACGTCTGACCGGCATAGAAATAAACTGATTGCGTCAAATAGCTGCCCATAAAAAGAAAAGAAGGACCCAAGAGAAAAACTTTTTTAGTTCGTCCATTATTTTCTCATTCCAACCGACATCTTCTTTACTCTCAGCGGTACATAAATTGATCAAGCAGGTGATCGCACCTGTAAAAGCTGAAAATTCCATCTTTACAAATGATCAATAATGAAAAGATGATAGGTAAAGAAAATGCGATTGATATCCTCAACGTTGAACGTATTCTCATGTTGAAACGAATAATTACGAATTATAATGTCAGGACATTTCAAGAGTTTATTCTTTGGAAAGGAATTTTGAAAGGAATATAGTTGAAGCCAACAAATTTCTTTCATGAAAAAGAAACCGACAAAGCAATTATGCTCAGTAAAATGTGGAGACTTTAATGAGGTGGATCACACTAAACAAATATTGGACATAAATAATTTCCCTACAAATTCCTTGAATTTATACAAATTGTTGAATAATCACTTTATTATTCATTCTCTATCTTGTTCACAGAAACTGCAATGATATTCCAGCGATATATAATATGCCAAGTTTAGGATGCACATGGGACGAGTTGATAGTGAAAAGTCAGCTGGCACGACGGAAATTTCCTTATCCGACGTTTGGCATTTCTGGAATGACATCAATTGCTCTTCTACATTATATCGTCGTATTTTTTTTCGAGTGGTTGCCATCGGCATTTTGCGATAGCATTCTTACTTTATTTGGAATGAAACCGAGGTAAGACGTATTTAACTCTTAAAGTATTGAATATTTTTATTTCCAAGAGGAAGAATTATTTTTGTTTATTTAATACACAAATATTTCTTAATAATTCAATCAGAATTGTATTTTTCTAAATTGTCTTGCAGAAGTTATCACTGTCCAGATTCATTTGTTATTTCATAATAAATGACGATACTTTCACTTGACCTTAATGAGCGTTTTTGCATTGCTCTGATGTAACATTTTATATATAAAACAAGATAATAATACTGGAACTCACTTGAATAACACTGAATTCAGGATAATAGAAAAATGAATGAATGAAAAAAAGTTTATAGTCATTAAGACGTTTGAATGTTTTTCATTTTTGTTTTCTTCATTAATAGATGTGTTGCTGAGTATACAAAAGTAAGAGACGCAATAAAATCACTGGAACATGTTACCGCTAAGCCCTGGTTTGCTGATAGAATTCGAATTCATCAAGTCGAAGATCGTCTTACGTTAATAGATCGTAAAAATTTTCCTGTACAGTGTGACATTGATTTAGAAGCGTATATACTCTGTGCTGCAGCTTCAGCGCGGAAAAATTGTGTCAGTGAGATAAATATGAAAATTGTTAAGACTTTCAATAGAATTCTTTTGGCAGTTATATTTTCGATAGTTATGTATTGGATATTTTTCAAAAAGGTTTAAATGTTTCTGCATATTCTGTTTATGTTATTGATAATGAATGCATATAAAGAAAAAGATTTTTAATAATAATAAAATATAATTTTAATTATCCTGTCAATATATTTTAATCGTTAATGTCGTAATTGCCTTGCAAAATATTATTATTGATATAAAGGTGTTCAACAATGTAATATCATGACAAAAGCATTTGAAAGTTTATGACATAATAATATTCCCTTTTCGACTGTAATTTTACATCATGACCATGCATATGAAATCGTGGGCAATTACTTGATCGATATGTCACCTTTTCCATGCAACAATTTCGTGTGACCAATTTGTATGCTATATAAAGACCAATATTAAATGTTTTATACCTCAATTAAATTTTTTTGTTGTACATGTTGAACAAATTGTTCTGTCAACAGTAGAAATACTGTAATGATCAAAAATGTAGCAACATCACGAACATGAAGTTTTTATTATCCCGTAAATTATTTCCATAAAAATCTAAGCTGGTGTATTTACTCGAAGAATTGTCGAATATAATGGAAATGTTTGATCAATATATTTTAAAATTTAGTGAATTCCCTTCACATATTCGTAGAAATGATATCATTATCAATTTTCCGCAGTTAATCATAAAGACTGGAATATTTCGTATGTTAAAAACCCAATGACGCCTCGGGGCTTCTGGTTGTAACATATATTCAACAATATTCCATTTATATAAAAAAAAGTAGTACACCGAGTTATAGAATATCCATCGAATATTTCAATTCCCACTTATCAATAATCATCAACAACAAACTGCTATCATCTGGATATTCCAAGACATTACTATTGAAAAAAAAATCTTAAAAAATGAAACTCTACGTCTATTAACATGATTTTAAAACATTTAATCACAAAAGTATTTAAACATACAATATGTGTATATATATCGAATCTCTTTCCTATCCACATACCAATACGTATATATCTTTACCTCCCCTTTTCACTCTAACGCTAACCCGACGATGTTTCTCAGCTCCAATAACTTCATTCAACTGTACGCCGCAGGCGGACGAGCAGCGTGAAGTTATCATAACTCGATAGACACGTCCTGGAAGAGATTATCCGACACGAGGAATATAAGCTCGTATTATTTGCGATGAGAAGCTCCAATGTAGCGAACCAGCTGACGTCAAATGACAAGCTTCGCAGATACATCTATACATATATAGATTTATTCGTAATATTATGATGCATATAATAATCTTGTTAAATACAAGATGAAACTTTCGCGACGGACTCAACCCTACGCAGTAACTTTCCCACAAAACAACAGTATAAACTGAAGTTACGAATTTATATCAACAAAAATAAATGATAAATTTCATATATATCTGCATTGTATTCTCATTCATTATTTTGTTTTATCGTTCCAGTATAATTTGTTAATTTTATTATTTCTGTAGTAACAAATATTATCTGAGGCTTTGCAGTGCAGGAAGTGATCTCGGTCAATTAAGCTGGGCTGATGTCATGGCCTCAACACAAAAGCAATGTCTCACACTGCAGTTCCCGAAACATCCACTAGCTGATTCATGTATAGGCTGTAAGTGCAACGCTTGAGAATTGTGTATGTACAGTATGCGCACTCGTACTGGCGCATGGTCAGACAAACGCATAAGTTACTGTTTGCATTGTTATGTGCAGAAATGGGCGCGCGTTAGCTTACGGACAAACTTCAACGAATCCCGAGAGAGTCACGAGAGTTCACGCGCTCCTGTACCTTTCTGTGTCGCTCTTCCTGGCCGGCTTGTTATACAAACGGACTCATACATCCGTATATAAATGTATGTACACATATATTATATATATGTATAGTGAGGATAAAATGGACTATGAGGGTATGTGTGCATAACCACGCCATCGTCGCGCAGAGGTCTCGTTATGAACATATACTGCCGCATAACCCGACAAACTCTAGTCTAGCAAAAGCAAATGAGATAGAATGGACAATAATAATGAGAGCAAGGGAGAAAACTAGGAGAAGGAAAAGAGAATCAACGAGAAATGGGATTAGTGCAAGCTGTGAGAGTGGCAGTACTGAGGTCTTTATGATCTCACTTTTTCATTTTGGCACCTGCCCTAGTCCTCAGTATTATGTAACTTCTCTCGGGCATTGTTAAATAATTGCTTTGTTATTAAAAAAGAAAAATATAAAAAAACACTAACTGGAAAATTGTAGGTTTATATATTTCTGTATATTTGGAATTCATATTTGTGTAGAGTTTAAATTCATATTGTTGACACTTTTTTTTTTTGTTTATGTTGATCATCCGAATGTAGTCTCTATTGCTTCAGGGATTTTTTTGAAATGGGAATGAAAGTGGACAAAAAAAAAACACAAATAAACCCAATTGTATAATAAAAAGTGCGTACATCTACATAATGCTTTAAAAATGTTTGTAACGAAACTTTTACATTGCACATGGATATATAAACGTGAATATTTTATACCTGTTTTACACGCATTGCGCGCTCTGTATACAGGGCTGAATCGATTTTCAAGATAATTAAACTACCACCTAGAATATATTGGTATAACGACCGAATTCGCGTGGTTGATGTTTATTTTAATCGAATGATTCTTGTGAATTATCTCGAAATTTATTTTCACTGATTCGATAACATGTAACGTATTTCATATAGCTTTTTTTTCTCTATAATTGAATCATCATATTTCTGTTACATATTTCATAGTGGTGTTTCATCATAATACCACTCCCCTTTTTTATTTTATTCTTTTGTTAATTAAACAATGAAAGATATCGAGCGTTCTTGAGCAGTTCTGTTGCACAAAAAATCATGTTGAATTGATAATTAAGTGAGCTGATGTTTCACACTCATTTATCCTTACTTTATTATTGTTTATATTTTGATTATTTCAGCAATTCAGCTTTAGCAACTGACAGAAATCTCTACACGTTTCTACATGAAACGTACATTGAAGATGTGGATTGTGTGCACATATTTATCAATTTGAGATAAACAAATATTGACATATACACTGATGTAAGATAAATGTAGAGTCTCGATGCTTGAATGATAAATGCAAAGGATAAAATTTATCGCACTGCCAAAAAGAGGAAGTTGCAATATTTGACAAGTCGACGAGTCGCTACCCTTGAGAATATTGCTAGGGGTACTTTCGTCGTCACTGAACTCCTTGTATATGCATGTATATGTGTATACTTCCGCTTGTATATATTTGTTTATCGTGATGCAGTATATCTTTGTCGTTATGGACGCGTGAGGAACGAGACTGCTTTGGACTTTCACGTGTGTAAATGTTTATACATATTTTCTGGTGTGTCTCATTTAATCTTGTAAACATGTTGATAAAAATTTCTATATACTTCTTATTATTTGTGATTTTAAATAAATATGTTTTGGATTTATTAGATGTGATCAAAAATGTCTTTATTTATAGAGAGAAAAATTGGTCTACAATGGAAATGTGTAGATGAATTTCTAATATCCAATAATTAAAATTGTTCTGTAATTATAACGATCAATTCAATATGAATGAAAATAAAAATTCCAATATGATAGATGTCATCCCAATATCAATAGTTATTGCATGCAATTAAGGGCACAGCGCGTGCCTATCTGTGGATTATTGAATATAGTATTTGGTTGTGTTGGGAAAAATTCTGCACAGCGATTAGTTTGGTATGGGTGATGTACAATAGCGATGGTCGAACACTGCCGGGAATGCTATTGACGTTATGTGAGTTGCGAAAGTGGAAAAGAGTTTTTCAATTTCGAAAACCGTCGAATGACGAGAATGCGTTGGGATGTGTGGGGGGATTGGTTGAGTTTCTGTCAGTGCGAGTGTTTGAGTGAGAAGAACTCTACGGTTAAACTGAATTTACTTTGGAATTGCAAACGAGGCGAGAGGTGCAAGTTTGGGGAATGGGGATTTTTTCGACATGACTGGAAAATTGTTCACACAGTGACGACACGCAGAAATGTCTGTCATGTCCCACGTGACTTTGTAACAACTATTTTCCACTTTCACGGTTAACTGCGTCAAACATGTCGTTTCAGTTAGCCACTCTTTTCCTTTTGTCCTCGTACGATCTATATTTTTCTCTTTATTTGTTGTCCTTGAAAACTAAGAGGATTTCGAAATTTAATATGGTATTCAAATTTTTTGCTTTGTATACAGAACAAAAATTCACCTTCCATCAAATATAATTGAAATAAGTTTCATTAGGAATGCTCTATATTCTTTCAATGATGATGGAAGAAGAACAGTACATCAAAAATAAAGTAGATGTGAAAATTCCTAGATACGAGATTTTTCGCGCGGGCACTTCAGTTATCAGAAGGTAGAAAAAATGATAGTCTACCGCACAAGATATTTTCATTTTTTCTCCAAATGTCCGTGTGATAACGAGCTACGCGCGTTATTCACAAGAGTGTGAGAAGGAGTGTGAGATTGAGAGCAAAAGAGAGCGTTGCAAAATGCAAAGAAGATTTATGTCGTCGTGAAGAACGACATCGTTTGCACGTGACAAGAATTTTCAACGTTGTTTTCATCTTTTTTCTTACTTTCTCTTCCATCTTTTTCGATGTCTTCGTCGACGACGTCATTAAGAATCGCGTCTATACGACCACAAAGTGCTGAAGAACGAGGGGTGAGTTGTCAAACGCTCGTTCATATAAAAGAGAAAGCTGAAAATGTGTCGCAATAGATGAATATATATTATAAGCTATGATGTACCTTTACTGGTTTATCTAAAATATTTATAAAAGAAGGGCAATAGTAAAATTTGAACGTCTCATATTTTATTGGTCCAGATGTTTATTGCCACAAATGGAAGGAATAAAAACTGCATTTCTTTCATTTGGAGAAAGTGAAAAATGAAAACATTGCAAGATGAATATCATAAATAACAAAATTGATGTGAAAAGTTCAACCAATAATTTTTCTCGTTATGTTGAATCCACCGGTTTTATTGAATAGATACTCAACAAGCAAATAAATGTGTACATTTATATTTGGTATTGAATAGAGCAGCAACACATAGAATTAGTTCAATCCTTCGATCGTTAATAAATCAAAGTTGTATTTCGCAATAGGTTTCATTTTTTTTCTTTCTTTATCCAGAATATTCTCTACAAACTCATACTTGGTTATATCCATCCAATCACTTCCGCATTTCTTTCTGTATTTAATTTTTACAAACTTCTAATTAATATTTCATATTTATGCAGAATTAATGATCAAATTTTGTCTCATAGTCTCTGACACATATTACGCAATAGTTCGGATTCATACGTACCAAGCCAATATCATATTGCATATCACTAGTTATTGTTTAGTCAAATGAATCAATTAACTGAGTCAAAGTTACGTTGAAGTCACGACGTTCGCGCAATCCAATTAACAGTTTCTGAACGGATATCGTTTGAATGAACGCGGCACAGCCATTTTGAAAACGATTTTGAGAATACAATTTTTGCTGCAACGAACGATGATAAATCTTTATTTGCACGTTGATAAAAAAATTGATGTAATGTATTTAACAATTACCCAATAGCATAAAATACAAAAAGAAACCGTCAAAATGAAAAAAACAATTGTCCATAAACCATAAATTTCATTCTCTTATCATAGTTATGTAATGCTTTGATTCCACATATATTCAATCGCATCAACATAGATAAATTACAACGTGTCAGCTTAAGAAAACACAATGGTTGAATTATAAATTGCGGTTCACTCATGAAAAAGGGAAGAAAAAGGCAAAAAAAAAAATAACCAAGGGAAAAACAAAAACAAAACATCATAAATTTTGTGGTGAAGCGCCCTCAAGTTGTTTTACTTTTTTGCTTAGCACATGCCATATCGTCACTGTCGTCGTTTACGTACTCTTGTACCATCTCTTCTCCTCTCACGGTCTTCCACTATACCGCACCATGTCGTAGCAATCATAAAAGCCGTCCGGGCCAGAGTAAATCGTTCATATCCTGCACCAGTTACTTTTACGACGTTCTCTTATCGCGACGTGACAACAGCTGCTTCAAATCCTCTTGTCTATTCCAACTTCTCTGTCGACTAGGAAAAGGACAATCTTGTTTCACTCTATCTCTCTCTGTTGCTTCCTCTCCCGCACCTTCACCCTTCTCTATACACATCTTCAACTATCTCCTCCTCATTTCTATACTACGACAATCTGCATTCTGGATTACTGCCAGCCATAAAAATTCACATTCAACAAACTGAGAGTGAACAGTTTATAATGCAGGACATATATATGAATTCAAAAATATTTTACGTTACATTGCCTTTTTTTTCTTTGAATTTATTATCATGTTCATGATAATCACAGCATTCACTTTTATTCAATTTGATATATTGTGAAAAAAAGTTTCAGACATTGCTATTATTTTTCATTTAATTCGGTAATTCAAATAAAATGATAGAGACATTATGTATGAGTAGTGGTGACAAGTGTGTGTATAAGCGGACTCGTTGCCATATTCCTTCGAACGATTTAAGATTACATACTGCAGCCCGTACATTTGCTCAACTAGCACATAGTATTCTTATATATACATCTATGTACAGTGTACACTTTATCCACTCTGATAAATGACTGTTGGAGAAAAAATATGAAGACATTTATTTTTTTTTATCTGTCCACTTTCATAAAATAATAATTCAATTTAGAAAAATCGCTGGAATATTTCACACTTTATATAATTAAATTGTATGAAATATCAACAGTAGTGTGCTGAAAAATAAAAGTATAGTCAGCACTGCAACATGGAGGGAGGGAAATGGGCAGAGAATGTGGCTGTGAGAGTTGTACAAATAGATATTTGTGTAATATTTTCATATCTTTGAAAATGAAACTCGAATTCAGTTGAGTCAGGTAAAATGAAAGTGCGTGCGAAGTTTTGAAACGGACATTCTCATTATATAAATTTCAAATAAAATAACTTCAACAAAAAAATTTCCGCAACAATATAAATTTCCTGAGGTATGTTTATATAAAAGATAAGTTTGCATGAAATTAATAACAAAATAATTTTAATTGATTCATGTCTCAAAGAATTGACTTGAGTAATAGGACAACTAGATAATTATCACGATCCATCCAAATAGTTTGGGAAAATTCTCGTCTGTAGGTTTATATTACTTTCAGTAATCGTGTCTAGACAGTGAGCGCGATGAATGAAACAACATTTCTATCACTGAACATCGTGCCAATGCATACAACTATTTTTATAGTATACACAGAGATATCAGAGTGTAAATGTTCAGTATACGATCATGGATGTTAAGCACGCATGAGTGAATCTACTGAAACAATGTAGATCGCATTTCCACCCAACGACACTCAGCCAGCGATCGTCGGAATCGATTGGACAATTCGCGCGTCCGTTTCGGATGGGGATCAACGGTAATCTGCTGTGGCTTCAACCATTTTACACGTGCGCATGGACGCTTTTGCCTTGGTCGTACGTTTTCTCTCTGTTTCTCTGTCTGATAGTCGGAAAACACATCACATACGTCACATACATCTATACATGTATATATAAATGTGTGGGCCCTATGTATATACATATACAACACGCGGAAGAGACGAAACGGACATATCGGGTCTGTCGACGATCCCGGCAGCCAAGCCACGGACAATTCGCTTCGTTTAACTGTACCCACTATTGGATGATGGCCAAGTGGTATCATACGGACATTCCCTGGTCTTTTCAACGTGCAGTTATGGCTCTTTCAAATGACATCAAAGTCGTCACAATGGCCCGGTTCACGTTATATATATGAAAATAAAGGGAAACAAACAAACGAAAATGAAGAAAAATGATAACAATGAAAATTCAGAAGAAAAATAGAGTGATGGAACTATTGAACTCTGAATAAAAAAAAATAGAAAGTCATAAATAAATAATGTCGTCGTTCATATAACAAGTAAAATCACTTTACGTTTAAGTGATATGTATGTTTATTGCTGCCAATAGAAATATAATAGCTATTAAGTTTGAAAGAATAAATGGAGAGAGGAACTTGAGTTTACAGCTAACTGAGAAATGTGATAACATACACGTATTACCTCTCATCGTATCCTATGATGCAATTGGAAACTCGGAATGTAGGAAGAAGCTTATCTGTGTTTGTGTGTGAGTGTGTGTTGTATAGCTTTATGTGTTTGCTTATCTTACAATGAGGATTTCTATATATGACAAATATTCCAGCGCTTATGTGACGCTTTATGTGTGAGAATATATGACGCATTTAGTTGGAGGATAAGTAACCTCATGGTTTACAAGATTTGGAGACAATAGTACTTTAAAAGTTCATTTGATGTTCATGAGGCATTCGATGGGCCTGTTATTACTTTGAAATTTCATGAGTTTTGGGGATTGATATACATTTATTTTATACAATGAAGAGGGATATATAATTTAAAGAGTGACTTTTGTTGATGCTTTCTAAAATTTCAATTAAAAATATTGAAAGTTGAAGTCTGTGCAGATATTTTTGCAGATAATGTTTTCGAAGAATGCTGTTTGCAGTGACGGACATTTTTTTCAGTGAACTCTTATCAGAAATAAAAAAGAGATGTGCTCAAACTTTTACGTGATACGGACAAGTGCAATGGACTAATTATTGGATGATATTATATTGTTAACATGAATTGATTCCTCCATACAATTTTACAATGATTTGACAATTTGAATCATTTCTATTCTGAGAATACAGCATTTGATTTATTCACGGGCTGGTTACATAAATAATTTCAATGGTTAGCAGAAGGGTAATTGTACTCTCCCGTGACAATCCATGAAAGTTCACTTGGAGCGTATAGCTAACGATAGTTGTTTCACTCCAAGTTGCAGATTTGTCGCGACACAATCCACCAGATGGAAACTTTGCACATTTGTATTACCTTATACGTGCGGAGTACTAAGAGTTGAATGTGAATGTGAAGACTGGCCCGGACTGTTAACCACAATCTGTTTTGTAGGATTTCTCCTCGTTATCCTTTCGTAAAGAAGCTTTACTGAGAATTGTATACAGTAGTACAAACACCGCATTGTCCGGCGGTGTACATATGCGATATTATGAAATTCATGATGATGATAATAATTAACAGATTTAATGAGTTGATTTATTCAAGTAGAATTTATGGCTTTTTCATTCTTAATGCATTATTATATAATTCCAGATTATTATTTGTGTAATATTTGTATGCGAAATCCTAGTTTGTTTGTTTTTTTTTTGTGGCTTGCCAAACATTCTTCTGATTCATTCATAATTTATTAGGTACACTCGTACTCTTCACCATAGACTGGAAATCCGTACTTTCGTTTGAATCATTGCAAGTCTCTCGGAATTCTGCATAATCTCTACGCTCTTTTTATGACAAGAGAAGTAACTCATATTTTAGAGGAAAATGAATAATTCCAGTTCATTTGCATTTTATTTACAGAAAAACTTCGCATGTAGATTTTTTGATCAAAAATCAGTAAAGCTGCTTTCAAAGCCATCCATTCCCATTCGATTTAGTTTCAGAGTTTGTTCTGACATGCTGATTGAGATGACATTTTTTGTGTTGATCTTAATTACATGAAATGGAAGTATTGTCTCGATTTGCTCAAATCGTCAACGTATGCGACTCTCGCTAAATCCATACGCAGATTCACGTTGATCATCATTCGGTACGGGAGTCCTTGAGTGTGAAAATAACAAGATTTTAATATTTATGTTCAATTTCAGTGCTTTCATGTTGAATCTGGGGGATAAAATCGGGTGGAGTATTATAGATCCATTTAGTGCACTACTGTGCCATTAAACTTCATTCAACAGTTTGAAAAATCGATTTAAAAATCACGCATTTTTATTTATACCATGCTTGTCACGTTTGAAGTTGAAATGAAACCGAGCAACTATTTACCACAAAATTCCCCGAGGTCTCCATAACAAAAGTGGGTGATGTGATAACCAATTTGCCACAGCAGAAAGTGCATCATTTGATTCCATGGCAAAAGCCAACTTCCACAACACAGAATTGAAACTCACCGGGGATAATCCAATGCATATCGCATCATGATATCCGACAGTCACAGAGTGAGAATAAATTTTGTTGCACTCTAAATGCTAATGAGTATACACCAATGGATGTGAGCTGTGTATATACATATTTACTTTTGGCTGAGTAAGGTGGTGGATATAGAAGGAGGTAGTTTCACTTCGCCGAGAAATGGCGGCTGATGTTAATAGTGTGGTTGTCCGTGAACAGACAGATAGAGATAGAGGTGAACTTGGAGGTGGAAGGAGATGGAAAGAGAAAGGGATAAGGTTGGAATGAAGGTTTGGTGGATTGAAACTAACCAGAGCTTTGTCAATGACTCTACTAAATAATTTTGTCGTAACGTTAGACCACGAATAGCCTATAGATGAACCTAGGGATGTCTCTGCGAAACTACTGACCGTCTGATGATAGTTCTGGTATTGGTGGTGGTGGTTCCTACTGCTGTTGCTGCTGGCTGCCAAGCACACGAAAGATATTTATTATAGGTCAGATATCTTCTTCTTGATCTCTTGATACCGTTGGATTTAGGGAATTGTATCGGCGAGATTGAAACTGCGCGCTTGAGGGGGTTGGTTTTGTGTGATGGGCAGCGGTTACGGAATGAGAAGTGTGGCTGGGGCAGGTTGAAGAAACTGATATGTATGTATATATACATAAGCACATGGTCGATTCGAAAGACGTTTTTCGTTCGACATGGAAACCGCGTTTCAACCGACTGTGAAACTGAGATTGGCAGGCTTACCAATGAAAATTATACATATATATTGGATCGCTATCTGCGATGATAAAAAAAGAAACAAAAACCATTTATCTTATTAATTTTTTAAATTTATTTTTCCAATTGGTATTAGAAATTTTTGTTGAATTATGTCGAACACTTCTCACGGAAGAGTATGGTTCTCAGATTGACAAGCAGATATCACACATTGAATTATTTTCATTGTCTACTCTGTATGGTATTGATTGGTTGTCACGATGTTATATGCTATCATGACGATGAACTAAATGAAGCAATCTCTTTGACTCGTTTCATGAGAGCGTTGACAGGTTCCAATCACCATTGAAGAATTATATATGAGGAACAATTAATCCAGTGCTCGTTGGCCGCTACAGCCTGTACAACTATTGTTCACTCTTAACCAGATTTGAAAAAGTAGAACTCACTTTCAGTTTCAATTCCTTCCACTGCTTTGATTAATTCGAGTATTTTTTTTTCAGTTTCAGTCGGTTATGTACGAATTATTTATTACACATGACATTTCATAGCAGATGATTCAACCATAATCAAAATAATAATTTTTCTCGAGAGTGGTGTGACAGAGAGCTTAGTTCAATTCAATTTACAATGTCACATAATTGGAAATGATTATATATACAGATATCATTATGATTGTCTTGGCCAATGCAATGTATATTAGCTGTCATTACTGGTCAACGTTAAACTAATTTAACGATCGTGTATACAGCGAGTGGTACTCAAAGTTCCCTGGGAGTTTGTATACATATAGATATATAGATACTCAACCCGTATGCCCGTTGCTACCGTGTCTTCATATCTTCCACGTGATTAGTTCGAGCGTTGGTTGTGTACGTCATGGGGTATATTGCCAGCTTGAGTGAGAGAGTAAGCAATGATATTGTAGATTATTGATTGGACAATTGGATTTCAGCTGAGAGGTTTTATCATCAAAATTTCTCCAGAATCTATAACAATACCTTTCATATTCTATTTGATCAAATACAATCACTTATACAATTGGAAAACAAAGTCTGTTTGTTTATTTCACATGTATATTAAATTTGCTCAATAAAACTACATTGACCAAAAATAGCCAGTGTACTGTTTCTATTCAACAATCGAATCACAATCTCATTTTCAAGTGATGTGGACTGGTGAGTGGTCTTTCATTTTGATATTGCGTAGTAGCATTTTTTTTAGAGCATTCATCTGAAAACAATTGCTTCAATTTCAACGTCAGCAACTCAAAGTAATCAGTGTTGAGATGGAATACAATTGTAGATTGAATCAAGTTATTGCTTGTATTTTTCTAAATACATATACGGAAATAGACTCATGAAAAGGTGATGGAAAATAAATTCACGGTCAGTATGCATATCGTCTAGTGCCAAGTGCTCTCAATCATTCGGTATTCTGATAAAGACACCGGAAAAGACGCGGAGCTTCGATTCGAGTTTGGGGAAATAGGTAGTGGCGGCGCGCTCAACAGAGTCCAACCCCTGCTTAGTTTTGATAGTATGTATGTATGTGCGTGTGGACATGAGTGGGTGAATGTGAGAGAGAGCATGAGAGAGATAGTTTTTAGTTAGGGGGTGGCTCTCACTGCGGGAGGTGGTGAGGATGGTGGTGGTGAACGGGGCCAGATATTCAAGCTAAGCGCTCGCGCAGTTGAATCGCGGTCTTCACCACGAGCGTTGAACGAGTACAGTTCTCTGGCGCTCTCATTCAACATTTTCACGCAACTCACGCGCGCACGTTCTTTTTCCCAACACAACAACAATTGTGAAATACATACGGTGTACAACACGTATGCAACGAGGTGAATAAAGAATCACGGCGAAATAACTTTAGCATAACTTTGTTGTAATCAAAAAATGTTTTTTATTTTCTATGATTTCTCTACTTTGGATAATAATAAAAATATAGAATTTGATCTGGACAATTTATTAACATATGTAATTAATAATTGTGCTTGATATATAATTGTGATTGTGCATTCCGGATATTATTGGTGATGTAAATTTATTGATGAATTTTAATTGATAATAAAAGAAATGAAAAAAAAATTGATATTTCGCGAATAATTGGGATATATTGGGTGATGTGTTGGAGACAAATTTGCGTGGAGAATATTTTATTAAATCCCAAGCGGATACAGTGCGAGTATTGTTCATTGTGTATTGACAGCGGTATTTAAGCACTATTGATACAACGGTCGAATATTATACAGTGAATGTAGATATTGATATCTATGAAATGGTAAATAAGTTTTGACAACCGACAATATTGTTTATCATAACATGTACACTAGTATGGGTGCGCGAGTGTGTGTGGTGGTGGGAGTGGATTCGTGTTAGATTAACAAATGACCTATGAAAGTTATCAAGTGATGATTCATCTTGAATAAAAAAAAAAGTGTAAAAATATTCTATGTTGAAGTAAATAAAATAACAAAACATAAATGTAGATGAATAAATTTTGCCATTAATCACAATGATAAGGAAGGCTTTGTGGGCTTGCGAAAATACTTTGTGTGTGGAAAATTTAAAATATTCAACGTTCATCACTGGTGATTGTGGGTAGGATTACAATATTATTCATATGATAAATGCATTATATCTATATCAAATAATTTAATTCATGTAAAGTACTTGAATTATTATTCATGAGGTTTTTATAGACAGATAATTGTGATTAATTATTGCAACATACGCAGATTGCATGATATTATCAAATATACACAAATCATTTAGCTGCATTTCGCGCTCTTGCCTTCCATATTTGTAATTCATTTGCATATAAAATATCGTTAATATAAATCCATGCTGAATACCATTGCGATGCAAAATGTGTAAATGATGGAAAGTTGTATTTAAAACTTTCACGATAAAAGATAATTTATATACGGATGCTCATCTTTGACTTTTCAGTGCAAAGTTACATCTTATCAGTGGATAAATACATGACGACATCGCATACGTTGTGGGATCAACATCAGTGCTTATATTAATTGGCCAAAGAATAATTTAATATTCAAACTGGGTTATACACCACAAAGACACCGTGAGGATATATTACTTCGTCCTCTGACACTTGACTTTGAAGAATCACTGTGAAATGTACTGGAAACGATGCGTTGGACAGTTACCGAAAAAAAATTTACGCCGTGTCAATTTCTATTTCTACAATGGAACAATGTCACTGGTCATCGTCTGCATCGTGTACTTATCGATCACAGTTGACGGTGAGTGTTTATTAATAACGTTGCCATTTTTTTTTACCTACAAGGTTAATAGAGCAGAGCATGAGTTATTACACCCAATTATCAGCAATGTTATTTTTTATAAACATAGAAAAAGTTCATGTATATATCACATAAGAATAATAGTAAAGAATAATTGAAATGCTGTTATAAATGAGTTTAAATATAACAGACATGACAGGATTTTTCAATTATAAATAGAGAACTAGATATTTTGAAAATTGATATTTAAAAAAAGTGCACTGCTGTGCCACTACTTTCGAATTTATCATAAGCGAAATGTGAATCATAAAAATTTTCTTCCACATGAAATACAAAAAGATTCTCACAGTGAACGACCGACCAGATAGAATTGAAGAACCGGGGTGGAAATTGACAACGGGTAGGGCTGCAATGATATGAGATACCTCATATGTATACATGAGAAGTAAAAATGAAAACATAAAATATAGTTTTCTCATTTCAACTGATATGACTCCAATATTGATACCTTATACCATGACTTGCACAGGAAGTCAACCAAATGGAAAAAATTATTTGCATCACTCGCATTTGTAAATCTTGTACGATTCTAATTCTCGTGACGTCACACGGTAATGAAAAAACTTAGAAAAAAGTTCAGACAAAAGAAATAAAAATGAAACGTCACGCATTCGAGATGCTTTTACGGAATCTAGAAAGAAAAATAATCATTTGGCTGTAAGAGAAATAGAGCGTGTATATTGTAGAAATTTGATCTTGTCATGCTCATGGATATATTTGTCTCATACACTTAAAGAAGCTGGGCTCCATGAAGAAGGAAAATGAATTATTCTTAAAGGTACATAAGTAATTGGAGTGGCTTGGCAGTTTAATATACAGAAATTCACTTCAAAAATAGTTCCTTTCCACAAATGACCCAATTTCATTAACATTTCGCGCCTTTCAGTAAAATCAAGAGTGAAATAAAAAATAGATATATTGAATGAACAAGACGGAAAGGCAATGTATAGAGAGACTTGAGATTAATCATCTAGAAGTCGCGGTTGCTAGGTGTAGAGATCTCCACTGGAAAATAATTAAATCATGGCTGCTAGTAAGTTGTACCTATTACTCTCTTGACTGTTGCGAAATCGACCATTTGGCATCGAGACTCAAACTGGGAACTCTGATTAAATTGTGGTGGTTGCCTTCTCCTTCATTTGCGGAAACATTACCCTCTTCAGAAGTCCCTTTCGTTTTCCATCCTACTGAAATTCAATTGCAGAGCATAAATATTCAAAACGTGAATTAATTATATATAACTTTTGTTTATTTTATATTTTACCAGGTAGTAGAGAAACTTTATATGTAGACAAGAATTTTCACGGGTTATGGAAGATCTCAGGATATTTATGTGGTTGGAATAGAGTAGTGAAAACTTCTTTCAAATAACGCTTGATTGCAAGTCGTAAAAAAACTACCTCACATTAATTTAATGAATTGTAGATGAATCTGACGGAGGTAATAAAATTCATGTTGATTATCAGAATATTCTTTTCATTTCGCATCAACGTTGGGTTGGATTAGACTCCTTTTAGCTCTTTCATCATTATTTCTTTTTTCTTTATGTATTTCACTAATAAAATATATGAATCATAATAAATAAATTGTGGATAATTCAGAGAGAGAAGTATCTTCCATATGAACAGCCACTCAAATATAAGCTTAATCATGATTTCGAAATGTCACAGACTAAAATGACTTCTACCAAGATGGTCTCACCATTCCCAATGGTACATGAATATATGAACAGGGTAAAATATAACGCAGTAGATATATACATGACAACACTATTACAACAGATGTCAAAGTTAAATTTATGCTGTAACACTTTACTTCTTCGATTCACCCCCTTGAATATATAGTGAAGTCTGATTTTTTTTTCGTTATCCCACTGGGAAACATCGGGAAAATATGGAGCTCCCTCGACGATAAATCCAAAATTTATAACCGGATAAGCTGATTTAATCCGGTTACGTGGATGAAGTGGATAATAGTGTGCTGAGAGACAAATGAAAATCTTTTTCTAGAGATATAGCAAATGCGTGACGCGAAATAGATTGAGTCAGCTGTGTTTTGTGCAAAGAAAAGAAAATAAAAGTGTGTAATTTTTATTGTGGATATGCTGTCTATTCTTTTCCCATTTTTAGATTGTTATTGTGACAATTTATTGTTATATTATTAGTAATGTGGTATATTATACCACAGACATTCACATTTTTCGTGTTTCTCAGTTGAAGGTAATAATAATAATTGCACAACTGTGGATAAGACTTATTTCAAACGGACAAATTGGAGGGCTTGACGTCCACGCCCATTGCACTATCTCTTCCCTTTGCAAATCAGCGCTTGAAATATAATTATGACGCGCGCCTCAGTGAACTCTCAGAGAAATTCAATTTCTGCTGCAGCAAGAAGTTGCTAATTGGCCTAGTCGCACACGAGAATTCCTCTCTTTCTTGTCCTCTGCACGTCTCTCTCACCTCTTTTGTGATTCCTTTTCACTCAGGTTGGAACTGAAGACGATTCAATCTTGACCGTCACCTTCGGATACGTCTGCCATAAGGATTCTTACTCTAATGACAATATTGTTCTAACCACAGATACTGCTTTGTATCTTTGAAACTGAAGTACAAAGTGTATCTATAAACTAGAAATTCACCCTCGATATTTATCATGAATTCAATAAATTCACTGTTGTTCAGACACTGCTCGAGCTAAACATAAATATGTGTATCCCATTTCACTTTTTATCTCAAATACGATAAGAAATGACGAGAAAAGAAAATTTAAACGATCTGACCAAGGTCGAACGTAAATTTTTGGCGGAAAATCCAATTATAATACGGATACGCTCGCCCCAATGTTATTTTATAAAAAATTTATTCCGAGAACGAATATCAAGCGAAATAAATTTGAATTCTCCTTTGAGGCTATCTGTCTTTTATCTTCTGTTTATTTATTCGTATTTAGGGATTCGAATCGAATACAACGAATACTAAAACAAAATTGTAGTCATTCTCATGGCCTGTGCTCAATTTTGATTGCCCTTCATGGCATACAGTTACTTCACAACTTCCCTTATATAAAATTGAATAATACCCATCTTATACGAAACAAATTCAGCCTTTTCACACACTGATTACAGTGGATGATATTCCAAAAAATGTTATCAAGGCTATTCTTGAGAAATATTCCAAATGCTAGTGAACATAAAAATAAATAAGCGTCGACGTATGAGGGATGATCGTGACTGGAGTATTATTCAGGACAATGTGTTGGCAGTTCTCGACGTGAGCGCGCGAAATATATATCGTTTGGTCTGTCTGCCGTGGAACGTCCATTGCCATTCGCACTGATATTTTTATAAAAGAAAAAATGTAATAAAAATGAAAATACAACACAGAAAAAGAAATAAAAAATATCTAAAGAATAAGGGTCACGATTTCGCGTGTCCTTTTCTCGTTTCTCCCAACAACGAGGGAATAAGATTTTACAAATGACCCACTATATTATAGATATGTGCAATTCAATATTTATCTTGGTGGAATTCTGAAGTTTTGTTGGTTGGAAAGAAAAAAAATGTAAAATCCGATTCGTCATGAAAGTTGATGGGTATCTCAAACATATTGTGTGGAGGATAGTTATTTATTTATTTCTTTTTTCTCCCTATCCCCCCTTTGAGCTCGACTAACAGCTTCGTAGCACTTGCTCTACGATATATGCATACATATATGTATACATATATATGTATATCCCACTCGATATATATTGAGGAAAGTATTGGGGCATCGATCGTCGAAGACCTCCTGCTATGCTCTCATGCATTTTCTCCTCTTTCGTCTTTTTTCTTCCTGCTTTTCTATATCTCCTTTTCTCTATTTCCTTCTTCCCAGTCGTGTTTCGAGTGTATTTTATATCATTGCTAAGCCGATATTGCCGTTTGAATGCCGAACGAGAAAGTCACACGGTCGTACCATCTGGCATCATGCCAAAGTACCAGAGCAATATGTATCCTTCAGTGTTCGCCATTGGGCATAAGGTCACACTATTTATAATACTGTACCAGGTATTTTGAATTTTTCATTCTTCATATTTACACCAAGTTATTTGATAATATTTCAAAAAAACGTTACGATAAACCACACTGTGATATTTAATATCTCACAATGACATCTGCACACATTCAATTATAACTTCAGTGGTAACAAATTTATTTACAAAGGAGAGAATACTGTTATCAGTTTATGACTTATCTCATCTGCTTTATGCAATGGATAATGAATACATGAATGTATCAAAACAATGAATGTGCAGTATAATAGTTCATGCCAGTTGTATGCATGGAACTCATGTACTTTTGAATGCATCGATACAGTTATATTATATGAACTCAAGAGCAAGCGATTATATGTGTGGCATTCTCGATCTATTGGTTAAGTTTGGCACGTCGACAAATGCTTGTTGACGATCGATCGAGTAGTAAGCCCTCTGCAGTCCATTCATCAACGTCAATATCTCCAACCATTTGTATGTGTATACGTATTTGTTTGTTTGTTATTGGTCATGAGCTTACGATTGAAAGAGCGATCTGTAGTGTTTCCTGAAGCCTCAACATCGACGACTCGTTGGATTGAGCTTAAAAAAAGAAAACAAAATCGTTATTGAGCAATGGCTGACAATATGGCAGTTGTAAATATCTCTATGGATTTACCAAACCACTATCGAATTTAATCCATAGATTGAACATTACTTTTCACACTCCCTTATTTCACGAATTTTTCACACTGCCATACTCAACTTATATTATAAAAGAATTAGATTCTACCAAGTGAATTTTGTCAAGATATTATCTAGCTGATGAAATGGAATAATAAATGTCTATTCTGTGACAATAATTTGCACACTTTAATGGAAATTTTTTTATTTGCGAGTGATAATCTTTCGAAAATTGCATTTTAAAATGATAAACAATGGTATTAATTAATAAGATAAAATTTTGATGCAAGAAATTATTGCGTGAAAAAGAAAAAATCAAATGAATGCATTAAAAAAAAATGCTGCGATTTTTAAATACTCATAGTTAGATATAAACAAAAGTATACAATTGACTATACAATGTTTTTTAATTAAGAGACAAAGCTCTTGAGCAGCTCCAAGTAGCTATTAAAGCTCTCAAAGGGAGGGAAAAGATGAGGAGTGAGAGGTGAAGAGAGATAGATAACAGGCGAGAATCTTATCGTTGAAATACTTCAGTAATTGTCAGCGATTTCTCGTTACACTATTTCTCTCTCTCTATTTCTTCTTCAACATTCGTTTTATACTTTCAATTACTTTTTCTTTAGTTCCGTTGCCTACGAAAGCGAAGCCACGAGCGCGAAGAGGGCTATTACAAAGTTTTCTCGGAGCTGTCAATATCTTCATTGGCTAATTATCGTGAGTGGTAATTACAATAGCAAATTAACTGAAATTTTTAATCATTCACTGTCAATTTATGCATTTGAGATGAGTCACAAGTTTAGTATTGATGAGAAAAAAAGCCCCTGGTTATATTATGCTATATCGACTCAATGATTTTTAATATTTTGGTATTACTGTGATGTTTCATAACAGGTATATTATTATTAAGGTGTATATGCAATAATTTGGAAAACTGATGAAACGATTCAAAATAATGTTGTGTTTGTCAATGAAATATAAATATAAAGTAAATATCACAATGTTTATTCATCACTCATATATATACATTGAGTCATCAATGTCCAAATGATGTTTCAATTATGAGAATAACATTGCGGTTTATACAGACGTTTCTCTGTTAATCTATAATATTTTTATGTATTATTCATGAGATAAATGGAAATGAATATTTCATCACATTCATCAAGAGCTGTGGAAAAAAAAAATGTTATATTGTTGCGATAAAATCTTTATGAATGGACAAGCCCGAAGCAAAATGTCTCTTTTGTTCGTGTGAAACAAAAGACTGGAAATTTCATCTTATTATATCCGGTAAGATATAATAAAATAATATATATATATGTATATATATATATATCCAAATGTTGAAGTGATAGAAAAGGTCACGGAAGTATTTCCTCCACATTTCATATTTCTCTTATGAGGGTAGGAAATGAATTTGCTGTAATAAAAGTTCCCTTCAATGAGATTGGTTGAAATACATTACAGAATATATTTTTATGTATATATATGTATATATGTGAATTTTTTTCTTATTTTGATTAATATAATTCTGCTTTTCATCAGAAAATTCAACGCCGATATTTTTCAATGTTGATATTTCATCAATTTCATCACTCTAAAACAAGAAATTCAATCATACGCGAGAACAAATAATGAGCAACGTAATGTAAATTATCCAATAAATGTAGAATTCTTATTTGTTCACTTGATTTGCGATTAAAAATTCATTAAATTGCAAGAGTAATTAACCGTTCTAGATGTTTATACGAAAAAATATATTTAACTTTGCTCCATATATATTTTTTATGAAGCCAAATTCGAATAAATTCATGCAATCTCATTTCCTCCTTCAAACGTTAAAAGTGTGTAAATTAGACAACACAATTTTTTTTCTTTTTATTATACCATATATATTGAGTTTTTATTCACATTTAATATACAGAGATAATATGCACTTGGTAACAGTAGTGCGAGTTGAATTGCATTGTCGAAAAATATACATAAGCACTGTGCGGATACAAACCCGCAGATCTGCATGCGGCCACTGTGGGCAAGCCTGCATTTCACGGACCACAAATGTGCCCTGGTGAACACACGTTGCGCGAGTCCACATCGCTAGAGCAATGCAAGCTCATCGAGCCGCAATGCTTATAACTGAATAGATTCAACTGCCTCTAGGCATATGATGACACACAACAATTTGTGCGGATATCATCGGTGAAGTATTTGACCGTAAATACACGGACATACGATCTTGTTGTACAAACTATGCGACTTATTATTTATCATGCACATCTGAAATAATGGGTCGTTGATATATACAAAATATAAACAATTTAATCTTATCGCTTCTTTTGTAATTCTTGTCACAAAGATATTCTCAAAGTTAAAAACGATGTCAAGTCAGTCTAACATGCACCGATCAATCGTCACATATAAATACACCACAGCATTTTATATCATGGCGATTCACATAAGGTAATGTAGACTCAAAGGTGACTTATTGTAGTACGTTATAGTGGAAATGTTGAGAGAATGCGTCTGACACGCATGACGCGTTAATTCTTTTTTGAACAAAGCTTTGAAATTTCAACAACGTCACAGTCAACTTTTCTCTCCATATTGTCATGAAGGAATTAATTAATATTTATTCTCTACTTTCTAATAATTAGCTTCTAGCGAAACAAAAATTTAATATTATTGTTATTCAGTAACATCTTGCATGCACCAACCGACTCTATTATTATTATTGGGCGTGGCAGGTACTGAATGATATGGTTGAAACATAGTACAGTTAATATTCTATTGTACATAGATGAGTTTTTTTTCCATCTCACGTGCAATGATGAAAAATAAAAATGACAGAGCTAAATAATTCAGCGACAAAGTATTCTTGTGAGTGTGCTCGCGTCAACGCTCTTTTATATCACTTTCATATAATATGTCATATAGACACATATGTAGACTGTGTGTGCAGATAAAGCACAATGTAAAGCTGTAAGAGATGCAAGTCGAAGAGATATCTCTACTATATGCATTTGGTACACACACTCTTCAACCGCGAAGTCCTTTCTAGTTACAAACTCTTTATCACGTTGATATTGCATTCAGACTCCGAATTTAATATTGTCAGAAAAAGAACTTATATATCATCCAAGAGTATCCTCTGAATGTCGGAGAAGGGAGAACACACAAGAATGAACAATCTATTTCAGTTTATTTGCAATCAATTGACGAATATTTTGGTCTTATACCACAAGCTATGAAAATCTTTATAATTGCAAATATTAAATATGACTTTTTGGTCTTCAAATTAATTTTCTCTTCAATCGTCAACATGATAAATTATGACTGGAAATTAGAAAGAGAAAATAATAGGGACTCTCTCGATTTTTCAAACCTTCTTAAAAGCGCATATACTTTGTATAATTTCCTTTATATAATGCAGAGAATAGTCGAGAAAATCTAGGACAGAATGACGCAGGAAAATTCAATTAACTGAGGTCAAAGTAAAGGTGGCAGAAAATTTCCATCCACACTTCGATGTATAATATCCCTTTAATTCACATGGACAACGCCTGGCACTCGGTGAACTTACTAAAGCATATAAGCGTATATATATAGATACATAACGAGCATGCAACCACCGTTTCTCAGTAGTTACCATTGAAAGAGGAACTGACTGGTGGGACATGTGAAATACTCTGCCCTCTCTGGCTGCAGACGGGTCTAGCTTTAATGGGAAATAATGTTCCAATCCTTCCTCACACGCTTCCTCGTTTCGCTCTTCGTTCGCATAATTCACGTGTTATATGTGCACGACCTTATATGTCTGACCTATTATGGCTGTCCTCACTGGTGTAATACATCAGGTATGACTGCATATATATAAAAAGCATAATGCACTAAAGAGTGTGAACAGAGCATTCGCACGATTCAAGAGAACATAGGAGAACACACATTTGGAACATCTTTCTCTCGCTTTGAAACGAAATATTCATGAGGTAGGTATACAGAGTATTGCAATCCTCGCACGAAATGGGGGATTTCAGCTTATCTGTTTTCACGCGGAAGTCTACTTTATGTGTGAAATAAAGTGCGCAAACGTTTGAAATTGATCGGGCTAATTTCTTCTTCCTTTTTTCTTTTCACTTCGAGCTCGTTGAATTTCGGTTTTCATTTATTTCCTTTTCTTTTTCCTCCTATTTTTATAGTGAGATTCGCAATGGCTGATTTTATTGGACAATTTGGCTACGTGCGCGTTTCACTTTGGTGAAATTTAATGCAAATCTCAATAGACTTTTTTTTTTTTCATTGTCCTTTGGGATTCAACTTGCCGCTTGTCCATCACTAACTGCATCCAACGAATATAACCATTAAAGCAGAGACACTGTCAGTGAACGTGTACAGAAATGCGAAAAATTATTTCGAGAATCCCGTGAGACAATTGTCCTCACTGTATATAAATATATATATACATTTACGTAAATACTCTTCCTGCTGTTGTGAAATTGAGAAGACAATTTTAAAACAGGTCCAAACTCAGCAGGGGTGTTTTTATAAGAATGGAGACAATATAAAGAAAGAAAAAAAAAGTGGATGTTTTGTCGCGCACAAGACTCTAAATAACTGCTGTCGAGTGGGCGTTTTTAAAAGACCGAAGTAAAGGAAGGAGTTTCTCAAACGCAGTGACGCTGTGCGGTACCCGTCTTTCCGTTAGGAGAAAAAAAAAGGGAGAAGATGAAAGAAAAGTAGAAACAAAAAAACGAAAAGAAGGTTTTTCTCACATTCCCTACTACGAGAATGCAAAAAAAGTATTTATATGTACGTGAAAACTCGCACAGACACTGAGTTTACTCAGCGAGACTGATTGTCTTTTAAAGTGCGCCTAACTTGTCTCTTCAGAAGCTTATAGTCTTTACTTTCGAATAAACTTTTGCGCGACCCGAATAAAATGTCATTTTAAATAGCCTACAACTTTTGATTACTGGTGTTGTAGTTGTGTATCGATTTCAATTGAAAGAGAAAAATTTGATCGATAAAACTAGAGGCAATAAAATTGTTATTAGAAAAAAGATTATGATGAAAATGACGGAAGTAATCGTTCTTTACCAAGTCATTTTGCTATGATGATATTTTTCCGTTATATATTGCAGTTAAATTTTCCAACTTAGAATTACTCCACGACATTCCCATGGTAATATTCTATTAAATTGTATTTTTACTCCAATAGTAGCATTGCCAAAAAAAAAGAAATACATCCATTTGATATAAAAATGAAATATCAATGTGAATATTGCAGAAATGATGGTAAAAAAAAAAACGAAATGGAGAAATGGGATACTACATTGTCGTGTGATAAGAGGCCACAAGATATTCACGACCCCATTGGCAATAAGAAGTGCATTCTATCGGAAATGCCAACCCTACCCTCCAGCAACTTATTCTACGTGAAATTCCAAAGTACTTCAATTTACACGCTAGATGCATACCTTTCAGTCACGCTTGGAGCGATACTATTTCACCTTTACAACAACTTAATATACATACCTATACATTGTAGGTACTCATGGAAGTTTTCTTCCATGTTCATTTCAGCAAATAAATACATATACATACACGATCGGAGACAATTCGCCAATGTTTTATTTGTCTTTCATTTTTTTCCATTCTGAATCCGACTTGCACATAGAACACTTTCATATTCCTCTCTCGTTCGTATTCTTCTTCTTTAGTGTTTATATTGTCACCATACTTGCACACCCTTCGCCCAACATTCCTCTTGTTTGAACAATGATGCGAGAATATTATTCTTTCCAACCGCCATATACAAACACGAGATGTCGTATTTACTTTATCCCCCATCCTTACGTATTTATCGCAGTTTTTTTTCCTTATTTATTCTTTTTCCTTACCCCGCCGTTTTACCTCAAACAAATCTTTTTTTTCCCTCCTCTTTTATGTCAGTCTCACACTCTCCGTCACTCAAGTCTGAAGTTACTCGTCTTGGTACCAGCGCGCTTCATTCGTGAACTCTTCCACTTCTGTAGTGTTCAATGGCGCTTTCGTGGAAGAGTAGTATGGGGGTAGGAGAAGTTTACATAATAGAATACAGTAAAGTGATTGCAAACAGCTTCAGCTTGCTCTACTCGTAGTATATCCCAAGCGGTCCCTTAATCGTGGGAGCTGAACTTATTAACACTGTTATGTAAGTGAACATGTTTCGTATAAATTCATGTTAAAGCAGGTTTCATTATGAAAAGTTATGTCCAAGGTGTAAAATATGTATAGGAAAAAAAAAAAAAATTACTACGATACGCTCAATTTATTTTACGTATTTTGGTGCGATGTTAAATCGAGATTGAGGTTGATCGGGAGTTTACAATGTGTTTTACTGATTCACAAATGCTATACATGTTATAATCAGCAACAAAAACAAAGATTGTATCAACAATAAATATTTTAACTATACAGTTACATCAAATAATTTACCGCACGGTTTCAGTGAATAGGTTTTGTTTACATTGTAGGAAGATATTCAACTATGCGTTGACAAAATTCGGATTTCCTTTTTCCGTCTTTTATTCTTCGTCTTTTTTTTCCATTCTCTTTCACATACAAGTGCATGATTGCAGTTTTCTACGATCCTCTCAATATACCGAACGTGTGTGCAGCCAACTGTTGTGTTTGCCGCAGTGCAGAGTTACACGTTACGCAGATAATACGTTCAATTTCTGTATACATCCATATTTATACATATGTATAAACAAATATAAGCAAACACACTGTATGTGCGATCGTACTTTAAATCAAGACCCACTTTTGGTTCCCGCCTACTCTGCAATATTTCGATGCGTACACATATCGTGTCACATATTCATATATTCCTGTATACACACATACGTATGTGTACCTCATGTGAGTGTCACATATCCTTCATGAGTCAAATTTCCGCTGGGTAAAATTATTACTCGCATTATTCACTGTAATGTAATATTCATGGTGTGTTAGTTCAGGTCTATGGAAATTTAATTTATGTGTCAATTATAGACAAATGATGTAAAAGGTTAAATGAATCAGTTCCTCAGTAATCAATTTCATCAATCTATTAGTTCTATGTTCATAGTGAGATTGAAGTTCAATTTTAGAGCGCGTTATGAATTTGAATAATAAAATACACTGTGAGATTCATTATATTAATTTAATGTATTTTCCAATTCATTGAAATGTTTCAGGTACATGTGCAGAAATTTCACAGGATTTTGTCAATAATTTTCTTCAAGAACATCCAACACCAGGTACAGGACCGTATTTTGATCACTCGGCTCAACGAAATACCACTGGTCTGGTTGGAAAAACAGTTCGTCTTATTTGCAAAGTAAAAAACTTGGGAAATTTAACAGTAAGTATTATTATATTTATTTACATTTTTCTACAAAATTGCAAATGATTTCTATGCAGTATCTCATCCCCAAATTTTAATTGCTATGAAGTACAACAGGAAAAATGATGCAATGCATAAGAGTAGTAAATGAATAGAGTTAATTTAGAATTTATCAAGCGAAATCACTCGACAATCCACACAAAAACTGAGAATTTGTGTGGAGCTGCAGAATGAAAGAGAAGCACTTTCAACAACATTAACTCAGCAGATAATGCTGCTATGTATTAGCGAAAGTGGCTTCAACATCGATGGTCCACATTTATGTGTGCGTTAAAGGCTCGTCAGAAGGAATATTTCACTTTAAATTAACTCAGTAAACGCAGTCAAATTATTTCAGTTATGCAATTAAGAGTTTTCGTCAATGAGACAAGTAATTTAGTACCACAATCACCACTCAAAATATCTCCCCATCATTTAGTGGCCTCCTTCATGTAAAACATCATAAAATCCAGTAAAGTATCGTTATAGCTACAAAGTTGTTCTCTCAATCTGAATAATTAGTACCTCAACGTATTAATTACCAACAACGAAAGGGGAATCAATTTAATAACTATGAGGAATATCATCCTATAAAATTTTTTTATTGATTACGTTCTACATAGAAATGTAGACTTGAATAAAAAATGATATTGTGTATCTCAAAAATAATATTAATTGCGATAAACTGTTGTTTATACATAAATTCATATAACTTATCTTTGATTCACACTGTATGAATATTTCTTTCTCGTATTAGCAGTGATAAATTAAATCGAATTTCGTTCAATCAACCAATAACATCTATTTTCATTCAATAGATTTGTGTATGCAAGTAGAAATGTGTATGTGAATATTTGTGATGGCCGCCAGTTGAGATAATTAACTAGTTACTCTGATGGCAAAATGCATATAGAGCTCGTGTGTGTAGTCATGAAAATTTTGTGATTATTCTGGCTGTTGTGTGTAAGATAAAAGTGTGCGGGTTATATTCTGGCATTGGAAATTAACGTGCTCGTGCTACATTCATTTGCAATTTAAATGGTAATATTTTAATCGATTAGCCTGCTCTACATTATTTCATATTTATTCGTAGTATTCCATCAGAGATTTCCATTTTCATTTTGGAATTTTTTTCCAGTTTATTTGATTTCATTTCGGTCAATAAATGTAGATGAATTCATCGACGTGTGTTTGAATATAATAATATATATCAATTGACAAATATTACATACATGAAAATAAAAATTAGTAATACGATCAGCCAGATATTTGAATGTTGCAGAAATATAATTGCTCCAAAGCTTCTAATCCTTTCTTTTGTTGAAGTCACCAACTCATTTTATGCATCGCACGGCAATCGCACTTCTGTTATATAATTACTAAACCATTCATATATTCACATGCATATGTGTTCACTCATGTAAATATACATATATATATCACATCTCTTACGACTGTATAAGTATGCATGGGTGTGTATAGTAGTCGCATCGTCAATTCAGAATGCGCACAAGAAACTAACTATTATTCGGTGGATTATACAGTTAAATTAAGATTCTTCTTATGCATTTGCGTGTACGCAATATTGTGTTTGTTGCTGTTTACACAAAACCTTCATCAAAATCAACAAAGATATTTCACCTCCCCACAATTAAGGAAAACAAAAAAAAATCACCTGAAATACTTTGATTCAACGTCGGTTTTTTATTTTATTGTTCATATTTTACAAAACATGAGAAGAATTTCAGCAAAAATAATAAGAAAACATTATTTTCTTCTTTGAATGAAATTGAATGACGTGAAGAAAAATAGGTGAAAAAAAAAAGGAATCTGAAAGATATTGTTGGTGGTATGTTGTAAAAATACTGCATAATAGAACCACAATGGATTTCGCAAGCGCTCGTAAACATTATTGTGGACGAGAAAAAATAAGATAGATATAATGTGGAGAAAGGGGGTGATCGAGGAAGAAAATGCGAGTGTAAAATTTTATCGCTCAATCATATAAGCGTCGAGGCGTGAGTAGTATGATATACAAAAGCAACAACGAAGCGAGTTGGATGGAAAAAGTATATAAAGTCCCTCAGATATCTGGTACGCCACTAACTATAAATGATATACTACCGGGATTTCCATTGGTATAATATAAAATTTTGAATACATTCAATTTACCTGATGTTCAATATTAATGTTTTCCTATAAATACTGATTCATCATATAAATCTACGCCAGTATAACAATAGTTATTGTTCTCTTGTGTTACAACTATTCATAGAACATCATCTGATTGCAGGTGATGGAAGAATTATTTAATATAGAAGTTTTTATTCATTCTGTTAAATAATGCACAGCAAATATTTATTCAATGATTGAAATTCAATTGGATGGATCCAGTCTGTTAATTAAATGTATTGTATATATAGGTGTCGTGGGTGAGACATCGTGACATCCACTTGTTGACAGTAGGACGTTACACATATACAAGTGATCAACGATTTGAAGCATTGCATACACCACATTCCGAAGAGTGGATACTCAAAATTCGTTATCCACAGCGCAAGGACTCTGGAATCTATGAATGCCAAATATCCACGACACCACCCATTGGATACAAAGTTTACCTCAATATTGTTGGTGAGTTTATTCTACAAATATAAATATGTACATATAAATATACTGTTCAAATAAAACAGCAGAAACGTTGAAAATATTTCCGTAGATTCTTGTTTCGTATATATGAATATAATTCTTTGGAATTCATTGACTATAAAACCTTAATATATACATTCTGTTACTAAGTGCATTCATCCTAAATAAAATAACAACTCTACGGAATTGTTTTCGTTTGCTTTGCCTTCATTTTTCTTCCACCTCGATATAAATTACGCAACTTCATTCATCACAGTTAGTGAAGGATGACACAAAGTATCCATCAATCAAATAAAACTGGAGGGAAAAAGCAATAATTCAGCAAGTAGTAGAGTCACTCGTCACTTTCATCCACTTTATTGAATCGTATCGGTCATCCGACCTCAACACAATATATTTTCGCAAACACAATAGCACACTACAACATCATGAACTCACCATTTAAAACTTATATATAAAGCAAGTAAATGGTAGTACGTGACAATCTGTGATAGCCTGTGAATGGCTTCCTTATGCTGACAACAGCTAGAGAGAATATTAATGTCATCTTTATATACAAAGCCAAAAGTCTGATCACAATCTGATAGAGAAATTTATTGTTTCCTCGACGTTAACTTTCTGTACACAAATATTATAATTTTGCGATTATTCTCCCTTCTAAATCACACGCACATATTTCAACAGAGTGAAATAGATAAACTGGTGCACGCAAGACAAATATATTTTCAGGTTCAGTAACTTAAACACATCGAGATCTGTAAATAATAATAATGAATACATTTTCTTTGTTTATGTGAATCACGTGCTAAGCCAATTATTATAGTTTGCAAATGATTATGAAGCTGTAACAAAAAGGAACTCTTTTCGCGACTTTCTGCTGCTTTTTATTACCACCCTTTTCACTCAGCTCTTATCCACTATCTCACTCTCATGTCACTGTATCACTGAAAAAGCTTTTTATATCCTCACGATGAGGACGAATAGGTGATGTAATATACAACAGTTGTGGCAGTAGGAGTAGTAGTAGTAGTAATGATAGTAGAAGCTGTAAAAATACTGGCGAGTACAGTGGTGATAATAGCGCCAACTCTGAAGGATAGAAAAACGGAAAGGTGTTCTCCTCTTCTCCTCTCAAGACAAAACCCGGTCATTCTTTTGTTCGATCCAAACCATATATATATAAACATATATGTATATATAAATATATATGAGTTTGCGAAAGGAACGAAAGACAAATTGTCTATCCATTGTTGAATTGCTAAAGTCCTTTTTTCTCAATTGCAATATCTAATAACAGAAGTGAAAATGTAAAAAAGAAAACAAAGACACAAAAGTGAAGAAATGGAAAAGCAATAAGTGTACAATGTTGCAATGAAAAAATAAAATGAACAATGAAGAATTAAACAAGAAAAAAAAAAGTAATAAAGCAAGATAATTAAAAAATAGAAGAAGAAATAAAACACTTTTAGTTCGGCTTGCATTCTTGGCACTCGAATCACGTGAAATTGTACCGAATCAGGACGACAAATTGAGCTTTTCCGTTCGATCTTGGATGATCGTCGTTGAGTGTACAGTTATTCTGTATGTCCAAACCGTTGCTACTGCCGCACGATTCGTTCTTTTCAATATAAAAAAAAATACAGCCCTGTCCCCAACATCCTGACGTATGAAAAAAGAAAAAAAAAAGGTTCCATCACTTCTTTTTCCGGATGCTCTTGTTTATTCTTTTGTTTCGTTTTATTTTCTGTCGTTCTTTTACCACAATCTGGGTGTTGAGGACACGTTAAAACAAGGACACAAAGAAGAGAAGGATGACGTGGAACAAGAGAGAATAAACAAAAATTTCCCACACACACGAATAAACTACAGTACACTTCCCACAAGTGGAGCATCTATAATTGTCGCTAGGTTCTTGCAGTTCCTCATTTATTTCGCACATTCTGTCACTGCTAGTCGATTCGCACTGGCGTTTTGATTTAATGAAACATTCCATACCTATAATTAATGGCTTTTGACATCTGTACACAAATCTATCCTATCCATTGACACAATCAAGAATGATCAAATATATTATGTGAATCAAATAAAAAAAGTGTACATGTACAGACATGTAAGTTAACTTTTTATTTTATAAAGTCCGAAGAAATCGTTTATGAAGTAGCAATGAGTGATACATTAAGAAAAATATATAAGTCACGTATATCACGATTAAAAGCAATAGTTCGTATGTGCTACTCTATGTCCTATCATTAATCTTATTGTTAGTGAGAAAAACTGTAATTGTGCTACGTCAATTGAGTAGACTTGACCCATGAGAACCGGACTGCTTCCAACTTTTAATATCTTTACAAAATAGTCAATACTTTTTAATAATTTTTTTTCTTCTCGAAGAAAGCTTTAACACCTATCAGTATAATTAAATTACAAGAGAATGAGTTATGTATTTTGGACGGCGTAATTTTTAACAGACGGTGAAACAATTCTTCTAGGAGATTCCTTTCATGTTATAAAGCTGTCATAATACCACATCTCTCTTATTTTATATTTATTTACTGTTTGATAAGTGGGATATATATAATTGTTTATTCGTGTGAGTAAATTCACTGTTTATACGTATAATCCAAATGTAATATTATCTCTGAATAATAATAGTAGAATTTTGGTTAGTGCCGAGCCGAGTTTGGGGATAACTTCAGAGAACTGTATCTTTGCGTGTATGTAGCGAGAATATACGAAATGAAAGCTCTCTTGAATTGAGCGACGCGCGGCCGCTGCTCCATAATAGCAAGAATTATCTTAACTTCAGAATACAATCGATTAATGTTTAACTCGTCATGTGGCAATAGCTCACTATGAAGTTATGTTGGACGCCACAACAAATTTCCACGTCCGCCACAATGTGGATGAAGCTCATTATAAAGTACGACGCTATAGGCAATATAAAGAGCTTTCATCGGTGAACAAATGGACTTTGTGGGCTCTATTCATAGTTATACATGGATAAACTTCTATAGAAATACTTGTATTAAAGAAAAAAAAAACTAAATAACAATTTTGGAGGTGCGCGTGTTCAGTATGTGTATATTCAAATATTGAAGCGAATGTGAATGCACTCACGCGTTCTATTTAGATTTTCTACCTCTCTTGCCATTCAGTAATTTCACACACTTATCCACTTTCACATTTCCACAGGTTTTAGATGCGCAATCAGGCATATTTTTCATCAAAACTTCAAAGTGAGGTAGAATATTAAATGGTGAAAAAAAAAAAAAAATGAAAATGGAATACAGGAATGGTAAATTATGAAAGGAAATAAAAAACGAATTTGTGTTTTTTGATGATAAAAATAATCGATGATTGAATAAATTAAGTTTATAGTGCTTATGAGGTCCTGCAGTGAAGGTAATTTCATTATACAGCACTTTGTATGAATCACGCAAACGTTTATGAACACGTTGCTAACTGCTTATATAAAGGGTAATAATGACGATAAATATAATCTTCTAAATTTACCATGAAGACTTATTCCTCAATCTTATTTTATTTTTTTACTGCTGCTGTATTTCAATTTTTCATTTTTTTTTCTTAGACAAAGAGAGAAGGACGATTAAATGGATATGATTAGGACGAAAGTAGGAAAAAAAATTGTCAACATTGGCTTGCAATCACGGTTGCTCTTTAAATAACTTTCTTACATCCGCCTGGAGACTGTATACTTTCTGCGGTAATTATAATGTCGTATGGGTGCGTGTGCGATCACGGCAGTAATATATATTCGCGCGGAAATAGTTAGGTCAGAGGTGTATGGTCGTTATCACTATAATCCGATTCTAGCTACTGTATAATTATTATGTCTATACATACACACACATATGTATATACATGAATTAAAATACATGTTTGTCTTGAAGAGGATACGTTCGAGTAGATAAAATCGATTATTCCACCGCTCTCTCATCCCAAGAGTCATGTGAAATGTGCAGATGAAGAAATTTGTTATAATTTCAAATGAAAATTGAAATTGTGAAGAATTGTCTGTAGTAAATTTATCATTGATTGCGTTTCAATCAGTATTTTACACTCAGTATGATGAAAAGATAAATCTAGATAATAAAATTCTTTGAATTTACAAGAGTTGAGTGTGCAAAGCTGATTTAAAAATTTTATGTGAACTTTTTATAAAATTTGTTCTCACCGCGGTGCACCGTGAAATCGAGTGTACATTTTTACGGTTCAAGTCAACTCTTGAGAATGAAAATGGAAAACGATAAAAAATAATCGTCCGCGAATGATTCATTGTTTCCACACGATGCAGGTGCTGCGAAAAATTGTTATCGTATCGAGAGACAGAGCGAAAGTGGGCGAGTGTGGTAGGGCAGGGGAAGGGTGAACAAGTTTGAGAGCAGGACAAAGAGGAAGAGTGAGCGAGAGTGAGAGCGATTGGACTGGATAGTATAGTAGACGGCAATTCTACCAAACGCCGTTTATTTCCGTTAATTTATTGAGGTCATAAGGCAATCGTTACACATAGCCATACAGAATATATGTTTCCTCTGAAGGGGTTGAAGGATTAAAAGCCATTGGTATATACGCGGATAGATGAAATAAAGTTTCGTTAGTTCAATACAGCGCGTGAATGATTTTCAATCTTGGCAATATGCCAATGCTATTTTTGGTCGATTTATTCGAAACAAAGGACACTTCATAGGGCTCACATACATGTTATAACCCAGAATCCACAGACATTGCAGGTAGTTCACGTGAACATATCATTTTGTGGTTGTGTACTCTGTGAAATGTAATATTGTACTTTAACCTCTCACATATTACCAATAAAAATTGAGTAATAATTCAATACCATACGATCACGGTTGGATTTTATTTCCATTTTTGGATATTCCAATCTATCATGCAGTATTGAAGTTCATAATATTAATCATCCTTGCTCAACATATTATGGGTGCTTTATAATAGGAATAAAATATTCATTGCAGAATTAACACAACAATTTTGTTATATAAATGTACGTAGACACTCAAATTCATGTATCATAACGATTAAAACTTTATAATAAAATGAGAGTATTAAGCGAATGAACCAAACTGGACATCTTTGTGGGCTATAACGGCTCTTGTTAACCAGCTTCTCTCGAGTTTGCTCATAAGCTACTTGACTGAGGACGACCATTTACTGACTAAAGCTATTGGTATGTATATAGCAAATATAAGCGATGCAATCCTCTTCAAATATCCAGGGATGCATAGTTACACCATCACCTACGTAAATTTAACTGACCATTATGTTATTAAAGTTCATTAAGAAAAGGATAAAACCAATTGATATGAAATGAGAAGAAAGAATTGGAAATCTAAGAAGAAATAATTCTTAATGGAAGTCTGCTCTGTCATTGCTCTGAATGAAAATGAAGGAAAAAAAAAATTCTGCCGCAGGATATTCTCCAGGCGCTTTTCTTACACTTTCTACAAAACGTTGTGCATCAAAGCACATCATAAATACCGATGATCGATGAGCGCATCCATTCCTGAGCATTATGGAAAGAATAAAAAGAAATGGAAGAAGTAGAGAAGGAGAAATCGCTTTTTATTATATTTTTCTTTGGTTTATGGAGTCACATGGGAAAAAGCAGCATTGGCAGCACTTCCACGTTTCCACTGAGCATTGAATATTTCCAACAAGTAACTAACGTATAATTTTTCAATTGACGAATTATATCATTGACACTCCTGCAGAGGAGATGATATGAAAATGTTCTTGGTTGCGTAGAAATAAACTAAATTTATCAGAGCAACATTCGATAATTATACTTTGGATATTCAAATATAATCGATTTTCTATGGTTCCAAACTGGTAACTCGATACAGAATATTGTACTATCCATTATCACTCGAATCTATCTATTATTCATCCAATACTTGAGACCTAACCACCACCACAATTGAATTTCAACCCTGAGTATAACATGATTGAATTCCAAAAATAGTATCCTCAACCAAATTTTCTCTATAAAGGCCAATCAGGCATCTGAGTGTCGTAAACAAAGTTGTAAATCGAAAGACAAACATTCTATTTATTTATTCTCTATTGGAAACCCATCTGATAGTTCAACGTTAACAAATTACAGCACGTTAAAAGGAGAAAAAGTAGGAAAACATTTTGTATTTACTCTTTCAATCTATTCATGTCGTTGCTAATTGTCACCATAAACTAAACTGGTGATCAAGACTGCGCATTTCGCAATCCAATATATCATTCAATCAAAACATGGATAGTAACTATCTTCAATGATAGTAGCATTCAATTGATGGAAAGAAAATAGGTAACGGCACGTGCTGACCTGACAAATAAACGTGTGGCCACAGATGTCTGATATTGATACACATCGGTCACCACTAGAGAATACGCTCGACGTCACCGGGCTAGATTATCTGCTGCATCAAGAACTCATCGTTCATCATGGTAACTATATCATCATTGCCTGGACATATATGTACTCGACTATGTACATTTCTGCCGCGTTCAAACCCATATAACACACATTCTACATATATTCCATCTATACAGATATGTATGCATGAAGTTGTGATCTATGCAGCGTTACCTCAAGCGAAGCGATCAATTTCTATCGACAATATTGACAGCATCGAGGATCATTATCGTGGAAGGAGTGCCCAATTCTCGTTGGCCACTGCACACTTGTGAATATTACAGGACCATATACGCCATATGGATATTCTATAGGAAACACATTTTGTAACAGCTTGAATACTCTGTGTATATCGTGGTGGGTCATGTTGCATACTTTGTTATAATCCATCAGGGTTCCAATGCAAAGTATTTGCTTATATGTGATGTTGGATCATGCGTATACGTGTCTCAGTGACAATGAAATTTATCTTTCGACCTAGTCGTTGTCGAATAATGTGAATGGACGTTGCCAGTCAAGGGATAGTATGACGCTAGTTCACATTATTCCAATTGAAAATAGAGCTATAGGATATCTGTTTGTTCCATACGATCCCAATGGCATTCGAGACACGATCGTACATACGCTGCACGACAGAAATGAGAGGATTGCAAATTGTTCGGATGAAATTTACATGCTGCATATTCTCGATATAGTCTCATTATGTTGAAGCGTATTATGTGCGTTTATGTAAAACGTTCAATCACATTATACTAATTGAATATTACTCATGAAAATTTCTGTATTCTCCTTTCGCATAGTTTATGTTCAAGTTCGACTATTTGCAGAGTTATATTGAAAGTTTAGGAACTTATTGTGAACTATTCAATAGAGTAGACTAAAATGAAATAACGAATTGTATTTTATATTGTATATAGACGAAATTCGAATATGGGGGGTTATGGTGAAAAGAACCACGGCGAAAGTGTTTTCATAACATAAAAATATAAATAGAATAGTGGTGGTATCTGTTGGGGAATGTGTGGCGTCATGTGAAAGCCGGATATGCAAAAATATGTCGAGTGATATGAGAGGAAAATCCTTTTACGATTTCGAGAGCTCTTACGAAAGTTTTATCCGTCGATCAAAATATAGCGGAATGTTCACATCAATGTATGTACATTTACAGATGCATACATAGTAGTTTTCCAGATCATAAAAATATTTCATCATTTTCTTCTTTTGTTGCTTCATCTTTTCTTTTATACTTTTTTTTTTCCCCGTTTATATTTTGTTTTCTTTCTTTTCCTCCTTTCAAGTTGGATGACATGAGTATTCTCGTCACGATTTAGAGCACCGTTCAGATAGAACCGCCAACAATATTTGATACGAAAAACAAAAGAGCAGCGAATCGTTCGTTTTCCTTTATGTGTGACCCCTTTCAATAATTCACTGAGATCTAATTCGGAACTTGACGGATATATATTATCTATCCAATTTATTGTAATTTTTTTTCGTTTTCCTCTACTTTCGTGTACAACTATTATTATTATCACTTGGAACTTTGATCCAAAATCGTAATCACTTAGAGCTGTACGTGTTCGTTGTAGACAGCTAATTATTTCTTGACTAGACTACTTTTTTTCAGAATTTTTTTATTGTCTGAATGGATGTAGACAGTCAGAGTCGATAGACAGCATTCTCTTACAAAATTGTTCGGCATTCGCTTCACCTCAATAAATTGTGACCTATCTGTCCATCTATCTATTCCTTTTCCCCTCTCTGCTACAATCCCACAAACGTGAATTTCAGTTTGTGATACGATAAAATAGACTTATTGCCATTCTGGTTTCGTCGGTAGAGGAATGCACACGATGTGAGCTTCTGTTGCAGTTTCTTGTTCTTCTTTAACATCATTTTATTTTATTTTTTATTTCCTACTCTTTTTTCTTTTTCCGCTATCTTCTACTATCTTTTCTTGTTCTTGTTATATACTTACCCTCGGGAAAATCATTCCGGCGTGTAACTGCCCTTGATTGGAAAGAAGAGCATTGAGAGGAAACCCCTCTATTAGAGTCGTCACGGATGTGGGTGGGCGACGGAATTGAGGGTAGTCTCTGTTACGTGGATTAGTGTGTTGCATCTCGGACAACTTCGATCGAGTCTGGCTTTCAAACTGTGAACTCCAGGTGGAAAATGAACAGCTTCCATCCCAATTGACGACTCATACACCCACACACACTCACGCACAGATATAAAGACTCGTAGTTATGTCAAACTATAATTGATTTTTATCTCATTTGTGCACTCATTCCTTCTCAATTGCGTTGATGAATACTACGGAGGAAATTCGTTAAAACGAATTGAATTGATATTCGGCGATTTATCGAAAATATGTTGTGATTTGGAAGCAAACAAGTAATAACTTGAAAGGAAAAAGATAGTAATGCACGAAAATAATTACATCACGATGGGTTACATCGCAAAACTAGCAATTCTCGGACTATTAAATGAACTGCATTTTTTTACAGAAGTGCTCTGATCACTTAAACGTTGGAAATTATGCAAAGCAAGAAATACAACCACTTTTTGTGCCTCTTCAAATATGTGATTTACCGTTTCGAACATATCCCTTCAACTGTGGAAGAACTTTTCCAGTTACAGTTAAACTTTATTTGATTTGTACAATTTCCTGTACGCACAGAATTTAACTGTGTACATGTAGGGATACCAATGAAAGAAAGTATAAAATGATTTACGAGTCAGCCTTTAATTTGATGTTGCAATAGATAGAAAGAACGATGTATAGTTGATCAAAAGATTTTTCAAGTCTGCGTCTTCTCCAATGACGACTTTCATTCCATCGCATCAGCTTCGTATGGAGTAGAGGAAGTAGCGGGAAATGCTGCTAACTTTATTTTGCATTTCCTACCGGTGCTCTACTCTTTCTCAATCTCCTCTTCAAAGGAAATGTTCATGTTTCTTTAATCTCTCTTCCTATTTCTACTCCTTTCAAATCTTTTTTATTTGTTTCAATTATTTTCATGTTCTTGCAGAACCAATCACAGAGATTGCGGGTGGGCCTGATCTCTTCATCAACAAAGGTAGCACAATTAATCTCACGTGTCTAGTTAGACACGCACCCGAACCGCCAGCAGCTATGATATGGAGTCATGATCAACAAGTAAGCTATTTAGTTACAGCTGATACTGATGAATAAATTTTATATGCATGTGAATCTTAATGTGGATGTGCATTTTGATATGAATCATCATCATAACTTATGAAGTGGCTGAGCGCAGCAGAATTTTGAATTATTATACAGAGAATTGTCGCATACACAATCGCAAATCTTGCGAGAAAATTCGGTAAAGACGAGTATAAATTGTCATATTTCTATGTATGAGAGTGCATATCTATATTGAGAGCCATCTCAATATGTACAAGTACATGCATAGATGAATAAACATACATAGATGTGGCGCAAGTGTATAGATATTGGGTAGGACATTGTAGGATATAGGAAACAATTTCTCATGTTTAGTTGCAAACTTCACGAGAATTTATAATGCTCACTAACGAGCTTGATATCGTTCACTAGGGATTTGCAGTTAGCGTTGGCTATATTATTTCCATGAATCATTGTACAATAATTTCAGTGGAATAATATGAATTGATTGTATAATCGTGTTTTGAATTCAATTTCAATAATAGTATAAACTTTTATGAATATTGTTTCGATTAAAGAGGATGTGAAAATGTATAAAGAAAAAAAAGGGGGATAATAAAGAGAATGGTACGTATTGATGCTTGCAATCTCTTCTTGTTGAGTAACCAACCAACTGGGTTGTGCGAATAAAGTCCGCACAAAAACATTCACCATAACCGTCCCATTACTCTAATGTAGTAATAATTTTTTTTTCAGGTTATCGCTTTCATATATATTTTCCTGTTTTTGTTCTCCTTTGTTTCTTCATTGTTTTTTTCTTCTTTTCACAGGCGATTAACTTTGATTCACCGAGAGGAGGTATCAGTTTGGTCACGGAAAAGGGCAGTGTGACAACGAGTCGTTTGTTGATACAAAAAGCTATCCAAAAAGATTCTGGACTTTATACATGCGCACCAACAAACGCTGAGCCATTCAGCGTTCGTGTTCATATACTCAATGGTACATAATCGTGTCTATAAAAGATAATTTTTTGAATGTATAAGATCAGAGGTAGTTTCCAGATTGGATCTTGGAAAAATGGTAATTGTCGAGGCGTTGCTGTAAAGAATGAGACGATGAAAATTTTATCGTAATTTTTCTTTTGCATTTATCTATACAAATTATTATTTAAAGATCTTAAAAAGGTTATGATGATTGACTAGTAACCTAGGACAGTTGTCGAGTGTTATACACAAAGTACTTAGAATAGTTGATCAATGCGATAGAAAAATGAAATTTTATCTCTCATTCAGAAGAAAAATCTTGTAAATAATCTCTTTCCAAGGATATCAAACTGCAAACTCTTCTAGAAACAGTCACGCGGCAGTATTATGAAACGGTATTTGTTTCAGAAGAACACCCAGCGGCAATGCATCATGGTTGTAGTGGCAGAGTTGGTGCATCAATACCAGTAATATTACAACTACTACTACAACTCGTTTTATTTCCATGAACACTATTCTCAACTGTTATGCACGTGAGTTCACTGTAAGACTTCTTTTCGCCTGAAGGAGAGTTACCAACGACGTAGAGCAAACGATCAACCCAACGCGATTGGATTACCACGGAAAATAGAGTGCCACTGGGAAATTGGTGGCATCTCGTGTGTTGAACGATTGCGGGGCGCGGTTGGATTACACACGATCATGGAAAATGTTGTAAAATGCGCAAGTGAAGAGAGTTTTTCCTCGTCTCGTTTTATTCTGTCTGGTGCTGTATCTATAACATAATTACAAATTACTACTGAGATAAATGTAAGAATTTTTTTACGGAAGTAAAATATCGGATATACGATGTTATGTTTATTGGATATATTATATATATATATATATGAATATATGTATTTAGACCTGGGAATTGGTAAGTACAATGTAATAGTATAAATGACGAATTAATGATGATAATTCTATTGTAAATAATTGGAAAAAATTTTGCACATATCAATTTCATGTCTAATTTACGATACTGAGATAAAAAATGTCGGAATATGAGTAATCGTGTGATCGAGATACATTTTATGGAGAATATATCTTTGATGGAAAAAAAAAAAAAAGATATACCATCATTTGGGGTGTTTTTTTTTCGAATAAGTGTACAGTATTGATATAGGTAATGGAATGATATAAGAGAAGGGTGTTTGAAGTTAGTGAAGAATGAAATTACCAATTTTTAAACCCCCTTTCGCTCTATATCGCATGACTTGAAATATAAAAAAGAAACATTTCGAACGAGCATTCGAACTATCCTATTCTTTCGTTCTTTATTCTTTCGTGTATGAAATGGGACCATGAACGCGACCGATTGCACTTTCAATTAGAATTTTGAATCAGGTTGAGACAGGATATTTTTTTTCTGGCTGATGTAAATAAGGCTGTTCTGAATGAAATAAATGTATCTTATTACTTCACCTGGAAAATTGTATACTATGATATAACTTGTGAAAGAAAAATTGATAATAACACATGATGAACGGATGCCATTATCAATTGCTCATTTTTCTAGAATATTTTATTCTTCATTCAAGAATTTTTTGTTTCGAAAAAATGTAGGTCGATTCAAATGAATGGTACAGAGAATAGTTCACAGGTTGCTTTGTTCTTTGATGTGGGTTTTTTTTTGGCGTATATGACCTTTTTGTCTCGAGTCACGCGATATATTAATATATTATAGCCACTGATTAAATTACTTCGCCAAACAATCTAGATATCGTTGAATTTATTATTATTAGTATACAAGAATAATTACAGAATGGATTATTGAATTAATGATATAACGATAACAATAGATTAATTTTTGGGTGAACATTAATCGGCGCTCTCTATTGAAAGAAGAAAATTTATGTTTACTCTTTGCGTCTATGTGGTTTTTTGCCGAGTTTCCGAATGGTTTTATTGATAAATTTTTCATATATGATTATCGGTTGTGATATACAAATAGAATTATTCGATATAAATCAAAGCGTTTTGAATCGTTGCCGATGTATGTTGAGAGTTTCATAATGGCCGCGTGATCGTGATACCCAATCCTTGTTTTGCATTAACTCATGGTAATCATTTGCTTCAATGAGCTTATTCGACAATACATGTAGCCATACCTAGGGGCAAATTCAATTGGAATTTTACGCGTGAATGATAATGAGTGAGTCACGAAGCAAATTGTTAATTTGTAATGTACATCAATAAAATATATAACATTATGATAGAAAAACAGAAGAAATCAATTAAATCAAAGGAGAGTTGGTAGAATTATGGAGAAGGTATTATGTATAAAATGGGATTGTATGATTTAAGAAATATTGAAGATTAGAAAATATTATTCTAAATTCTGGCAGTCTTTTTATTCTCCAGCTATTCAATAGTTGCATATACTTTCCAGGAATTATCTGAAGGGTTACAAACTGCAGTGTAAACAAACAAGACCGACCAATTTCCTGTAGAATCCTTAACATAGAACAAAATCTGGTTGTATACAAAGACTGAAAGAGAGAAAATGTCGTCATCCATAGTATCACGAGTTGGCCGCTTCTTCATTAAGTAAAATGCCCGGGGCTTACTGAGAGCCACTTTAATTGTTTTATGAAAGCAAGGGGCTAAGTGGAACATGCCGTCTTGGGGTGGTGGTGGTGCCGAGTCTCGCTTTAGTCTGCTAAAGGGTATTTGTTGTAGCGGACCAAATGTACATCGGCAAGAGAAACCAGACGGTGGCGTATCAGTCGCTATATCTTGCTCTTTATTTTCGTTGTATATTTTTTTTTTCTCTTCACAATTTTCCTTTCACGTTCATTTTCTTCCCAAACGTTTCATCCTTTTCATCTTGACATTTTAAATTATGCAAGTTTGAATATTTCTGATTCAATTTATTTCATTCTATTTTCTGCTTTATTTTCGTTCGTTAATACAAATGAAACTACTTTCCTTTGTTGACATTTTTCTAAATCCATTTTTTTCAAAATCTACGAGTAAATAATGTTACTTTTATCTTAGAGTCAGTGTTTCTTAAGATGAAAACCGATTGTTTCTTTTGTATGGAGCACATATATATATATATATATATATATTCAGTTCTATTTGAAAATGAGCATTGAGGTACATCAAAGAAATGAGAGCTCCACTCATTTCGCTAAAGATTCAAGAGATGAGTGCTATCATTTACTGAATTGATTGACTACATGACATTTAATTATTTTTTAAATTCATTTCATGTACCTTTTTCTGCTTTTTTTCTCTACTTTCAATCAATTGACAGAGTTGGGTATTCCATCAATTGTCAGCACTTTTAGAATACGTATTTCTACTACTTGCTTTTCTATTTTTTCTTTTTCTCCTTTTTTTTCTGTTACTTTCGTCTTTTCGCAGGATTTCTCAATAAGATTTATGCGCATTGCGATAAGAAGGGTCTCTTGGACTTTGCTGATAAACGAGCCAATCGTATTTCAGGATCGACGAAACGATGGTAAAGAAACAATTTCGACTTGTGAGCTTAGAGTTTCTTCTTGGCTCTTTTTTCTTTGATATCGATTCTCACTTTGCGACACTGGAATCGTTTACGTAGAATTTGATAAGAAGAAGCAGGCAAATTTTATATGACTAGCGCTGCATCTTCTGCATTATTTTCTCTATTACTATACACGATTTAACACAGTCAGCAATTTTCAACGACATCTATGTCAAAGAGTTTAGAATGGTATAATAAATGCGACGACTAAGAGTACGACAAACGGGTCGTAAACCCTCGACTAATTTTCTCCTCAGGGAACACTAAAGGGGTAACGACAACTGCTGCTCTCAGTTCACGATTATCGGCAACACGCGGCACGGATGTATTCCCATCAAGAAGTCACATTACGATCTCTCTAGTGGATTTGGTCTTTGACAATTAAAATTAGATAGATTAACGAAGTTTCGACTGGCAGTGACACGAATAAATGTTACAAGTTTCAGAATTAGATCTAACTCGTAACCCGCATCATAATCGTGTGATGTATACAATTATTCATGTTTCAGCCTTTTAAGGTAATTTAATAGTAATCACTTACCTCAATTCAATTAATTTCTAATTAAAACATGCTATACAAATGTAGTTCATTATATGTAGTTTCTTATCATTATTAAATGTAGTTTATTATTATCGTATTTTTAAATGAAGCTTGGAATATTAATGGATACAAAACATTATTTTCAACATTTGTGGAAGGAGTTTTGAGTACTTGAATAAGCAAGTATCATACTTGAATTTATATTTTTGTTTAGCGAAATGTATTTAACTTTTGAATTACATGACTAATTTTCTGCATCCTGTGTTTTTTTTTCTTTCGATTTATTACGGTTATGTACTCGAATAGATTTATGCAGAAAGTTAGAGATCAGTGTTTGCAGTTCGATGTACCAAGCTCAATGAATATCCACCAAAAACTTTGGCGTATCGATCTCAAAACCGCATTTTTTCCACCATGATTTATTGTGCACGACTACATCAATAATGTACGGAAGTTCATGCGATTTGTGAGAGGAAATATTTGACATTCGATCTACAAGCCATGTTGAAATTCTTTTTCTTATCAACAAATAAAAATTTCAAGTGTCAATGGAAAATTAAACAACTTCTCTTCGCATAGAAATCTAATTTAATGTGAAATATTATAAATTCAATATAGAATATTTATCCATACCCTAAAATATATGATTTATCATGGAGAAAATTACAGCTTAAGAATATTTACTTTTGCTTCAATCTCGTGTTTACCCGTGAAAAAAAAATCCTATTTCACTGAAGAGACCCATTTTGCGCAGACAATGTTCTTTATTGTTTGTGTCAATCTAAAGGTTAAATAAATAAGGGTCAGAGTCTTATCTCTTAAAGCTTGAGGACCGGAAGAGTGACGTAGCATATCGATACATACCAAAGTTACGCTCATACACGAATCTCACATATTTCATCTCTCTTACACCATTCCAATACCATTTCTATCATTTTCTCCCCAGCCGTAAATTTTCGTCCGTGTGAATCGTCGTCCCTTCACCAATTTCTCTTTTTTTTTTAAGCATCCGTCTGGCATATAACCCACCCCTCAATGCGAATCGTTTCATCGCAAACACGTTTTCTATTCAATTAATATCATCTGAGTAATCGTAGAACCGTTGCGTAACAACAAGATATATTGCACTAATTCACTGAAAATCCATATGAAAAATATCGAACATTATTCGAAAATTGAATGAAAATAAAACGTAAAGGTTGATATTAATTGGTATTTTTTTTTCTCTACAGTTCAATGAACCCACAAGTGTTAATGATTAATCACCATAGTCATATGGGGTCATGAAAATTTATATACTCACCATTTCAGCGCAAACTTATAAACTTTAGCAGGTGGCTAACGGCGAATTTATAGCCCTCTTAATCCGCGGTTCCGTTGGCACAATGTATGTATAAATCACTGGCATGTGTGCGAAAGTGGACTGAAATCAGCAACATAAAATCACACGGGGAATATTTACCGTACTTGATTGATGGTGCGCGCACGTTCATTGCATGGACATTGGAGGTTGTAGAGGTATCTGCATACATATAGAGAATGCAGAGTGTACACGAGGTGATGAGGGTGGAAAAAAGGATGCAACATCTATTTATATGTACTGAGTTGACAGTGATACCAAATAAATGTATAGGCGCATTTGTAGCCTCCATCAATTTATTCCAATATGTATTTATTAAACACAGTTGAGAAAATTCTAAATACGTGTGTGTATACTTTTGACAAACACATGCCATTTTTCTAATGTAAATAATTAATCATTTAGTGCTAGCACGTGAATAAATAATATTTTGTATTTTATTTCGAAATCATTCGTTATGTCATAAGTACAAATTTTCCCAGTCGCTACAACATGGAAATAATACAGATATATTCATACATGTGAGCTATTCATTATTTTGTGTATGGTACAAAGACTTTCAACATCTCTCTGACTATCCATTAAGTTTCTTCTAACATTTCAAAGTATTTTGCACCAGCACGTTTGCCAGAAGAAGCTATCTGATAAATGGCGCCGCGGCAGCTGCTGGCTTCGGGTTACCAGCCAACTATAAACCGAATGTGCAATTTCAAATCGCATGGGATTTATCGTGACTCAGCCATGCATGTCTAGTCGAGTGAGAGTCGCACCAACCGGTATGCACAAGTTTTTGGTCAAAGTTAAATGGAGAAAATGACGACCAACTTGTATATATATGGCTATTCTCAAACTACTTCATTTCAAATCAATTATTGTCATTTCTTTTGTCTCTGTTTTCGTACAAATGGAAATATATTTAAATTCACATTTTTTTTAATTCATTCTGTAACGCAAATCTTTTTTTTATTCTTTTCATAGATTGATTGCGCGAAACAGGAACCGCTTGAATAATATAATTAAAACCTGAGAGAACAAACTCTGTTCAGTGAACTTGTAGAAATGAATAATGTAAAATAAATTAAATACAAATCAAATTTCAGTGGAAGAGTTGATAGAATAAAATGTTTATTAGTTTCATTTGCATTTTTTACGTTGAATAGTGATAATAGTCGGTTACTGAAAAAAACTGGGTTTGCTGGGGTTGAAACTTGACTATTCTAATTTGAATGCCATTTCACATCGAAATATTTTTGAACAAGTTAAAAATTCATCGACACAGTCATTCGCAATGTTTGCTCATGAGGTTTTATAACGTTGGTTGCGCATTCGCACGAAACTTTGTACATGTGTACGTATATGTGTTTAAAAGTAGTTAAAGCATCAGAATTAAATTGATTGCAAAGCTGTGCGGTGGAATTGGGGAGAGCCGCAGACACGCAATCATCGAGAAGTTCCAGGTAGTTATATCGATTGTAGTTGGTCGAGCAATCAGCCATGTTCAGCCAGTAATTGGGCGGCGACATTATCCCGCAGTTTCTAATTAGAAATTCCAACACCGAATGGCAGTTACAAAAAATATCTGTTTCCCTTTTCTAATGTATATTTGTATTGTGGTACACTGACTCGTGATTGAATGTTATTATAAATCATATGCTGGGTCAAATCCCGTGAGCACCGACACATACGAGAGTTGGCATTTATTTCTTGTGGACCACGGGCGGAAAAGAAGGTGGATACTGACTTCAGGCAATTCTCAGGTTTCCAAGTAAGAACACGTCTTCTACAGGGGTTTGGGTAGTTTGAAAGAAATGAGCTCTCGGGAATCCGGAGCACGTCGATAAAAGAGTTGAAGCACGTCGATGAATCGGGAAAACGCGCGCGCGTTTCTTCATTATATAAATCTATATCTATATATTTATCAGAAGCGGAGCTGAGAATTGTCAAAGCATATACGAGAAAAGACCTCAAATTTACTGCGACATATCAAAATAATTGTCATTCAACTTCGGAACATGTTAGAGATAAATTTATCAGTGCGACAATGCTTCTTGTAAAATATCTTCATCGCTTACTTTTTTTTTATTTCAATATTTTCCATGAATAAAAAAATTATTTTTATTGCCACTATTTTATTTGTATTCACTAAAAAGCTGTTTTCGCAATGTTATTCTATTCTTCATCTTACTCTTCTTCATGATATACTTCGAAATATCTGCAGACGTAGAAGGTTTATAAAAGCTGAAATATTGTTACGAGTTATACGATATGAAATTCAAACGATCGCACACGAGCAGCTCAACTTGCCACGCGAGAAATTCAATTTTGTTAAATAGATGCTTTCCACTACCAGAATGAAAGGGGAGGGAGTGTGAGTAGTAGTAGTGGTGGTAGTAGTAGAGGAAGGGTAAAATAAAGAAAGAGAAGGAGCCAATGTACTCTCATATCGTCATCGCATGTCTCAACTCGCTCGTGCACGCCATATACTCACTTACTTCAGTGGTGAGCGAGAGGTGCGGCTAAAACGTCAAAAGAGAAGAAAGAAGAAGACAAAGTACGTGTATAAAGAATATGAAGCGAGGAAACGATCTGCACTATCCAAGGAGGATTTTAAATTAGACTTTCCACAGGATATTGGAAAGCTCGTGACTCATGAATTTCACTTGGCGTTATTCAAAAATGGAGTTATTAAATTATCCTATCCCATAACTGACTAGCCCATCTCTTCATGGTGCTAAAAAATTACCTGCAACGTATATCATGTGCTATCACTAACCTTTCATTATTTAAATCTCCAATCCATTTCAATTGAAATCAAATTGAATACTTTGCAAATAGATATGCTATATTGACTACTCTTTTGATCATTTCAATTTCAATGACTATTTCCACACGTTAATTAATAAAGAGTGAAAAAGAATTCAATAAAATCCAATAAGAGTTTGCATCACAAATCCACTACCGAATTTACTACATGAAATTCCTTCACTAAAATTCAGCCACAAAAGTTTATAAATTTTTTCAAATAATTCACGAGTTTTTATTAAATGTAAATAGATAAACGAAAATTCAATTATAAATCATGACTTTCTATTCATCTTTTTTTTTTAAACATTCATGATATTCAAACAACGAATGTATATAACCTTTGCATTAATACAAATACAGAACAGCTCTGAGAAAAGTACGACCAATCTTGTGATTCTCAGAAACTCGAGGTTGCATCATAGAACAGGTTGATTTTCAACAAAGCTAAATAATTATTACGTGATAGTAATGTTGGTATTTTGATCTGTGCATTTGTTTATATGTATATATACATAAAATACATATATATATCTTCATTTATACACTCTTTGAACGAAGTAAATACCAATTTGATATACTCCATTTTTCATTCGTGTCTGAAAGCTCGAGAATTGCGTTATGTCATTCCCTTTGGTGTTATATTTCTTCTCATAATATTCTTGCATGCAACATCACAACGGAAACGTTGCTGTGCTACCGCACTGCGGATGTATTCAGCTAAATGTATTAATTTTAATGAAAGGTGAAGAATATATTAAATTCTCACAGTTTGATTTTTATCTAATTTTCACTTGGATATTCCAACATTTTTCCTTGTGGGTCCAACACGATATGTTCTTGTGACTGATATTTCAATTTGAGCACGCTACGGTTTTTATCTATTTTTCTCTTGCCTATTTTCATCGGATATATTTTTCACCCAGTCACTGAAGTTATATGCAATGGTGATTGAGGCGATGTGTATAGCGCGCAGAAGATGAGATAAATTGCGTGGAATAATCAGGGACCGATCCGTCATCATCAGGGGTTGACCCACAGGCTTGGTAACATTGAGCGTGCGCGATATGCTCTCCACGGTTAATGGGAAATTCAACCTCTCTTGTGGCTATGTTATCTACTCCCCTTTACGTCCCGTTCAACTCTCCTCAGTTGCCCTCTCTCTCTTGTGACTGCTCTGTAACGTGAGATAAGAGTTAACGGGTTGTATACAACAACAACAATAAAATCAAATGAAACCTTGAGGCTCACTATTAAAATGTCTTCAGATATTTTTAGAACAAATGTCTTAGATATGAATATAAATAAATGCTATGTGAGTTATAATAAAAATTGTATTGTGACGTTGGAATATATCTTAATCAGTCATTTGCGTGACAATTATGCATTTAGTATGTCGTGCAAATAATTATCAAAACTTTTGTTGCCACAATTGTATTTTATTATATTTTTTATATAAATTATTATTTTACCTTTCCATAATTAACTATGTAACAATTAACTTCCGTGTTTCAGTCAAATTTTATTTCATTGGGATATTTTATTTGTGTTCAACGTGTGTATCACAAATGGAAACTCATTAACTGTTCAAGATTACAATATAATAATTGCATATTGGTTTCGCAATATATTTAATATAGAACAACTTTAGCCCCATTGCAATAAGTAACGCTGAATATACGTCCGTGATATTATCTATCATAAAATATATTATATTTGTTATGTGAATTGGCTATAGTGGCCTCATATAATTCTCGAAAAATAATGGGTGTCATTTAATTCTATTCTCGATTAACGTAATGAAAACATAGGTGGTTTACGCAGCAATACTTTGTCTCACTAAAATCCAAAAGTTGGGGTAATATTACATATTGTTCTGTTAATGTCTTTATTATAAATGTGTCAGTAAGACAATTCCATCTTGTTAGAGTCGTGATAAATAGAACAAATGAGGAAATATGAAAGAATATCATTGCATGTCTGAATGAAAAAAAAAAAGATGGAAGAGCTTTATAGTGTTTTATGTCTCAGTCCTTAACTCACTGATTATATCTTCGATTACTCCAACAATATATAAATATACAGTTGGGCTTTTCATGGACGATTTTTTTTTGGCCCATCGTTTTCCCTTCTGTGTATTCAAGTCACGCGTTTGGTTTACGTGTGATGGCTTCACTGCACACCACCAACCAAACATTTTTTCTTTGTTCGGTTCGCATTTCACGAACTGAACCGTATATTATTATGAATTTTCCTTATAAATAAATAACGCTGGGTATTTACATATACTGGAATATATATCATTTAACTGATGCAAGATAAAACCCGCTTGTCCTAATATGGTTTCAATACACTTCAATTTTGCTTAAGATAACTCGGCATTAATTCTAGCGCATTTATTCAGGTTTCAAAATTATGCAGTTTCCTTTGGAAATAAAATAGAATGACGGCTGGCATTCGACTACCACAGTCGATAATGTTTGATTCTGTTCAGGCGTCATTGAATATGTCCGTTGGATTTTCGAGACACGAGATATCGATACGAAATTGATAGCTGACAGGTTAGGATGAATGAAAATAAAGAAAAGTAAAAATGAAAATTTTTGTGTACGAACACTGTTGGTTCAAAAAAGAATAGAAAAATGTATGAAATAAAAGACTGAAATTTTTAGTTATTGAAGCATTAAGAGGGATAGAGCTTTCAATATCCGGAATTGGTGAGTGGTTGTGTACACGACCACATCATGATCGGTTCGCCGTAAATGGATGTGGAGATTATATATTTTTTATCCGTTGTTCAATTTTTTTTCGTTTTCATTCTTTCGGTGTCCGCTTTTTCTTTTTTTCTTTTTCGATTTTGATTGTTCAGTTATATACGATCTGTGTTGAATTTTTATGTTTTCAAATATTTTCATGACGTTAGAAGTGCAATGCCGATAAAAGCATCGATGCAAATGCACTTCATTCAAGCAAATTCTCGCTAAAAATTTCACTGGTTTCGCTGTCAATAATAGAAGATGAAAAAAAAATTGAAAAATAAAAGATATAACACAATTCACCACATCAATCGTATTCTCGTGCGTGTTACAGTCTACTGCATATATATATTGATTATACAGTAAAAGACAATCACAGTAGACGTAAAGACAAAGGAAAAATTTGAAATTCAGGACAAAATATAATTCTATACGATAATAAGTGTTAAATCAGATTTCATTATTTTTTTTGTCCCAATAAATAATATGTACATGCATATACAAATGAGTCTTCTATGTAACATGTAAAATATGAATTTACTATGATACTTGCTACGGTGGTTCACAATGTGCGCCTCTATTTTCTCTCACTTGTCTAGATTCACTTTTGCGAAACTCCGTTAAGAACCGAGAGCTTAACTACTTACCACAGAGCAGATATTGTTCCCACAACTCGCAAAGAGCGACGTGAGAATATTGTCTCGTAATACTTGCAGAAAATTCATCACAATTTTCAGCTGAAAAAATGATTGAAGAATTATAATCTGCAAACGATGAATCCGGACGAATTTCCCTTTATAAATTAGAACAAGAAAAAAAAATCTGTAACTCAATTAATTATTTTGTAATTATATTATGAAGTTTTGAGTATGCAATGGCTCACAATAGCTCGCTCAGTTCTTCGTTGATACAGATTCCTTTTTGTGGTCGTTGACGGAAAATAAAACAGGCGTGTGTGTGTGTGTCGTGTGTGTGTTCAAAGCACGTCAGTTGCCACGAGAAATTTTACAATATATGAAAAAGACAAGTGAAATAAAAAAAAAAATAAATAGGAAAGAAGAAAAACGAAAAATAAATGTAGATGAAAATTTTTTGACGTGGCTACAAAGATGGTGTGTAAGAGCCCAAAGGTAATGCACTCTAAAAGGTAAATTTTTTTTTTCCTGACGATGGAAATTATGTCGATAGTAGAGAGAAAAAATGTGAAAAATGAAAAATCGATGCTCTTTCAAAGGAATTCTTTTACCACATGCGGTATGAAATTAGCAATACCCTACTTATTTCTCAACGCTCGAGATTGAGATTATGAAAAAAAGAATAGTAGCTACTCCATTTCTGATAGAACGTTTGAAATTCAAAGTGTGGAAGATCTAGTCAGATTCACATTCAATTCTGAATTATTATTAATATTCATATGACTATACACAAATAGTGCTCGTAAAACATTGTTCAAACAATAATTGAATTCAAGTGATCATCAGCCGGAGAGTATCAAAGGATTTCGGCGGAAATGATTTCAAAACAGTCCATTGAATCATCTATGAGCCTTGATTAATATGTCATCACAGATTGAACAGAAGATCTAATTACAGACTCTCATCATGATCGGACATGTCGCAATCCACATCAATGAATCGCAATATATTCGTCTGATGAAACACATTTATGTACCACTTTATGCATAATATACAGGAAATTAGTGACTGACACACCGTTTATATATATTATGATAAAAATAGCTGTTGGATGATTCATTGAACTTTATATTCACGTCATTTCCCGGAATCTTTGGAATTCCGCAAAGAAAAAATCAGATTTTTCTAATTTTCATTGTTCTCTCGTAAAATTAATTGAAATCATCAAATTAATTTACGAGATACAGGTCCTATTAATTCTTCTTTTTATGCTGCTATAAATCACAATCAACTGGTGATGAAAAAAGTGATACGAAATTAAAAATGGACCCACGAAAAACCGTAGAGTGAATGAAATAATAAACTTTTTCGACGTACCCTATTCAAAATTCTTTGAACAAACAAAGTGGTAAACCGTGTGCGCATTCATATCGTACCACAAATAGATAAGTCAAATGAATATGCGGGTGCCCACGGGCGTATACGATATATGTGCCTGGAAACAACTCAGTGTTTACACAGCATTCAACCTGGTAAGGTAATTACCACTATGGCGTGGTGGAAGCTTGCGTATACACAGATATGTATGTATGCAACCGAGAAAACACTTTCAACATCAATCACTTACCAAGCCGCGTTGTGCGATAGCGCCAAGTGAGGCATGGGTTAGCCCCACGCGAATATCTACCACACATTTAGCTCATGCAAAAAATGAAATTGAAGCAGCGGCGTCTTAAGAGTCTCAGAGACTGCTAATACAAATAACACGTGAATTTGTTATATTTTTCCACCAAGTTTATTATAAACACGAAATCTATTGTACCATCCATCATAAATTAGACTATAATTTGTGATGTAGCAATTTGCATTTAGCAGGAATATGAGAAATGCAGTGACAGGAAAAATTATATAATTATGTTACAAATACCTTCGAGATATTATTTGATCTTATTTACGTCATGCAAATGTTGTAGATTGTATCTAGGGAAAAATAAAATAGAGTTTGGACAAAATAATAAAAATAAAAATAAGAAAGTTGGTAGTTAACTTAGTGGAAGAGCGAGCGAGCACAACCATAGCTCTTGTACACCTTCTGAAACTTTGTAACAGAGCGTAACGACATTTAGAAATTTATATGTAAGTAGCCATTCAGGTAAAAGCAAAGTAGCTGCCTATGTGTCGTATCTTTCGTTATTTTTTTTTTCCTCTCTATTTCCTAATTAAAATATATTATGTCAATTATATACACTCAAAGTTTATTGAGTATCCATTTAGATCGCACTTTTATTATGTAATACAATTTGTTAAGGAATAAATTGATGAAATAAAATAATATTAAAACTTGGATCAATTTTAATTGGCTAAGTTACAACAGTTGTATCCACTAAGCCGCCGTCGGATACGTTTGGCTGTAAATTTCACGATCTCACATGTAATTCCCCCATCTCCAACCCATCACAATGCAATTGGGGATTCTCGTGTGCCAGAATTAACCCATTGGAGACAAGATAATCGCAGGTATGTTACCAGCCATGGTATACTGATCTTCTCCATATACTACCGCCTATCCTTGATAATTTCATTGCTAGTTTCTCTGATCACTTACAGATATTACACTATTGTACCTATACCATTTGACCCCTTTCAAATGAATCAGTTAAATATCTCAGAAACTTTCTAATTTTGCTAATTGTTGATGCATTCGAACGGAATGATTGCACGTAGAGAGGTATTTATTTGTTATTATGAAAATATTTATTTGGAGTAACGAATTCCGCATATTTATCTTCAGGATTTATGAAATTTATTTCAGAATGTCAATCACAACAAAATTTATGTACCCACTCTATCATCCAAAAAATTATTGAACTGTAAAATATTTGTGTGTGTTTAATGTGGAATCAATTCATTTTGCAAATATACTCTTTGTATAACGTCAGCTCGTTGAACTCAATTAGTTCATATTTACAGTACCAGATAGAAATATTGGTCTTCGTTTTATGACTATTAAACATAAATATGTATCATGATAACAATAAAATTTTCTCCTTGTTATATGATGGCATTACAGATGAATCTACTACAAAATAATAAAAGCGGTTAAATAGATTCATTATTTACACGGTTCATTTCTCATCAAACAATTATTGTTATCTCCAATACAAAGATAAAAAAAAAAGAAAGAAAAATATTGCAATACATCACGACGTAGAATAAAAGATAAGACTTCTCCGATTTGTTTTTTTTTTCTCCCATCTCTTGGTATGTTCCTTCTTCTACTCCTAGTGTTTCCGCGTTGTCCCCAAGACATCTTCTGCCACATGACCACTTTGAAGAGTTGTCCTTTTTCCAGTTGGTTAATGGTCCGCGCCGTTTACATTTGATGGTGTTTGTGCACGAAAAGTTGATGGTTCGTGAAACTTGTCGAGGTTTTCTTTCTTTGTTGATTTCTTTTCTCTTTACTGAACTCCTTCTGCTAAGTTTCCGCGCATATAGACATTTACAAATACCTATATATATATATATATATATATATACACAGCAGTGTACTCCAATCTTAACGGTAACCGAAAAGCTCTTAGAGCTTCCTGGGTGACGTAAAAAGAGGTATTCTTCCAACGAACAAAATAAAAACAATTTGAAAGTGATACAAAATTGAACTCGTGTGTTTCGTCTATTTCTCTATTTCTACCACAAGGAACTGCCATATAAACAAATGATAATGAGTATAATGACTCTTCGTGAATATATTTTTTACCATTCAGTTAGTGTGGCATGAAAACGGAAGCGAAAGCTATTTATTCTTACGTTCACATATTATTTTTAAATATATATCGACATGGAATGAAGAACAAACGTTGAATGGGAATGGAAAATGAAGAAGTAAATGATGAATAAATATATAAGTTCGACGTGTATATAACTAAGCCTTAACAATTTCCTTTCTATTTCCTTATTGAATCTCGCGCTCATCTGCATTCATTGCTTCTACTGAATACTTCATTGTCTATTACTTTCACAATAGAAAAATAAAACGCGAGGAATAAAAAGAAAGAATCAAGCGACACGCGGGAGAAATTGTTGGATAAAGTTCTATTCGAAGGTATGCTTATTCTGTAGCGCATACGAGTGACTATATATCGAGATTACTCAAATGGCTTTACAAATCTCGATGAAATGGAAAACTATTTCCTTGGGAATTATATAAGCTAGATTGAGAGAGGAGTTTATTGGAGTAAAATGAATTTATGTGTTCGATAGTTTCTGGTATGTATGAAAGGACGGTGTGACTAATATAGAGAATGTTTTAATCTTGAGTAAAGTTGCGGAATGTGTTTGGCAATTGAAAGTCAGACTTGCATGTGAATTAGATGGAGAAATAGATTTCCGATACAGCACAACAGAATTATCAAGATATTTTATATTATATGAATATAAAATAACACAATTTATTCCGTTAAATATTTATTGTGACGTCGACTACTCGATTGGTTTTCACAGCGTCGTGTTATTCGATAACAATTCGTTTTCAATACTTCGACTATTTTTCCATTTTAATCCATCACAAAACTAAGAAATATCATCACAAACATAAATTTAATTACTCACCGAGCTTTATTTAGTTATCGTCAGAGACACGTTGAGCCAGAATTATTTGTTGTATTGTTTTTCAATCAACCAATACAATAACCCAGACAATAATAGAGTATTGATAATATTTTTATTTCAAATATCAAGACAGTTGGCTTCTAGCGAGCGATCAAATAAATGTCAGATATGGAGAAATATTACATTTATATGGACTAAAAGTGAAACCTGTCTTGCACACTTGATAATTCTCTTCATGAATTCATCAAAATATTAACTGGTAAGAGAGCTGATCTGAGCAGTTATTTAAATCACAAAAAAAAATCCAGTGTGAGGAATGGCGCTCATAAAGCTCTTTATTATTTCACATCTAATAAGTCCAGCGGGTACAACGCGTGTTAGTAAAAAATGAATATACATACGTATATGGACTTTGGGATTTGAAGTTAACATTGTTGGAAATCGCGCTGTCAGTGTCGACAATGTGCACTCACGATTTGCATCTAATCTTGTTACGTCTAACTTTTCGACCACTTCAAATGTCATATCATTTTGTATGTAACATTTGTGTATAGAATATACTGCATCGATGTGGTCGTTGATGTTTGGACAAGTTGAAACTTGACGCAAGGGAAAATATTTCCTCATTGTCACTCGTAGAGTTCCCATCATCCTTAGGGTATATTGTACTTCTATTGGATGGCACGGGCACGTCTTCTTTCTCATTCTCACACTGACATAAATTCTAGTGATGAACAAACAAAAAGCTTCAATATCAATGGATACAATGAGATTTATGTGAACGTGTGTATTCGTTTTAAAGTCTAAATGAAAAATTTGCACAGTTCTGTATGTAACTGAGATTTTATAAACGCAATTTTTAATGTTTTTCCAGTATTCAGTACTAATTGATACTTGTTTACCTAGAATGCCAGTAGATGCAATCAAATGTATGTTAACATCAAGTTTGCATTAAAACATAATTTCAACAATATCATGTGAAAGTAAACACACAATAGTATTTGCACCAAATATTTACGGAGTGGTACATGACTGAACAATGAACATGTATTGAAAACAAAAATGATTAAAATTTATTTCAATAAATGTTTGGTATATTGTGGGAAATATATATACTGTCAGTGGTCGTTTACGAATTAGTAGAGAAAAAGACGAGAATAATGTTAAACGAAAAACGGAAAATAGGGACGAAAAAGTGGGTGAGCCAAAAATAAAAGTTTTTTTCTCCCTCTCAAACCACAGCCGGCGCCAACTTGAATGGACGTTTAATCGTGTTCTGTTATTATCCCCCGTGTACATGGTATTTTGTTGTTTGAAATGTGTATAGTATTTGCATACTTTTTAATTCATAGTTCGTGAAAAAATTTTAAGATTTTTATATTAGGTAAACATACTTATGTTGAGTATCGAATAGGCAATTAATTATTTGTATAATATCAAGTAGTTTTTTGCTGAGTAAATTGCTGCTTGACATTTTGTTTTGGGTACAATTTAAATTCAAGTGCATTTCTCAATTAACTTTTTTTAGGCGAGTAAAAGTTCAGATGGAATCAGAGAGCGTCTGATAATCCATCCGAGATTTCGAATTTCACATTCGAAATTCTGATACGAGGAAATATATTATGTTTTTTTTTTCTCTTGATTTATTGCCTTATTTTTCACTGTGTTGAATTTGAGACTGATACGACATAGGGATGGTGTGAATACTTAGCCTCTGTCACGCTGTAACTTCATCACATTTATACTGATGCTTGACATCTTGAGAGATCCAAAACAGAGAACGCGTCCGTCTCATCTAGATGAGTTTCGTCTTCTTTTTTTCTTCACTCTCATAATCTTTTTTCACATCGAACATAAGAGTGGAGTGTTCCTGCTCCTTATCGCTGGGAAAGAAAAACAAGGTGAATAGCCGGGCTTCGTATGTTAAGAAAATACCATGAGAATTCCAAGAAATATTTGTTCTACTGTAAATAAATACAGGGAGAATTTCTCAATGTGGATTTTCACAAATAAACGTTTCTATTGTGAATATTTCTGTAACTAACTAATATTAATATTTCCCCTGGTAATAATTTCACATAATCTTGATGGACTCTAACAAACAGTTCATCTAGAAACAAAAATGAATGTATATATCAACACAGATGCAAATATTAATATCAATAAGAGGAATATTACCTGCAAGAGTTTCACAAAGTTCATACAAAAGCGTTTCCTTGGTGAGAAAGTATAAAAAGCATTATCCACATCATTACCATCGTTTTGCAAGGAAGTTTTACGTCTTGGGTTTCCGTTCTGCTTACGTTAACGTCCAAGACATCAAGCCAACTGCACAAAACTTTTCGTCTGATCTTCAACGCTTGAATTCTCTTGCGTAAGTCAACGTGTGTTTTTCTTATATTTCCTGAATTCTGTTCGCCCTTTATATTTATATATAAGTATCTGTCTGACTGCACGGCGCCATTTATCTCCCTGTACTATTTCGCAGCTCTTTCACTCGCTCCACTCTCAACTGTATCGGTCACGATGGAAAATGGTAGAGAAATTCAATTTAAAATACGATACCCATTCTCTTGTCGATAATCAATTTTTCACTGGCAATGCCGTTGTAGTCACGGCAGTGGCAAGAAAACAGCGGTGTTTCGTTTACACTTTTTGCTTCCGTCAAAATTCAATTTCATCGGCAATAGTCGTCCAAATGTTGATTATATATATATAGAAATATATATGTGGATGCTACATTGAAGACATGAGCTTTGTCGCAAGACGCCGGATATTATTGGTGTAGATCGGTATAACGCTGAATGGTGGTGGCTGTACCAAAAAATTCCTGTCCCATCGGCTATCTCACCACTACAAACGTTGGTTGTGAACCACAAAAGCTCAAATGAACACGAACGTGACTCTAAGCAGGCTCACATTTCCGCTGTATGTATTGATCGATTAGCAATAGATTACGATAAGAGCTCATTATTCAGAACTTTACCTGCACTATCGACGTAACTATGGATATTGTGTACAGAGAGGATGATACTTGAGAAATGATGATCCTCATGTTTCCTAAGCTCATTCAGTAGATATAATTTAGTCAAAACATGGAGCTTTGAGAAATATTATACCTGGCATAGTGTCCTCATTATCCAGAAAAGTTCATTTTAATTATAAATATGAAATAATTTTCTTTATATTATTTTAGTTCAATATCGTCGTTATCAAGATTGTTATTTATTTTAGTTGTCAAGTTCATCTCAATATACCGAATCATTTTTGAAACAAAAATAGTTTTCTTATGAGAACAATTATTTGATCCTTTCCTTTGTCATTGGGATTCTCTGTATAATTGTAGATTGTGAAAGTTATATAGAACCTCAATATTACGCTTCATGAATATGCACGAGATGTGAGTGTATCTCCCTTTTACTTCCATCTCCCAAATATGAAATATAATATTTTATATGTAGCTTAGTAATATACCACACGTAGCGAGATTGAACATCATGACGTCAATCCGCAGATGAAAATAGAAGTTTTTATAATTAAATTAATAATGTACACTCGTAGCAGAGTACCATACCATAAGTTCAAATGAAAATGAAGTGAACGGAGTGGATTTACTGTTGTAAAACGCGAAAAAAAGGGAAACGATAAAAAAAATTATAATAAAAACATTAATCTAAGAGTGCCAATGTTCATGAAACATCGATTTAGTATTTGAATTCATCGAGGGTGTGCTGGAACAAAAAGAGAATGTTCAGTGTTGAAATTTTTCACATGAATTTGTATATTGTTGCATAAAATGTTCACTATCATATAGCGACTGGTTCTAATTCTTCTTCACTCATTTTCGAGTTTCGTTTAATGCGTCGGAAAATGCTTACCTCACCAAATATCATCAGATTACTTTTTTTTCCTGTGTGAAATGAATCCATTCACACGAACTCAATATTCTGATGTTGCTGACATGAACATCATTGATGATAGTTAAATCTCACTGTGAAACAGTTTTATCTTTTCAGCTGAGATTCGATACACATAATTTTCTACAATTTATAATGAATGAAAGGATTGTAATCTAGTTGACATTTGCATGCTCATTTAGCTTGAAAGGAATTTAATTCATTCATTTGAATTTAATTTAATCAACCAAATTTTTATATAATATGAAAATAGAATGATCAAGTGAACTAAATCAATTGTATGGTATAAAAATTCCCATTGATTTTTTTTTTCAATTGCTCTCTCATTTTTTTCCTTCATTCGCAGCTTATTTTCTTTGTGGCGATGAATTTAGTATCACATTTTGTTACAAAATAACATCACACTCTCCAAACAGTAATTATTCTTTGTAGGTGAGTATATAACCCATTATAACGTTCCCAAGTGTATTGTTTTATATATAGCTCTATAATAAATCTTGTGTGAGTGAACTTAGATCTATTGTGTGCATACTGGTTCAAGTATCCATTAAAAAAAAAATCAACATAGCACCCATGGGATCTGTAAAAGTTCGTTACGTAATATATTGGCATGGTCCATCAACAGTATGAAATTCACTGTATATGTGTATATATATTATTTTTTTTATTCATTCTCTTTTTTTTCTATATAATTTTGCTAGAATCGTAAAACTGTCATTTAAAATTTAGTATATAGGGCAATTCTTACATAATAAATTACATGCTGCAAAATCTCATTTCATGTATGCAGAGAAAAAGGGTTTCCATGTTGGGTTTTTCCCTTCTCCTCCCATGAATTTGATACGTGATTAAAATACTGGAACTCTGTAAAATATTAGAGACATTTCATAAATCAACTATCGACATTTGTCGTGCAGTCAAGAAGTAAACCCCATCTAGTGTTTAATTCTCCAAACCCGTTCACGATTTGGCTGTGCATCTACTTTATCCTTCGCGAGGTATTCAAATGATATGAATTGTCCACAAATTCATGAATGAAATTATTTATTCAATATAGATATTTGAATAAATCCGAAAAAAATGCGGTCCAATTGGTTCTAATTATGTGATCGCATTAACATTGACATACAAGAATTTCTGATGGTTCCTCAATCAAACTGATGATGTTTGCATAATTAAAGCTCAGTGCTTCATCAACCAAGATATAATAAACCACATTGATGGGATGGTGGCCATGGTAATTCTCAGAGTGATTAACTCAAAGAACGCGTCAATCGGAATTGAGCCAATTACTTATCAATGAGAAGTGAGATCAAAGATACTCTGGCATTTGATGCCACTCAATTTGTCTTGTAGAGGTTCATTGAACAACGTTTGAACTTGGTTTTCATTTAATTTCCAAATAGATGCAACCTTAAAAAATTGGAGCACTTTCTTTTTTGCAATACAGACACAGGTTCGCGTAATCTTATACATTGAGTTCAGCGTCTGGGTCATTTGTTGTGGTAGAAAAAGTTCATCGACAATTTCTGAAGTGACTAAGCCAAAGTGAAGCATTGGACAAAGTAAAAGCACCTAGCATATTTCTTCTCATATATAAACATCTCTGTGCAAATATATGTGATGCTGTTGAAGCCACGAGTCATGAGTCAACCGGTCTTCAAGTGGGAATTATAATTAAGTCTGGGTGTACAGTATACTCCACATGAATGAAGTTGAAAGATAGCTGAACTATCGGTATGCGTGAGTGGATGAAGTGGATGCTACAGCGAACAAATTACTATGGTCTGACATTCGCTCATATCAACATTGAATCTTTGACACTATGCAATCAAATAACTTCCATTCCGTCTATAGAATACGATATGAATTCATATTCCTTCTGTCATAGTCAGCTAGGAAAGTGCCGATTTTTTTTGTCCACTTTATCTGCATCATCTCATATTTTAATAAACAAATAATGCGCATACTACTATTTATTGACAGAGAATCCTATCGGTATTTAATGTATACAAAGATGAATGATTGCGAAAAGGTTGCGCTCTATATCGACACATCAAAGATCGACAAGATTCGTAATGTGGATTGTGCTTGTAGCTATCACTGTGGCAAGTAGTGTATTGAACTCGTCATATATCTATAATACAATTCTGGAACGAATAGAACTAATTTTTTCTTTGTCATAACTTAATGTTAAAACGATATTAATGCGAATTGATGAACCAATTGCCTTCATTCATAACTATTATTCTTATTGAAAATCGAATAATTACTGCACAGGTACATGGAAAGAAGATAATGAATTGTGTTATCTATTTTTGAAATTCTGCAGAATTTTCCTCGGCGGTATCGCTATCCGGTGACTCAGTCATATCAGTAACATTACCGTAAGCCATTTCATTAATGCGTTCACGTGCCTCAGGTCCTGTATAAATTTTCTGTCGACCTGTATCAATCTGAACTGGGATAGAATCGTCAATTTCTTGAAATGCAATATCGGACAAGTTAGCCTTGAAAGAGTCGTCCTTGATTGGTGCTTCAAGGAGTACCGCCTTGTCCGGTGAATATTCGTCCTTGATTAAAGTGCCGGGTTCAAGTGTCGATAATGGCTTCATCTCAGTGTCACCTTCATGCATATTTTCCTCTTGATTTGGTTCTGACATCGACGTTGCTGCCAATTCACCATCGATTGTTATCAAGTTTAGCCCTGGTTCAGTTGTGATTCCTTCTATTTGGGATCCACTAATAGTCGGTCTGGATTCTTCATCTGTAGCGGATACATCCGGCACCGCGGCAGTCACTTTTGTTTCTACTTCCACCACATACCTCTCATCACCGCACATTCGTTTTTCCTTATTTTCTGAAGCCCAATCATGCAATATTTTTTTCAATATCTCCTCAGTGTTTTCATTTCCGACACTATTCTCATATTTACCTTCGACATCTCCATCCTCACTACTCTGCGAATATTGCGCTTTATTCGTATTGATTGTGTTATCTATATTGTTTGAATTTCTCATAGAAATTTTCTTCACTGAAGAGGACATCCCCTGTTTCTTTGGTGGATTTTTCGGTTTTGGACGACATATTGGTCTGCATGGTTTGCTCCCTACACATCTCTTCGACTGTATGGGTGGTAACCCTTGGCAGTTACGCATATCTGTCTCGATGTCATCACCGTTCAGGCGCGCAGCTTTTTTGACGCATATAACTTTCCGTGTTTTTTGACCTGCGCGGCCTCGGCATCCAGAGCAGTCACTCCATTGACTGGTTCGCCACCTGTATGTATCGAATTAGTAATTACATGAATGTAGTAATTATGTGATATATAAATATGCCCCGTATTCATGGAGGTGTTCTAGTCCACATAATAACGCATTTGGAAATGATGTGTACTTTGTAGGTATTATAGAACGACAATGACCAATAAGAAATTAATTATAGGATAAGTTCTCAAAAGTTTCGTACCTATAGCGACATGGTTTCTCATTGCATATTCGTGTTTTTGGATCTGGTTTTGGTATATTAGCGCAAAAACTGTCCGAAACTATTCCATGTTGTTCCTCGACACAAGTCGGCATTGCAATAATTGTGCCGCCACCACAATTGACATCACAAGTTGACCATTTTGTGAATTCCCAAACATATTTAGGCTCATAAGCAGACTCTTCAGATTGTGGTAATGAATATTTATAATAAATTCCTAGATTTTTCCCGCCCATACACAATAACTGGAAATTGAATAAAGATTATAATTATTTCTTTTTTGTTTTAGAATTTGATTCATTGATCACATTGCCGCACATGATGTGAGCAAAATAAAGTGATCAGAGACAGTTCTATATAGTCAATAGAACACCCGGTGGGAGTTGCACACAGTCCAGTTATACAGATAAATTTCATTGCGACGTGCGTCGTGCGCATTGCAAATTATTTGCTAGATCGATCGCACATTGAGTTGATTGCAAGAGTGTCAAATAAATCGTAAGTGCACACGATTATATTGATCGAATCTCACGCTCTGTATGTTGCGCTCGATTAAAGCCACGGACACACGCATGGGCGTGTGATTAATCGTTTTTTTCTCTTTTTCCGCAACCAACGCGGACGTTGTAATATAAAATAATAAAAAGGAGAAAAAATTCTACAGAGACAGACCGGGACTGTGTATACTCCAAGGTGAATTTCATACTTGTATTTCAATATCCTCTGTAATTGGTCCTTTGATTTCAATTTCTTCCTGGCGGTGTTGTGGCTCTTTATATATCAGCCATGAGCCAGCACATTTATATTCGCCCACATAGCTTATTCGTCTATTAATCGATATATATGTTATATGTTTCCATGAAAAATTAATCGAAATAGAACGAATGGTAATGGAGGAATTATTAACTTTGAAAAAAACTCACAGGCCGCCGTTCAAGCAATATCTATTATCTTTAGCATATTTCACAGCCAGACTATTTTCTGTCGGTACCTTTTCCACAATTTTTATGTCAGTTGCACCTTTCGGTATTGTCACAATTTTCGCATACCCTATATTAAATTATAAATTAATAATGAATATAATTATGGACTTTCTCAATTGAAATCCAATTTTGTTTACCAAATGATTTTGTTTCTGTATATTCGCCTTCGACTGAATCACATCCTGTCCCATCACCTCCACAAACACCGCACTGATCTTTGACCGCTTTAGAATCTAATTCCCAATCACAGCCAACTTCCTAGAGCATGAAGAAATGGCCAGATTTAAGATAGAAATTAAAACATAAAAAAAGGAGCATTTTATATTGATATACAGTTATGTACTGGAGGAATAAAAAATCGCGATGGAAAAAAGATTCAATAATTTATTCCTCCTCATCAGGAATTAATTATTCAACATACTCGACACACCCCAGAGATGCACATATTCCTCGTACCACTTTTGCAAGGTGTAGCATCTTTAGCCAGTCCCATTTTAACATATGCTTTTTGTTCACCTATGCAGTAGAGTGAACATGGATCAAGATCATCACGTAAGAACGGCTTCCATTTGTGCAAGCCGTCGCTCAATATTCGCTTGGAATTATTTTCAGAGCACTGCACTGCGCGATATGATGGCATATTCGGATCGCATGGCTGCAAAATGTGCGAAATAATAAATTCCTTATTAATAAATGTAGAACTATTGAACAAAATGAATTATCGGAATTATTTCTACTTTCAATTTAAATGTTTTGTTCTCTCCAAATATATATTGATATGATTACATCAGTATTGCAGATGGTAATACGTCGTCGTTCTCCAATGCAAAAACGGCCGCCATTTGATGGTTTTGGATTGTTACACTCTCGTATTGCTATCGCAACACCAGCACCACAAGTTCTCGAGCATTTACTTGTTGGACCCCATTCGCTCCATCCCCCATGAACTGCGGACGGACGAACGCCCATCGCTACACATTTCTGCCTCACACACCACTTGATGGTCGAAGTGAAAGAGTGGAATGAGAAGAAATGAACAATTAAAAAACAGACAATTTATCTTCTATAATTCGATTACTTATTATACAAATAATAATTGATCACTTTATTTTTACCGCATCCGGTTCCCTCGGCAGGTGGTGCATCTTGTGAGAAACAAGTTTTTTGCCGTTGACACCAAAGAGCGCGGCAAGTTGAATACTAAACATAATGAGTGAGAAATTGATTTGTTATCACTAATCAACTATTTGAATTGATAGAAAAACAAGTGTTTATGTTTCATTTGTGACTGTTCTCTATAGTAACGTACTCCTCCTAATTCACATGTCACAGCGTTTGGCTCCATCAATGAACATTGAGCATCCGAATCATACATTGCACCAGGTAGCATATTTGGATACTTATATTTCTCAGCAGATTCCTTTGGATCATCAAGCAAACAATCACCAAGTCCACTACTGCTTGGTGCAAATATTAATTGATATTATTTATTCTATGTAATAATTATATGTACGTATGTAGTGCAGCATAATTATATCATATTTTATTACTCTAAGAGATTAGAGATAAATCTTCTGCTGCAGGAAGACCATCGTAATGTATAAATAAATACGATGGGAGACATGATGAAGTAACTGTCGTCGCGGTCCTTCGGCGGACAGCCACTGATTTTCTCTTCGTCATGGGAGCTGCCCATCCTGCAAAGAAATATCACAGCACATCATTATCCTGTCACTTGGTTCGACCTCGACTCGATTTGATAAAGGGGATAATCTGAGGTCCATTCCAACAAGGAAAAAAGATAAAGTGAACAAGAAAAGATGGAGAGGAACAGAAGCAAGAATATTATGTAATGTAATAATTTAGGATTTTTGATAATTTATGTAAAAATTTCCTTACACATGACCAATTTCATGAGCTACTACAATCCCAAGTAAAAGTCCTGAATCTTCACAGAGTGCTGCTGCCTGTGCAGGATCACACGCCGCTGCTAAATATGCCAGGCCCATCAGGACGCATCCAGATTTTACAGAGCAAATGTCATGTCTTGAAATATGTCATGAAAAATATCAATGATTTATGATGAACTTAAAATAGCTCGAATTAGCAATAAGATTAACTATAAAAATCATCAGTGCTGAAGTGGCTCGCACAATTGTTATTGCCAGAATGTTGTTTTTCATCTCATCAAGCCCATTTTGTTATAATATGAAACAAAATTATAAGAAAAATTACCGAGTGACTAGAACAGCAATATCAAAGTGATTAGGATGTGTGGCTTTCTTTGGATTAATTCTATTTGCCCATCGTGCAAAACTTGCAAGGGTCTCCTCAGATCTTGGTGAAATAGTCAAATCAAATTCTTCTTTTTCTGCTTCCAAATAAATCATACGAACAATAACAACATCAATTTGGTTGCCTATTGATGAGTCATGATAAAAATCCGACACCATATTCATAATGGTAAGTAAATATCGTTCTGAATCTGCGCCTTCCCAAAATTCTAGAAATTTCTTGTCGGCCACTAAACAAATTTCTATGTAACGATGAATGCTGTGGGTACTTGATGAAGCATTTGCACTGCTTGGGGGTTCCAATTCATCTGAATCGTTTTTCTCAGTTATTCGACGTTCTCGTTTAATCAATTGCTCTGCCCATGCAGACTCCCAGTCGTCTAAGATTGCCAGGAAAAAAATGGAATTACACTCATCTTTCATATTTGCATAACTAGATTGTAGAGAAGGAGATAATCAGACCTCCAGTGTCGCAAACTCCTTTCGATTTTTCATCTTCATGCGATGCATGTCGTTTATAGATCATATGAACATGCTGGCCTTGACTACCTGGCAGAGAATCATCCAATGGCTCAATGAAAAATCGTCCGTCATCAATTAAAACGTATCCAGCCTTCACATAAAAATTATCAACATGATGATATTGAGAAGAATATGCAGTCGTTTATCAATTATATGTTTTTCTCTATGATCAAAGAATTCAAGAGAAGAGGTTGTTGCGTTCTTTCTTGACACGCTTTGAGATATTTTATTACGTATTCGATAAAATAGGAAAGTTCAAATGATTTTATTGTTAATTGGAAGACATCACTACATTGAGTTTCATTTTTTTAAACTGAGCAACAAAACTTTCAGAAGCCAAATAAAGACATCTAATTTTTTGTGAGCAAAAAACCTTTTCAAAATTATACTCAACAAGTTGCAACAGACCCTTCTCTCTAGTTAATACAAACCACTCCGTCGCACAGAGACAGTGCGGCTCTTGAACCACGATGACCTCTCACAGTTCCTCTATAATAACACTGTTCATCTGTCACTCGCTTAAAACGTAACCCTTTTGAAATATTTACTCCCACACCTTCGCCACGAGTTTCAACCACCATTTCAGGTGAAATAAAATCATGAAATGGACTAAGTTCAACATGATGCTCTTTGCCATTGAATGGCAAAATTAAATGTAACTTATCCTCATCGCCATCTATGGACGATGATGACGATCGTTTTCGTCGTTCATTAACTTCATGGCGACTATAAAAATTAGGCAGCATAAAAGTTCGGAATTTTCCATCTCTATGAACGTGACGAGGTATTAGAAGCTCAGCACCGCTCACATCACGTGTATATCTGAATATAAAATGAATATGTTCATGCATACAATTATAAAATTATTTCATCATAAAAGAATATAAAATAATAAAGTGCCACTTCACATCTGATATTCTCTTTGGTTTTAGGAAGAGTTTGTTCTGCAATTTTTTTTGTCATTTTTGTGATAACTTTCTCGGTAAATTGTTCAGTGTTTACTTGCACCGAGAGCACTATGAAATTTTATAAACCTTCACTGCACATCTTCTCTCAACATCAAACAAAAGTGACAAAATTAACATACTAAATATTATATGAAAATATTTTATGGAATGTACTATATTATCCATTTAAGCATTTACGTCATAGAATTAATTCTATTCATAGACATAAAGTATGTAACTGGCGTATGGATATATACATGTGCTTTTGAATAAAGTGCAAAAGGTTACAGAGGTAGAGCCAAGTGAGAAACTTCAAAGTCTTGAGGCAAGAAAGGTGCACTAGGTTATATACGACATTTGCAAGAGCAAGAGAAGTACGAGAAGAATTTGTGCATAGGGAAAACTCGTGAGCGAGAGAAACTGTTAAACTTAGTCCAATGTAGACGCATACTCACCTACCATGAAATATTTTATCCACTTGGGCCACATCCACGTTCAATGTGGAACTCGTGACACTTTGCAAAACTGCTAAAATAACGAATAATACAATTTCCCTCATCATATTTGTTTGCATATGTCAATTGGTGGAAAAAATGTTCACACACAATTAGGTTAGCAGCGATATATGATAAAAAAACATCTCACTATCAGTATCACAAAAGTTTCAAAGAAAATTCATTTGAAAAACAAAGAAACTTCTCAGAAACAAACGAAGGGTATAATATTCTTATTGTAGACCTCTATTGAAATATTATATTTGTGTTCATTGAATTGTAAATAAATCTGTGCGTGACGGATATGTACCAAAGTACGAATATAAACATCTGCGTTTACGTTCCATGGAATTTCTGTATACACCGATAGATATTGGCACACACGAGTGGATATTTACCTAACACAACAAACACTGTTCGAATATTTTGTAAAGTTACCAAACACAGTCTCAATAAAATCGTGAATCTCTTTGCTATAGCCGATAGGTCAATCGCGTGCCACAATCATTCGTTCCTTTACAAAATTGTTTTATTTCATTTATATTCATTTATTTTCACGGTGGGCAATGCGCGAAGGCGATCAAAAAATAAAAAAAATAAAAGATGTGCGCGTTGTTGTGTGGACAATCGCTGCCCTGTTTCAATCGCAACACACTTTGGTGTCTCTCTGCAAGCCTCTGATGTGTTTCGCTCGATTCAGAGAGTGCAACGCGTTCACGATCGTATAGATCACATCCGCGACAGGTGACGTTATCAAAGTGAGGAAGAGTGAGAGAGTATGATAGTGAATACGATCGATGCATTTTATATACAATTGCAAGAGAGCAGTGTTGGGGACACGTACGAAACGTTGATCGATCGTTGGATAGTGAACATTTCTCGATGTCGCGCGCGGCTTTTTTCTTTAGTCCACTGAGGACATCCACGCCAAAGTCCAGAAGCACGAGAATGTGCATGTGAGTACAGAAAAAACAATTTCCTGAATTCTCCAACAGTTTTCACTGTGGAAAAAAAAAAATATCCCACAATGAATGAGTCGTTCATGGACGTATCGGTATTCAATTCGTAGTTCTTGTATATATATATATATTTTTTTTTTTTGTTACACTCGAAAAAGAATAGAATTATTTCAATCACAGTCTACATATTTGATATAGAATAATTTCCATACAGGGAAATTGAATGAAGAATATGAGGGACTGTCTGATCAACAAAACCATCACCACTTCGTATTAAAGTCCAAATATAATCAATGCCAGAATTCCTTGTATGACAATGACAGTGTTAATTTGTATTATTTTTCGTAGCTACACGATAAAATTGAAGTGCTAGAACCATTTTACATTCATTCTTAACAAAACAAAATATATTCAGCAAAGAAAAAGACCAAAATGGATCTCATTTACTAACAATCAAGCAGAAATGACCAGGATATAATTTTCACTGTATTCCCAAGAGATAACCATAGGATTCATCATGACCTCTCTTCAAATTTCGCATTGACGTTTAGGTTATATTAAAATCGCGTCAGATGTCGTAATCCCAGAGGATATTGCGGATTCAGTTGAATCTGATTTGAATCGAGGAAAATCATGAACAATTTCTGCTAGAAATACCGTAAAACAAGTAGATAAACTGCCAACTCAAATGTCAGTGCCAAATGTACGAATATATAACGTTCCGCACGGTATATCCAGACATTTATATATATACACATGTATATCATATATGTATAATCCTCTACCGTTATTTATACGCTCGTAAATTACGGATTTCGTTCGTGTGAAAGTTTTGCTCTCTGGTCAAAGAGCGCGGAGGGATTCATATATGAGAATACAGGTACACATACGATATGTGCGTGCAACAAATGTTGAAAAAAAATTCACTTGACCAATGTGTCGTGGTTTTTTGCTCATCAACATGTGTCTACATAATATTATGTAAACGTAATGTGTACATACACGAAGGCAACTGTGTATCGACACAAATTGCATTCAACAAATTAGTTCTATTCGAGAGTTGATTATTGTTTATTATGACCTGTTGGTATTAATTTCCAATTTAGGTAGCAGTGGTGCATCCAATTAGCCGTTACTCTTCATATTATATGATATGAATTTAGGCACTGGCCAACAGTATTTGACATTATATATTTACGAAGTTAATACGCTTGGCACAAAAGAGTCTGAATAAGTAGTAGATGTGCATAATACAAAACATTGTATTTAATATGACTATAAATTCTTAGCAATGCAACAAAATTCTCACTATTATATTGTGTGGTGTGACAATATTGTCCTTACGATCAATAATATCAGTGAGTTTAGACTCTACACTATCGATTATATCGGATGCCGATCTTCAGTATATGGATAAATATGCAAAAACTTGGCGAAAAATTTCTTTCAGGTCATTCGATTAGTTTTATTTATTTAGGTTTATATTTTTTATTTTTATTTCACTTGGGTATTTTCAGTTTCGCATAGATGCCAAGAGGTAGACAAAAATCTCCAAATGTCGCTACAAATAACGATGAAACGTTATATGTGAAAATATATAGATATAGAAAAAGCATGGAGAACAGTCGACTCCACGTTAGCTCTTTCCCATACTGACAAAAATATACAGCCACCAAGTTCGTTGATTGTGTTCGTCGGCGGCGTCTTGATTTAACGATAACGACCGGTCGTAAAACCAACGAATTCATGAATCCCGGAGGCGCCGCTTGCGCGTTGGCGCTTCTATTGCTCATGATTTCAACGGCCCCGTTAACGTTACTTAATTTTACAGGACTTACATATATGTTGATAACACGTTACACGCTTGAAAAAAAATATTACTCAAGTAAAATCAATTACAAAAATGAGTGCAAACACTGGTGGTACAAACTGACATGTGAACAATAGTTAATTTTTCTTTCTCGAACGTGTAATAATTTTATAATATTTTATAATTAACGTCTCTTAAATTGGAGATGAACACCAGAAAAATTTGTATGAAAAAAACTACCTTAACATATAGGAACAGTTCAGTGGAAATAAAAAAACCAACTGATTTGATTATTATGCACTCTGGAAGTACTCAAAATAATATATCAAAATTTACTCATCAAGAACTATCGGATAAACAAAATAATTTTCAATAGATGATGAATATCTGTTCAATCATTAGAAGAATAGAAAAAGATTTTACAAGAGCTGAAATGTATGAATAGGACTCGTTGTTGCGGCGTAGTCCTCAAATAAAGTGATTGCATTTCCCCATGAATGATCCCTGCAGTTTAATAGGATCACAAAACAAATACAACATATATATGTGATTGAATATCGGGCGCGTTCAAACAGATAATAACCACCTGGCAGTTAGCACTTGGTGCAGCTTCCTACAAACAGGTCCGCGTGGGACGATTTTAGAACGAGCTCACGACCTTCGAAGCACTCGCACCGTCTCTATGCAATAATTGACTGTCTGTATATGCTCTCATTCAAGTGTTCGATAAAAACAATGTTTTGTCTGTTGTGCACTGGAAAGGAATATCGAATTGCTTCCACCAAATTTCATCGGGACCTGTTCCATAGAAAAGCTCATTCGTATAAAAGAAAATAACATACTAATGAGAACCAAAAATACCAGTTGAATGTATGGAAAATAATCGAATGATCATCACGCATTAATTCCAATGAAGAACATGATAAATAACGTGAATGAAATTTCTCGACTGAAATGAATAGTTTTATTGAAGAAAAATCCCCAAACATTCTACATGATGTAATTTAATATGAGACTGCGATCGCCCATCATGATACTGTCCAGTCTTATTTAAAATCATGTTATTAAATATCAAGCTCGTGTTTTTATGACAACTTCATATCATTACGTTTTGAAACAATAAAGTTTCCAGTGAGGTGAGAATGGTATAGGCAAATCCTTTGGGTCTGGGAAGTGTTGCACACAGAGTTTGATTATCAAATATTCGCAGATTCACAAGCAGAGAAGATTACATTGTTCGAAACGATAGAATATTACGAAATAATACCCAAAGGCCAAATTCAACGCTTGGAAGATGAAAACATCAATCATTCAATACCGCCCATCAACAACATGAACATCCAATTCTCACTGCGAAACTCGTTGATCTCCAAATAGAAATCCTTTGGAAAGCTCATTTTCATATTATAACAAGCGACTGAACAATCATTTATTCTGAACGGGAGAATCAGAAACTTATAATCCATCAAAAGCGTATGTACAGATGAAAGTGCATTTACCAGGATTAATACTTTGTTGTATAGAAAACAATACGCCGATTACTCCCCTTTTGTGCCAACCAATAATCACCCATGTACTTGGCCCATGTTATGCTAACCGCCTATATAATATAAAGAAAGAACTGGCGGAACCAATGCAAGAAAAGAAAAAGAAACATGAGAAGTGAGAAAGAGAATAAGAGAGAACGCAACAAAACTTGTCCGCGTGGGTCGTGACGCCGATTTTGGTTTGATTCAGTTGGTTGTTGGTGTAGTGGGCCGTTGGATCTTCAGTACACACAGGATAATATCAAGACTTTCAGGTTTATCTTTATACCTACAGTACTGTGATAGAGACAACGAGTATATGAAAAAATGAAAGAGTAAATGTACGTGAGGATGAAGAAGAGGGAGGGTGCGAGTGAGATAACTTGAGTCTTCGTCATCGAGCAGGAAACAGGAATTAGTCCTACACTTGAGACTCAGATCAGTCGAGTTCGAGAGGTGGCGGCAGACGATATGGTGGTTGCGGGTGTCAGACGAAGATAGGATTATATATAGTGGAGTTCATAAGTAGTGAGCAAGAAAAAGAGATAGGCTGAGAGTCTTGTGGTGAAGAGAGCGAGAACAGCGATCTGTGTGTGGACCGAGGGAGCTGTTCGCGCGTGTTATACCACACGACACACACGGGAAGAGGAGGCCGCGCGCGGCCACTAGTGTTGTGACGGCGATCGTGACCACGACTTCGAAACTTTGCGTCGCGACATTTATTATTGTTTTTTTTTTTCATTTTTCAACAGTTTTTCTATTTTTTTTCACGGTTCTCCTACGTTTTTAACAATTTTTTTTGAGTGTTTATCAATTTTTTGTACGAAATTTTATATAATTTGTATGATAATTGATAGCATTGAATGAGAAACAAATTGATTTTTAACTTTCAATTTTTCTGTGCATAATTTTTTCATTTACATATATATTTGGAGAATATATTCGCACGCGCGCATCGAAAATTCGTGAGCGTGTGCTTCACTGACATCGTGATTTTGTTCGGATTTTCTTCTCTTTATTTATATAAATTCAATGGTGATTGATCGTTGTTAGGTTTTTTCTTTTTATATCGTTGAAAGTGTATTAAAAAGGAGAAAATGAAGAAAAAAAATATATGACGAACAAATTAATTTAGAATGGGTATGTTGGAATAAGAAATTAATAAAATTTATCTCTTCTTCGTTATTACTAAATATTTCGTTCTAATTTATTTTTCAATATGTTGAGAAAAAGAAATCAAATTTTTCTGTGTCTGAATGTATATCTATTGCGAAGTCACGTTGTTGCGCTTTACATTACGTGCGTTTGTCACACACGTTTGCGTTTTTCAATCTCTATATTATATATAAGTTGAAACTAATCAAGCATCAAATGTGTGTCATATTACGCACGTAAATATTCTCACCGAATCGATCTCAATTGTCAGAAACATTGCATCACTCAAACAAAAATGATATTTAATTTCTCTGCTCTCACATGAATAAATATTTTTTTATTAACCGCAATTAGTGCAATGAAACATTATATGCATACACGGATATCAAAATCATCTTTATTATATACGCACTAATTATCTCCCATGTCTTGAACATTTCCTTGGAATAAAATCAATACACTATTACGATGTATTACTTCTATTTTTTTTTTCCATTTTTGACGCACGCGATCTATCTATCTATCTATGAAAACGATGTAGGATAATAATGAGTGTATGTACATATTTGTATACATGTTGGTGTAGTCTCTTCGCCAAGAAATGCGATTACGGTGTTTACGATGTGAATGCCTCGATGATTTTACTACCGGCAAAAGAGCGCAGTAAATTCAGGCATCAAGGTTATCCATCCATAAGTTTTACGGAGAAACGAGCGCGTGTATATGATGACCGAGAGATGATTCTAAACCTTGGAAAATTGTTAATTATTTACAAAACATTTTCCTTTTTCTCATATATTTATTTTTCATTCAACTCTTTTTTTATCCACTTATAATGATTGAAAACGTTGCTGACATGCAGTGAATATTCACCGTCGTTCATAATGTATATACTATGAGATGTAAATATTTTTTCTAATTCATCAGTGCGAGTTTTTTACAACTGTGATATACCAATATAACTCGAGAAAAGTGGGGGAAATATTATCTGGATTTGGGATGATACACGAATTGAAAATACCCTAATTATTTATATTTAATCTCAATAAAAAACAAATGATCTCTCACAATAAAATGATACATAATTTTTATTGTTAAAAAACGAAATGATCTTCAATTAAATTTAGATACGAAAAGTGAAATTGTTTTTCGATCAATCGCTGCAAGTTCGTGTTGCCATATTGAATAGAGCAATATTGTATTTCACCACAGGTGCTTTGATCGGAATACCATTCTATCGTGTAGATAGAAATAATATAAAATAAAAAAAATACTGATTGTTATTAATTAATATTTGTCAAAAGATATCCTTCGATCCCTACGAGGTCAATTTGTCTTTTCTTTCCAAAATTTCCTACAATTTTTGTTCTATTCGTCTGGTTCCATTAAAATCATGTCATGGAACTTATATAAGTCAGTGCATATATTAAATTCGAAAATATCTGCATCCACGTACGGATATATCAGTAGAATATTAACACCGATAAAAATTGAATTAGTTCGTCTGAGATTATATTACCTGGTATATACCTATATGTGCGCGAAACAGACACACACTGCGGGAGATCTTAATTAGAAATTATCGAGCGCATTGATAAATCGCGTGGGTCATATACTATATCGTATTGGTCCCCTTTCACGTTTGTCTGGTGCGCGTGATATTGATATGTGTGATCCAGAGGGAGGACAGTGGTGTGCGCACGAGCGAGTAAAATATAGACACAGTTCAACGTAAAGGGAATAAAAAGAGTTCATTTATAATCTCAGTGGGGCTCGCCACTTCTGTTGATAACATTCTCTACAACGAGTTAGTTAAATGGCAAATATATTTTCTTCAAATCACCAACGCGTAAGCGACTGAACAAAATGGAAAATGGAAAAAAATATATTAATAAAAGTAAAGGAAGAAAAAGAAATAAAATGGATGAATTAATAAATGTCAAGTATACATTCAATGATTAGGATTTGATGATGATTGTTGTATTAACCATTGGATATATTCCGCCATTGCAAAAGTTACAGGTTTGTACGCGAATTGCGATTATTGCGCTCAAATTACCATCACACACAATTCTATAAAGATATATAGACATAATGAATAAATATGCATAGAACTGATAGGGGCGAGCGTGAGTAAAATGCGAGTTTGTGTATGTATATATAAGGGAGGGACGGGCGAGAGGGAAAATGAACAGGAGAAGGCGGTAAGTCACATTCCGTAAGGTATAGAAATCGGGACGGATCGTGAGAAAAATTCAGGCCGCTTGTCAGCTCCAATCATCGAGCTCCATGGTCGAATGCATTGCGATTACTGTAACTAACGATACGCGCGGTGGTTGGCGAGCCGTGACGGTTTCGGAAAATGGTTGATGTACGCCCGCCTATCTCTCACCCACCAACGCCAACCATTTATTTACAATATAATAAATATAATAATATATTTATCTTTATATATTGCATTGGAAATGGTAGAAAAATAAATTATTTATCTTGTTCAATGTTGTAGTTGTCCAATGAAGTTTATGAATAACAATTTGCCATCGCTTCTCAGATCAATTCAACTTATTATTTATGTTACTAATTTTTTATTATTAATGAATGGGATTTTTTTTGCGACTGAATGTAATCAATAAATTCACTGAGTTGACTAAAAATTTTTGAAAATAACACAGCGAGTAATTGAATAATGGTAGAATGGATTCTAATTGATGTTAATTATAAATTTGGAGTTTTTCAATTATTTCTTACTACGTTTGGATTTGTGGTTGTGATTTTGGCGATGGCTTATTATTCTGTGCAATTACGTTTACAGGTTAATTGGAGAAATGATAATGACGGTCACCTCGGTAAATTCAATCAGAAGGTGATTGTGGCAGAGTCTATTAAAAATGCGCTGGTTCATCATTGTGCACGTTGCAATATTCACATTAATTGGCAGCAACGTCACATCATCTGTTCCATCCCAACAAACATGGATTAATGGTGAGTTGAGAAATATAAAGAAACGAAAAATGCATCAAATTGATTTATTCATTTTATTAAATCGTTATATAAGCTGATAAATATCTTGTAAAAATACGACTGCGGTAGGTGAAATAATTTTCATATTCAAACATATTTGTATACATATTATATACACCTATTTATAATGCTATCCCTAATGACCACTTTTGTGTTCAACATTTTTTTGTGCATAATTAGCTACTCATTAACGATGATTAGCGATCAGGTTCGAATTTCGAACACGTTCTGAAAGGTCAGGGAATGGAGAAGAAAAAAGATAGTGTCTGGAAAGAAATTTAGCGATAAAGAAAAGACGATGGAACGTCTGTAAGGCATGAGAATACAGAATACAAAAAATATAAGGAATGAATAATGATGAAGGATAAATAGTGAACAGCAATAATATATTTGAATATGGAACGTTTCTTTGATCTCAAATGTGATCTACGTGGCCTCTGAGCAGAAGATGAAACACACAAACAGAACTCAACTCATTATCAGACTCCATTTTACTTTTACCTTTGAATTCCAAAGGTTTAACGGTATCTACAATTACTTTGGTGAATATATTCATTCACGTCTCGTTAGAAATTCAATTCCTTCCATTGCTTTCACGTACACTCCTTGTTGTTTGATCTTTTTTAGCCAACGCGAAAAGATCGACAACGAGAATACGAAATGTAGAATCCATTGTGAAATGACATATATAATTATATATATTGTAAATAAATTCATTCAGATGTCTTTTTCGTAGCAGAAAATCATTTTTAGAATTATAGTAAATAAAATTCGTTTTCCATCCCTCATTCTAGCGTTACTTCTTTCAATTCATTCTCGTTCGTTCGTTCAATCTTTGATATTCACTTATTGAATTATTCATTAATATATTTCAAATTCGCTGTTGCAATAATTATGTACAATTGACTATTTTAGCAAGTCGTAATAATATTTTACGATTGATTTAAATGAAGCTTATTTCATCACCCCACTTAATACTTGTATACCTACATAATATGATTCAATAATTCATTTCTTTTTCTTTTCTTCCCTGTTTGCTGTCAAACGGCCTCGTTATTACTCGTTTGGTCACAGTTGTCATCGTTAAACTCCAACAGACGCGTTGACTAAACTCACGTCTCCTGGAGTATTATCAATTTATATATATATATATATATTTTCATTGAACCAACAGGTCCTAATTGGCGCGTAATTTGCGCGAGATATAACCATGAAATTGATTCATTCGAAACTTACCATCAAAAAAAATTAAACAATGAATATAAACTCTATTTCTGACTTCATGAGCTCGATAAATTAACCACTTGAAAAACCTGCAACGTCTTCACTTTCAAAATTCATTTCAAATCACATGCACAACCATAAAAATGCATAAGGAATCAAGAAAAACAAAAACAGATATCGGGAAGAAGAAAAAAAAAACCGGAAAAATACTGTTCATACCCAGTATAAAGATTGGAGTGAGAATCATGTTTATGTGTATGTCAGACAAAGTTCCATTCATACGATATTTGAATAAAGCAGATGACGAAGTAAGAGAGGGCGAGTGTAGCAAACGGGAAGTAAGAGAGAGGATGGATCCATTGAAAAACGCTTCGGGTCGTATCGTGAATTACTGCGCGACGAGATGCGTAGGCATGGCGCAATAAATAATGTATATACTCATGCGTATATACTACGCCCGCGCACCTGCATGTGAATATAGTACCATAAGCGAATAAGTAACTGATGTATATAAATATATTTATATATGTGTACACGTGTTATAGACGAAAAATCGCGTGGGATTATGAGCACACTGTCAATGGACCCGCTGTGTATATTCCAAAGCTTATATCCCTCTTCAAATTGCCGTTAAAAAAATATGGAAACTTATTTTTTCGTTATATCTTCTGTTTTTTATTTAAATTATTATTTCTTGATTTTATAAGAATTCTATGGAATTGCGTTTGTAATTTGAAATATAGTCAATACATGTAATAGAGTACAATGATGATATGTATCATCATCGGTCGTCACTTTCTCACGTTCTGTAGCAACGCGCAAGATTACGAATCATTTTATCGCATCAATGTACACAATGCATGTATAATTAGTTAGTGACATTTGCACCATGTTCTTAGTGGACAATTGCTGCAGTGACACAATGCAATTCGACTTGGTGATTGGAATCGCGTCTGTAAATACCGATTGGTATATATATGCATTTAAATGTATTCTAGAGCCATGTATCTTTGAATTTGCGATTCAACTATAAATGATGTCATTCGGATGTGTATGTATTATCTGTTAATGTATACATGTATTTGAGAGTATCTCAGTCGTTCGATTGATTGGGTGCCAGAGAGCGGCGACAAAGAGAATCGTCGAGTACGCGCCACCTTCTCGTTCTCGCTTCTTATGATCACACCTCTTCTCACAAGGCTTTATTGAGGCTATTAAAGAGGAAGTTTGTTGTTACGAGTCAGATAAACATCTTCTTTTCTGTGTTTATTATAGTATTCAGAGCCACTGGATCCGTTTTATAAAAGGATTTTTACACTCACAAATTTTGGAATTTTAATGTGGGATTTGCGAGAAACTTTTTTTTTCAGATTTAATTCAACAAAGTCCATAGAATAAATCATTTTTTTTGTTTCGATAATCATCTCAGTGTTTTTTATCAATTAGTAGATATATATAGTGTTTAATTAATTATTCTGATTGATGAATATGCCAATATCAATTTATGATAAGGTTAATTTCTTGATGAATTTCTTTTCTCGATGGAATAAAAAATGAATCAATTGATCTGCAATTATTGAAGTGTTACCGGTTGTAAATATCCTTCTTTTTTTTCTCGCTGTAATAACTGTAATCTTGTATCGCAGAAAAGCGCGGAATATTATCATAAATAATGTTGTTGCATTTATGCAGACTATCAACATTAACAATAGAGCAAAATGACTAAGAGGAAAAAAAATTAAATGGGATGAAATAAATTTTTTCAATGTGATTATTCAGCTCGACGCCCGTTCCTAGAATATTCCGACATAATAATGTATAACATGGTGTCTTTTGTTTGTATTTTTTTTTCTCCTTTTCATTTAGGAGAAAGGACAGACACGCGGTCGCGTCCGAAAGGAATCACCCGCGGTCTTTTATACATACAGATATATAACCAAAGGTGGAACGAATGTTTTCACGCGTTTTCGGTGCGGCAAAAGTGTCGGGATGACGAATCAAAGGGGTCGACCGCGCGCTTCGTTTCTTCTAATCCCTGATCCTCGTGCGCATTCATTGGACATAATCCATGGCGCCGCGGCGCGCCAACTGAATATATATAAAAAGGAAGAAAAAAAAAATATATTTATCTAATTCCTTTTATTTAACTTTCATTTTTATTGGGTCTAATTTTTTTTTACGACTCTCAACTTTTACAACACGCATCTCCGATTCTTTTCTCTGCTCACTCGATCGCCCTTCTCCTTGATTTCTTAGTGCATTTTTTCTTCAGTTTTAAGTTTTTGATTTTTTTTTCTTATTATGTGGGTGAAGAAGGTGGTGCACGACGCGTATATCTCAACGGAGAATCGCTCTTCGTATTTTTGCGTGGGCCACACGGCCATTCGCTTCGTTATTAGCACGATTGGTTGGTGTGTGGAACCCACGCAGCAAAATTGTACACATATATGCATCCATATATATATATATATATATATAACTGACTCGTCCATGTTCTCTTCGGCAATTTTTTTATTCCTATGTATTTTTTAATTTTTATTTCTTCTATGTTCTTCCTTTTTTCCCCACTTTCTCACCGCCCGCGCACATCAGTCACTTTATCTGTAGAAATTAATATACAATGTACTTTTTTTTCCTTAACCGACAATTGAGTTCCAATAATACAATTGAATAGCACTAATAGTCATCGAAGTATAATGGAAGTAAATTTAATATAAGTGACAGCTGAATTAATAACATAAAAAAACTATTTCAACATAATTGCCATATTAAAAGGAAAAGTATTGCATTCAATATTTTTTATTATTATTTAATGTTTGTTGAATTCAAAGATCTATTTATGCTATGATAAATAAAATCGTCGTTTGTGCAGTGGTCTGGAATATTGCTAGAGAAGAATGATTATAATAATAAGTATTGAATTAGCAAGATTACGTGGTTAAATATTGAGTATCTTCAGTTTTATTGACAGGTACTGTTAGAACATCCATACACTGTGTAGTTACCGTAACCAAACTGTAGAAAGTTCGTTTTATCTCTTCAAATAGGTAGCTGGACGAAGGAGAAAACTTAAGAACTTGAGTTCAGCAAATAGTACATCAATATCTGAATTGAAAATACCAAGTGGTTAGTAAAATGAAGATAAATGAGGTGATGATAGATAAATGGCGACCGCACACGTAACTCACCGAACAAACATTTCAACCAGAAAAATAAAATGAAAATAATACAATAAATAAAATAATTTTATCTCTATCTTCCGTATTCATAATAAAATTCCACAACCAATTACACTAAATAATCTGTTTGGCACTCGTAATCCAATAACTCGGGTGTTTATTCACAAAATTCGAACCCTTAAATTCACCTTTTTCTCATGCATTAGACTCAATACATTCTCCTTAGGTTAATTCATTTTATTTCTCTCTCCACTCGTATTTCTGATTGAATTTATGCGACCAAGAGACTTTGTGGCCCCAAGCGTGGGAGAGACAATCTTCTTGGTACATATAAATATAATACAACAAAAAATGAGCAGAAGGTGTGCAAAACGTTAGTACATATCGCTAGTGAAAATTTCATGACATCGCAACTTTGTCGAGCGCACATGGAGTGTCGTATATACATCACGAAAGGCGCACATTTCATTTTCATTCATCGTTGGTATACACGTTCATTCATCAGCCTCGCTAAAGCCTACATATATATACCTTATATTCGTATGTGTATATATATATATATATATATATACGACTGATAGGCGCCACACGGTGGGCTATACTCGGCATTTACCGTGTGTCGTGTGCGCGGAGTGCGACGCGGTGCTTCGGCATCGCCCGGCGGAATCTCGGCGCCAGTGTGTTCAAACCGTGCTCCATCAGCACACGAATAGAGTGTATGGAGTAAGTGAGGGCGGTCACGGGTTTTGTATACATATATATGCACGGTCCGCATATAACTAGACGTTTCTTGATGCGTATCGCGTTTGGGCAATGAGAGTCGCATCCTCTGGATTTTAGTTTCACGACGTTTATTTTTTTTCTCCTTCGCTTTACCTCTCATCTCTGGCTGACCGCGCGTGTGAATATTTTATCCCTTTGCAGCTTCACATATGTATATATATGTATATATGCGATGACTGTTTTTTTTTGTTTCCTTCGTTACTTTCTTCTTTTTTTCTTCTATTTGAAATAACGCAGACGTCTAGGCGATGAAAAAACACTTTGGGCATACAAATACTTTTGTGTAAGATGAAAAAAGTATTATAAAAAAATTTCCTGAATTTATTTTCATTATTATTTCATATTGTTATTTGCATTTGTTATTCTTTTTTTTATTATTAATTATTTCACTTCATTCTAATTGCTTTAGTCGTAATAGCAATGCAAATTATCAATATGATGTTTGTAAATGAATCTAAATGAATTAAAAAGAAAAGAAGAGCACCATCTAACAACTGCCCACGGGCATCTCTTGATATTATTGTGTATATATATTCATATGTATATGTATACATATATATATGTCTCCCACTCGTGCCACGCGGATTAACCGATATGTCGCCGATAAAACGATCGTACATTCAAGTGGCTTTAATTATCATGCCGAGCGCTAATCTGGATGAAACATAATTTAATGTCATAAGATGTAAATGGTGAAGAATCGTTATAGGTGCAGCGTGGTGAAAGAAACGAAGAGAGAAATATGCGCAAGGAAAGCGACTGGGGGAGGAGAAAAAATCCGATAGAGAAACATCTCTATGCATTTATCGGATTACGAGTATATACATTTAATATATAAAACAAATTCTATGGAAGGAATATTTAAAAGCACATTTTATGTTTAAGATATCACACGCAAATAAATATAAATTTATACATTTGATTAATAGAACAAATTAATCATCTGGTTGAACAAAAATATTTATATATACAGTTATATTTATGTTTGCTGATGTATGTAATGAATTTCTTTCAATAATAAAATGAATGAAATGATTTACAACTATTTAATATTTTTTTTTCCTCCGGGATTTTTTTCTGCGTCATCATTTTTTTTTATGAGTTTTTACACGATAATAGACACATCAAGAGATATTAACATACTTGCCATATAGTTTTATATATATGAATTCATATGTATAGATTTATGAATTATTGATTGTGAGGTGATAAAAAAAAATATAGGCAATTGGATTAATTAACTCCGCCCATATTACTCGCTTATCATATATCAAATGCGCAGTGAGGATATCATTAGGAACTGTGTGTTTCGATCATGCATCCATGGGTGCTCACAAATCCCATATGTGAAACGGCTGCGTTATTGTATATGTATGAGAACGATGGAGATAGAGAGTGAGGTTACAACAGGCGTCGCAGATACGTATGAGCATTAATGGAGGTGCGGACAATAATTAAGTTGTAGAAGAATGATTAATTATTCTTGGCGTGATCATATGAGTCAGACGTTGCACATCTCATTTATGTTTAATATTAAATATCTTCACAATATAATGTATTAAGATTAAATATGTATAATATCGATAGGACAATTATCAATACGTTTATATTTGATTGAAGTCTTTATAACACAAAAATATCCCCCAGATTCTTTTGTGTGAAGTAAATATACCAACGCCATTTGTTTAATCGTTGCCAGAAAAAATTTGCAAGCAAAAACTTTCAACACAATTTTCTAAACTGAATTTGGATTGTTAGATACTTTTGTGTAATAACGATATAATTTTAAGTGTAATAGTACATAAAGTTTCAAATAATTTTACCAGTTTGTATTACTACATATATTCAAATCTGTGTATTATGGTCTATCCCATTTAGAAACTTTAATATATTTATCCCAACCCTTTGAAGCATTTTACTCCTTGACCGACTTGCTCACCAGTTAGTGCACAGATGTTTCAAACTGATTGTTAAAATGGAATAGAATTTTTCATATATTTTGAACTTTCACGTTGTTAATTTCATTGTGTGCAATTTCCAACTGATTTTCGTAATTTCTATTTCCACAAATGAACATGTAATAACTAGGATATACTTTAATATGAATATGGATTATAAAATAAAGTTAAAACGCGTAACATTTTGGACGTAGAGCATATTAAAGAAAATATACATAAAATCTATCTTAATCGCATAGTGAACATTCACAGAGAAATTTGATAATACAACGACTCAAATTTCTAATCATCAACGTTGAGAATTAATGTTAACTTCGTGTATAGATATTGAATTTACTGTAAGCTAATATGCTCTTGTCATGCATATAAAATCACAGAATAATTTACAAAAGGTATCGAAGTGTGGAAATAATATAATTTATTAAAATATCATGGTATCTGATGACCGTAATACATTGACATGACATTTGAAAAAAAAGTGTGCACGATTATATTATATTATGGTTTTTGGTGCTCTCGCGGCATCGTCGCACCAGGACGACAAAGATTTCGCACGTTTGATGATTTATGGTCATGGTTTACAATGTGCAGAGGGAGACGGGTCTGAGTCTTTGGTTGAAAGTTTCTTGGAACACGCTGAAGTTTGCGGGAAGCCGCAGTGTGTCGTCGTAGTTGTCGTCTGGTTTGTTATAGGAGAGGAGAAACGGCACAACGATGCTGGGGGCTTTAATCCAATGACAGTGCAGAGAGCGTATGTTGTATCGCGGTGCGGGATGAACAGGTTGGTAAATGTATTATCTGAGTGTGTGTGTGTGTATATACATATATATATATATAAGCGGTAAGAAGATGGTGGTGGCGGGTGAGGCAAAAGAAGAGAAGGATAAATGAGAGAGACACGCTAGAGGAGAGAAGAAAATAGAGAAGTGTTATATTCCCAGAAGGACCGCACAATCGCCGCTTCTTTATAGCTTGGAATTAACGATGGAATGACATCCAGTTACCATCAGCTTAACGGCCTGCGTTGTCATGTTGACAAAATTCTCATCGATACGCGAGCAAAGCTCATCTCATTCTCATTTTTGCTTTATTTTTTTCAATGCTGAAAAGAATAATGTCATGTTTCGACTCTCACAACCTGATTTTTTTAATGGTTTATGTTCCAAATTTTTTTTCTTTTTATCTATGACTACATAAAGGAATATAGTCAAGAACTTCGCGAAATTGGGAATTTTTAGTCTAGTGTTAGAAGAGAGAATAACGATACATTTTTTATGTAATGACTGAATAATATTTATTAGTAAAGTAAATAATGCAGATTTGTTTTGAGGAATTTTCATTAGGTAGGGAGACAAGAACGAAAAGATGATAGGCATGATATTATACTAGTTATGGATTACAGAGGGTAAGAATAAATAAAACTGCAGATCAATACAGTTGTTATGACCTGTGGTAGAAAATACATGTTGAAGTGATGCACAGTTGAGATATTATTCATGTATGTATGTAATGTACTGGAATGAAATCTGGAAGTTATCTAATTTCCTAACAAAATTAAGAACATCTGTGATTCTCTATAGAGGTCATATTTGTATGTAAATATATATAAAATATGCATACACATTCGTGTACACGTGTACCATAACTACGTGCTCGTGACCTATAATAGCTTTATAACAGAGACAGTCTCTGTGTGCATCATAAATTGCATCGTGTATAGTTTATAGGAGCGCTGGGTTTTTTTTTCTCACTACTTATTTCAACATAATCGTGGAAATCTTTGCAATGATTGGAAGTTGATGGAGTATAGTTTGAGAAACAAAAAAAATAGTGAATATAATTTTTGTGACAAAATGTTTTACAATTTTCAAATGAATTAAAAACCCACAGACTTTTTATATATTATTCAAATATGGATTAGCAATGTTTCATTTTCAAACATGATTTGAGGATTTAAAATTATAATTTTCATGTATTAGACATATTGATGACAGAATAAAAAATTTGTTTACAAGTCACTGAAGTAGGGAATCATTTATAATTGTATTTAGATATTTTATGCATAAAAAAGGTCAGATGTTTTTGCTTTATTGCTTTATTAGTTAACATGATCACATGCATAATGTATGTTCGATTATATGGGTGACATCGGACCAGAGAAAGATGTTTAGTGAGTCGTGGATCATGTGACTCACTTGAGAATAGGAAAAGACAACAGAAGGAGAAAAAAAAATTCGATACGAACTGGTTTCTTCTCTGTAATATGTTTCACCTATCGGAGCGATAAAGAAAATGCTCAAAAGTGTTTAACATTTTTTAATAGTCCGCCTCTGCAGTAGCAAAGTGTTTGGCAACTTTGTCAACGATCATCATGTTAAGATATTCAATTGCACAATATCACACGAATAATTCACGTCATTCAAGGACTGAATATAAATATCTACTACATTGTATACTTCTGTTCATATTTCTGGTTAAAAAGAATTATCATATCCATCAATATTATTTAATAAAATTCTATTAAATTCTACTTGATGTTATGACCATCAGATCAGTGACAAAAACACTTTACGCTCATTCTGGAGAACGCATGAATCTTTTTTTCTTGGGTACACCGCATATATATATATATATAGTTCACGAAGTAATTTAATTTGAATGTGAGCTTATGTCTCACAATGAATTATTGCAAAAGTTAATGTCATACTTCTAATGCTATTATTTTGGGTATAACTTAAAAACATTTTACTTCGCTTGATGTGTCAAGTGTTATTACGAAAATTTAGTGCAATGTTTTTCCCGAGTATCATTAAACTATGCATCTAGTGGCGAACATATACAAACTTAGAGAAGGAACATGTATGAGAAGCAACAGCAGCCGTAGTGGCTCCACTGTCCTTATGTACACTTCTCAACTACATACACGTCTGTGTCACGCTCGATACAATTTTCACACACGTATTTGAAAGTTGAATTAGTTTGTATATAGTTTCAGCTGTATCAGTAAACAGACTCAACCGAAAAGGGTCGCATGAATACTCAACTCCCCTGGAAGCTGAAGATAAAAATATTAACAAACAAAAAAAAACAAAAAGCCTGGAAGTGAAGTGGGATAATTACTTGCAAGTTCCATCTACCCAAGACTTGTTGACAAGTAACTCGTCGTCACTACTAATCATCAACGGTTGGGTAGCATACACAAATAAAAGAAAAGAAAGTAAAGTCAGGAGACAGAGGGGTAGCAATGAATATAAATACAGCTGCTCACCTATAGCAAAATTTGCGTATAATATCACGGTTCAAGGCAACTGATATCGTACATCATCCACGCAATTACGCTCGATTATTATAAACTACCGCTCATGTTGATATGATTTTATGTTGATGATACACACGGACAACTATGAGGTTAATCGATAGATGTATACTAAATGTTATAACAAGTTTAACTTGTCAAACGTTTATTTATCACATTATCAATTTCTCTATTTTATTTACCCAACATTTTTTTCTTCTCAATCTCTTCCTCTTCTCTTGAGCTAATGATAATTGAATGATTATAATAATAGCATCATGTTATATATTGAAGATAAAGATTATCTTTACCAAACAGAACGGGATTTTAATTCAATTCAAATGAATCGACAGTCCTACTGGTTGATGATGATAATACACAGCCTATTGTTAAAGATGATCTAATCTTCTTGTAAAATATATTTATATCCCTTGTGAGGCGTTGAGAATACATGTAGGAAGAGATGGACAATTGAGATTGCAGCCAGTTTCACGTAATATCTCTTCATTTATATGATATATACATCTATAGCTAACAAACATGCAGCAGTTAGCATCTTTATTACCCCAATCTGCATGCTTGCCACACGCCTGTCGTCGCGTCATTAAATGATGCCTTTCTGCGACCATCAAGCGACAATTGTTTTTCACTTTGTGCGCCTTGTTTCAAAATTAATTTAACGTGCGCGGGGACTGCCAATTGAATACGATCTTGATTACTCTTATATGGCGACAGTTTGAGGTATACGTATACATATATACATATAACAGTGGGTTTTAACTGTTGGCTGTAGAACGCGAGTGATTAACGCAAATGGCTGTACGATAAATCGTTGATGTGCGAGGTGTGGGTATGTTTGTGTATTCGCACGAAGAGAAGCAATAAGTGTGGTGGGAGAATAACTGATTGCGCGATGTGATAAAATAAATCGCGTCAAGAAGATTTTAAATTGTCACACATTTGTTGATTCAGAAGAATTATTAAAGTGAATAAATAATATTGAATTAATTCTTTGTGATTTCATTGATGCAAAGAAAATAATTGATTGAATCGTTCGCATGAGCAAAGCTTGATATCTCTCGGGGCGTCGCAATGACACTGCGGGCTGTCACTATCTTCAGTCGTGAAGGCAACCCACATAGACGCACTGGGATATGAGTAAGGGTTCGTTTTACGATTGAGTTGATAGAAAAACTTATGAAATAGCAATGCGACGATTGAAGTATTTATTAATAACTTTATTTCTATGAGCGAATTTTAGATTTGATTGTCGTACATGACAGTATTGCTAATATAGATTAATAAAATTATGGAAATCTTATCTAATATAAATTAAAGTAATTCGGAATTGCAGATATTTCTGTTAGAGAAATCAATAATGCGCAATATGCAGGTGACGAAAAAATGAGAAGAAGAATTCGCTTGAATAAGACTGTAAAATAAATTTTCAATCGATGTTATACAATTCAAATCCACACTTTCTTCCACTCAGTGCAGAAATATACACGGACGTGTAAATTTCAACCCTTCGGCGATTTTTATTAACAATTTTTCGAGTTTCACGCTACGCCGGACAGCGATTTATCGACTGTGAACCCACGGGAACAGTTTGACAAATGATTCTTGAATCTATATATACATACCAAGTTCCCCTCGTTCGTCATAGTCATATCACGATAGAGTTTGATAAAGTAGACGTTATAGTATATAGAATCAATGTATATATAAAATGCCCACGTGGCTACTTTTCGTCGTATTTCAAACTCTCATTTTAATTTTTCGGTAAGAGAAGCTAAAGTTAACTGAGCGTGCACTTGCACGCGACGGCTCATGAGATTATTAATTCATCAAGATCAAAAATGTTCATTGATATACCATCATACGTTTCCCATCAACGTATTCACAAACAATAAAAAAAAAAATCGTGAATTAAAGTATTAAATAAATAAATTAAATACAATATACTCTCCCTACGATTTTCACATCTCTCCTGATTCGCTTTTTCATCTAATTCACAATGATAGAACGTGGTTGACAGTTGCACGACAGGGACGACTGCGAGTACGACGACATTGTGTGAAACCACTCACTGAAGTATAGTCTGCTGATGCAGATATACCTCAGCAAGTGAGTAGGATTAGTCCACTGTAAAATGTGCGTCGGATCGACTTGTAACGCGAAAGTATCAAATTTCATTGAGCCGCAGCAGTCACTCGTTCCTCTCGCTTCAAGTCTGATTTATGCTGCTCACACATAACTTTACATGTTTAAACCACCTCTTCCACACATATATAAGTACTCCTTTCTTCTTTCTATATTTTCTTTCATACTTAAGTAGTAATAGCCACTCATACACACAGGACGAGAAGTTGATTTTATATCAATCCCAAGTGTTTTTATATTCTATCAGTGTCCAACATTTAGATAAATCATATAAAGACATATGTAGTTCACGATAATCGTTTCTATCATTCAATGATAAAAAGGAAATGGACCTTTTGTACAATATTTATAATCATAATGTATAATTAAACACAAATTAAATAGTAAGGATCGAATTATCCTTCAAGATTGATGGTGAATAAACTTCTACAGTTTTATTAATGCATTGGATTTTTTATATAAAGAGTTTCTATGTTTCCAAGAATGTGACCCCGCGACATAGAAAATGTTCAGGTTGAGTTCTTGATCATTAGGATGTGAAACTCTAATGATGGAGATTCATTGAAGACAATTCTACATTTGAAACTGAAAAATAATGAATGTTAATATAAAAACTCAATGTAAAATGGATTTTTACTGTTTGCAATGTTATAATATTTTGGTGTTATATTTTCAGGCATCTACACCGGTGCGAAATTAATGAACCATCATCATGAAATTGTGTTGCCACGAAAAGTAACTTATAATGGTGAATTAATGAGCCGCAACGTCACTCATCATCATGACAATGACGGTACATTATTGCATTATCGGTTGGGATTCTCTGGAATGGAATATCATCTTCAACTAATACCATCAAATGATTTTATCGGCCCGGGGATGGTTGTTGAGAGACGAAAACGTGACATTCATGTGCGCAATACAGCGAGGGAACGCTCTAGCAAATGTCATTATCGTGGATTCATTCGGGGCCATGTGAATTCCCTAGTGGCGCTCTCAGCATGCGACGGTCTGGTGAGTATCATTCTGTATGTTTATCAGTCTCTAGAAATACAAGGGGAAAAAGTAGGATTAAAAAAAAAGTATGTATAATTTTATACTATACTGTGACTAATGATAAACGTTTTTACTACCTGAACTATTTCATTCTGCGTTCACTTGTCTCTCATTCTGTTGTTCATTTCACTTCTTGGAATGCAATTATTTCTTGAGAGGGAAATGTAACAGAAAGAAGATGAGAACGATTAAATATTTCTGCCTGATTTATTTTATTCGTCTCATTCGAGTTAAAAATTGTTATTTCGTCATCGGAATTAGTTCTTTTCCTTTTTATGTTCCACCAGGGTGTTGTAACTCGAAATTATTCATCGTCTCATTGCAACCTCTATGTTATATTGATGAATAAAATTGCGGAGGATTTATGAGAGCACATTCGGGTGATAAAATTTTATTAGTGATCTTGACTTTGTGTGGAAGTGATTGAGAAAAAGGTCTGGACATTAATTAAATGTCATCATGGTTGATATAAACAGTTTTTTTACTTATTATAATTCCTCTCCATTTAATAATTGTCAGTGTTTTTGTATCTGTCTGTCAGTGAGTGCCTAATAAAATCTTGGAAGTGCTTAAAGCAATAAATCTAGAAGGTTGTACATAGCATGACACCATAGCGACAATGACGTGCAGAAAATTTTTGATTTAGGTTTGAACACTTTTCTTCATGGATAATTGCAATACAAAAATACGGAATTTCATTTACTCTTTAAAAATCAAAGTCTTCACGAAAAATCTAATAAGAACTTCTAGCAAAATAGATAAAAATTCTTAACATAATTTGTATTCATAAAGTGCATCCAAATGAGAAATTGCACATACATAAAATTGATATCACGATTGATAATGCTATCAGAATAGTCTACTGAAAATTTTCAATCTCGTATAAATCGAGAATATTGAAATATTCTATCTCAAAAACTATTCAACATCGAACTTTGAAAAAATAGCTGAATGCTCAATCTTTGACGTAAGAACCCCTTATATAAAAAAAAAACGAATATATATCGACGCTAACTTTTTATGCATTCTTCTTTTTATACGTTTCAAATAAACGACTTTTTCATTGCAAATTGATCACGCGCAAGTACAGAAATATATCACCCATAGATAGTAATATTACCCATACAGTGCAAACAGGAATGCAAAGACATATAAAAGTGGTCGTTCATTTACTCGTGACTATTATCTCGCTCGTTGTTTTAATCACTCGATTTAAATGTCGTTAGCAAATTGCCTTGGCCCTATACATATAACACATACACATACTCCTCGAAGATGTGAAAACTAAAGCCTTGAATTCCTTAGAAACCTGCATACTCCGAATAATTTACAAATCTTTCTTCATGAACGTAAAATATATTTATTTCCACTTCATTTTCTGGTAGTTTCTCTCTCTGTTTTCTATCTCAAATGAATCGGCATAACATTAAATTCACCCTCATACCAAACGTACGTATGCGCATATAATATACATAAATGTATATTATAATACATCCTGGTGATTGCACATGTGACTATTTGATATAATAGATGTGATGAGTAAACACATTCGCCTCGCCCCATGCTGGTTATGTGCATTACTCTCAGTCGTTCAATCTCATCAGCGATAAGAGATTACATTGCCCAATGATTAATTACTTTATACCGTTCAACTCAATGTAGGCATGAATTCCTAATGTTGATATACGTTCTTTTTCATTATAATAAATATATATATTTACAATGTAAAGACTGTGAAAGGTATAACCTATACCTAGAACTTTCAGAATAGCACGAGCTCCTTTTCTCCCGCTTCGTTTAACTCTGTCTTTTCCACTTTGTAATATATAAATATATTTAATATCTAGTAAAGCGTATATGGGCACAATTCCCCCCTAAACGAAACTGCCGACGTGAAAGTTCGCGCCTCAGTAATTGTCGACGTCGAAAATCACGAATAGGATAGCACAAAATTTTCGCGAGCTTTATATATACATGCATAATATATAATTCATATATATTGACTGTATATATGTATTTATATGCTGAACGTGAGGATGGATAAAAAGCCACACTGAGAGAGGTACGCGTCAGCGCAATTTGCTCGCAGCTTCCAGATAATGATTTAATTTGCCACGGCGTGGCAGATTTATGGCGGCGCACCTTGTCCTCCTGGCATTACACATTAGTGCATATATTCGTCTATGCTTATACATATACTGCCTACATGCAGTAGTTATTTCCTTTACTTATATATGTGTCCATAGTTGCAGCCACAACAGTAGCAGCATTTTAAACAATTAATATAAAAGTTGAACACTGTCTTTCAACACACATTCCCATGAAAGTGAGAAAAATAATGAAATATTAATGGTGACAACATTTTTTTGCACAATCGTCAATACAGAGAATTTTTCTATTAAAAAAAAAACATTTATCAACAGGAAAAATATGTTATTTATTTTCTGTTTCATAATAGCACATTCAATCTCACAGTTTATTCTCATTCAATTTTCACGAGATTTTTCCACGAATTACCAGAAGAAAAAATTCCATCCTTCTACATTGTATGAGACTTCGCTCCATTAATTACATAAGTACGATTTTATCATTAATGATAACTGCGGTGCTTTGTGCGCTTGTGTGTTGTGGAACAAAAAATAGATGCAAAACCGTAACGACTCTTTTACCCCATGCGTCTTGTCGCGTGACTCTTCTCAAAGAAACACCTACGCAGATAAAAGTCGCGGCCTTTATTCATTATTTCCATTCTATTGTACTATACCATTGTATTCATACACACACACAATAAAATATTCTGATAATGAAATAATTAACGTTCTACATATATCTAAACTACTTCACAAACGAAAAATTATAACACTAATAAATAATGAATTAAACAAATAAAAATTAATATACATCACTATCCATTTTATTTATTTCACTTTCAATCTTATTATTATGATAATTTGAAAATTATTCATATGAATGGCTTTATATACAAACAAGTTAAATTATAGACGGCGCTGCTGCTGTTCAAATATATTTATACGACTTTTTTAACTCTATAAACATTGCAAAGGACGACAATGTATTGTCATAGATAAAATGATTGACTTATAGATCAACATTTATTGGAGTTTGTTGTGGCCGACGTTTGTATCTACAGACACAACTAAATAGAATTGAAAGTAACAATAATATATCCCTTTTGCTCTTAAATATACACACATAATGCATACAATATGTGTAGATTATAAAGCTGTATATTTACGACTAGATAAAGCCATTCACATGTCGTCAGTGTCCACGCAGATACATTCGTAAATCACTGGCTTAAATGGAGATAGCTTTTAAACGACTCAGACACGCGAATGCAACACATCTATATGATATATATAAGCGCATGTATCTCTGATGATGATGATGATAATAATGATAATGGTAATAGTAATAATAATAGTAGCAACAAAAACAATAATCGTAATAATTGTAATGCTGCAGTTTACTCAAAAGACCGCGAGTAATATTGTCGTAAATGTTGGTGAATTATATGTTGTAATAAGACAACTTTATAAATGCCAACAAGCATTTACGGTTATTCTTTTTTTTTTCATTCAGGCCGTATTTTTTTCAGAGAACACGAGCTATTATAGGTCATTGAAACTTGGCCTCGATGCATTTATACACATGATATATTCGTGATTGTATAGATATAAATTTGGTGCTGCAATGGGAAAATATGTACACGATATTTTTTTATATTCTGTTACATTAGCTGTGGACCATATCGACAGTGTGACTGAATTGAATATAATAATACTGGGTGAATGAGTTTTATCAATGGAAGCCATTGTGAACGTTGAACAATAATTTTATTTGTGGTACTATGAAGAGATGTGATTTTCATTTGTTGCGATTGAAAAAAAAAGTGGATAATATCGCGTCTATTGAACGTTTATTCTTTTCATTCGATAGTATTGTAAAACACTTTTCTGTTTTTTTTTTACATGACATTGTGCCCCGTAAAATAGGGTGATAAATCTCATGTTTCATTGTGTATTAATTAACCCAAAATATTACTCTACTTCTGGTCGATAAATTTTTTTTATTATTCATTACGATTTTTAAATAATTTCGAGAGCTGGATTTGTAAAAATTTCATGTTACTGTTATGTGTCATCGTTTCGATAATTCATGACACGAATTACTCATAATATGAATCGAAAATTCGCGTGGAAATTTCTTAGTTTTATAAATATAATTCATGTGGTTATATATACTCGTGTATATACTAACTTGTTTGGCGGTAAATGTAGATATATAATTATAATGTCAGACTTGATGATCAAAATAATATTTTTCGGTTAAATGGACTGTTTACATGTATGTGGGCAATGTCTGTACGATTATATATATAAATATTTAACGTACAATCATCTTGAAAAGAGAAAATTTTCGCTGCATGTTCTACCATTTCTTTTATTTATTTCTTTTCTTATTCTTCGATTTTTAATCACCGCAGGCAACGCTGTTTGTATATCTTGCAAATAGCAATAACAACAGCAGTGTCGGTATAACGCGTGCATACTCAAGAAGTCTCTAGTAGTAGTGGTAGGAGTAGTAGTACTATCAGCGGTAGTAGTAGCGGATCGTTATGTACCGCCCACGCGGTAGGTCCAATGCAACCCATCTAATGACGGCATAAATCACTCGTTCTGATGCAGGATGCATTTATCATCATCGAGATACCAACTCACCTTCGCGTAACGTGGCCCCCAAAAAATCAAGACACGCACACTGTACTCGACACGCGAGCCGCCCTGTAAATATTTATATGTAAGTGTATGTGTAGATACATATATTTATGTATGTGTATATATAAATCATGCCCTCAGGTTGGTAAGCGCAATGAGAGTGATCATTAAAGTGGATTATTTCAACGTAAAAATGTGCAAGTTGGAAATAATTATCCTTTGTTAAAACTGAGCGGGAAACTGGATCTCGTTGTCATTTTTTTTCCCCCTTTCTCTCCATTACCTTTCATCACATTTATACTGTTGAGAGAGAATCGTTGGATACTTTGTTATTGTATGTATAATGTTCAAGTGTTAGTTCGCTCTTTTTGATCAATGGCTTTTGTCACTGCATGCATTGTGTAATAGTAATTTATATATATCCTTTTTATGGTATTGTATATTTTTTTTTATGAGCTCAGACACTTGATCCTGGCATTCTCGAGCTTCGTGTGTGTACTGCATGTATACACAATGTGATATCTCAATTTCCAGATGAACGAATAAAACCATGCGGAACGATGTGTATCATAACATGACTGTGTTCACAGATGAAAAAATTTTATTTGAATAATTTTAAATAAATTTAACTTTGTGTTTAGATGTAAATATATGAGTTTGGAATGGAGCACAAAAAAATGAAGAATGTTGTAAACAGAGAAATATATAAAATATAAAGAGTTCATATAATTTAGTTATGAATTATTATATGAGACATACATAGTAATAATGGTGTAATATCAGTTGGCTGAGTAAATCCAAATTTGCACTCGTTAAATTTCATTGCTGCTCGTATAAGATTTAATATGTGCGCATGTTTGTGTTATAGCTTAAATATACATATATTGAAAGTGCTGATGGGTTCTTCGTATATATACTAAATTGAAATGAGAAGTGAGTCGGAGCTATTTGAAAGTTTAATGCGATTCCGGGTGAAAACTTCTTTCTTTAATTATATCTCTAAAATTAATTGCAAACGCCAACGATCATTTATCATCTTTTTTTTTATACAATCTCCTGATAAAACTTATTTATATCTTATCCTTAATTTCTTTGTCAAACGTTAGAATAAACTAGAAATCTTATTGAAATAAATTATTGAAAATTATTGAGAGGAAAGAAAAGTGTAAGATTATATTGTTGTAATGAAAGTTTAATTTCCTTCTCTTAGTATGAGGTAAATAATATTGAAACATGATTTAATATTCTACAATCACTATTTTTCTTTTCATACAAATCATTTTATAAGCGTAGATATAAACACAAAGAATATTTGCTGTGTCTGTGTCGCACCAAATACCGGCATAATAATATCAGAATATAAATTTTTATTAAACAAGTACTAATGAAACGGATGCCATTTAGTGGTTAAAACATTCAGAGTATATAAGATCCTAATCTAAGTTCATTACATCTACTTATTGGATCCGCGCCCAGTCATTAAGGCTCGTATTTTACGTTCCCGCTAACCCGGCGATAATGAAATTGATTATGCTCTCAATTAACTTTTCAACTTAGTCGCGTACATGGGAGATGTCTGTGTACGGTGCGCAACCTTGCATAACTTTATCCTTTCATGCACACATTTATTTATCTATTTACCAATATTCATCCATAATCAAATAATATAAAACCCCATACACAAATAATTTATTCAATTAAATTAATTATCAAAAAAAAGAAGACGAATTATATAAAATAAAATCATCGATACAACAATCAAAATGCGCAATAATCAAATCGAATTATAGCAGTTGCAAAGAGAATAATCATTAGGTACGTCATAGAATTAATTACATATAAATGCAATAACTATTTGAAATGAGCAAATCGGTGAAATTGACGCAGTGAAAATTTTTTATCACATCATCAAAGAGATAAAGAAGCACCCCACACTTACACACTCTGTTCATACGATGAAAATGATACGAATATGATAGCAAAGGTGCCACACACGAGCACGTATTTGATGCATATCACATTGGATCGGTTAAACGTATGTCTATACACTCATATATATTATATACATATACATAGATTATAAATACAGTACAGTCAGTAGTGGCATAAACTATCAAACATGGGCGTTCACTGGTCGCCAACGAGAGACCGCCCATCGTAAGCTCTCGTTGGTCATACAATAATCAAGCGCAAATGATAATTTATACATAACGTGTATATGAACAACAGTGAGTTGAATATATGCATGCATATATGTATATATATACTATGCATATACTTGTGTATAGAAATTACATTACGATTGCAGATATATTACCAATAAAAATGATAATAATATAAATGCACATGTAATAGTCGTCACACGTAAGACTTTACTTTGATGGCCATTGATGTAGTTAATACTATTATTTATTTACTCTTTTATTTTTTCTATCGTCTCATATAAGTGCAGCATCATCAAATTATCCTCATTATGTTAATAAGTTTGAAACAAAACGTTTTTATATATAATTTACACACTCGTGAATCACTCAATGTGTATATACAATGTCATGATTTTTTCTCTTTATTCCTGAATGATTTTCGTTTGATGTTTCAATATGAAATGGTATTTAGTGTCTAATTAAATTATTGGAAATTCTGTATGACGCCAGTGTATGCATACATGACGTCAGGAGAGATTTAATTTGATTGTGTTCAGTGATATTGAATAGCATCAAACGTCAAGAGATTCACCCATAGATTATCGAGATGACTAATTGAAGGAAAATACATATGAGATGTATACGAATCACGTGGATGTAACCTAAACTGCATTAACGAATTGCGCACAGCAACGCTTGATTGTAAATGCTAAATCATAGATTCCGATGCGAATAAACAATCATGAATATGCTTGGAAATCTATAGATAGATATATACATATATATGTATATACGTGTGTATGTAGATCGTGTAGATCTGAAATAGAAGTCATGCATACCATGAGGGATTAATCTCCACAATTTACCAAAATGTACGTGAGCTTTCACGGCTTTCATCACGTTCGCTTTGGAGATATATATGTGTACACTGGGATTATGTATATGAATTTATATTATAGTCGGTGAGGAGATGGAATTAATTGGAAAACACATGTCGAAATAATTGTTTGTTAGGTATTTATATATTTTTTTTTGAATCACTTTTATTTTAGGATTGTCTGCTGTATGAATGATACAAAATAATTGGATTGCAATATGATATTGATGAGTGAAAAATGAATTGAAAAGATATTTATATATACAAAGTTGAGGAGAGTTAGCGCGAGAAGAGAATGGCTTGTGTGGCGCCAAGTCACAGTCCTTTTTTTGCCTCCACGTCCGCTCGAAGAGTGGCTCTCTCTCGGCCAATATAGCTCCCAACACGTCTTTTGTACAGTATGGCATTGCTATATGGCGCCATCGATTTTCACGGTCGGCATCATGAGATACGATATATGTATATATATATTCTGGATGTTCATAGTTTCAGTGTACTAATTCTATCCTCTTGACCGGTTGTATAATTTGTCAGCTGTAAATACTCACGTTTTATGTGTCGATCGTAAACTAAAAATTATTTTCGTCGACTTGACCAAACAATATATTAAGAATGAAAAATAAAAATGCGACAACTTTCTTCTTTTTTTTTTTTTCTTAACTTTTTATTTATCACATGTCCATCAACGTTATTCGAAATAAATTATAAATATATCCACTTTTAATATCAAAACCACTTTAGATGATGAGTTCACCATTTTTATTTATTCGTTTATTTATTTATTCCTTTTCTAGCTGATCGATCTTTTTACATTTTGAGGTGACACTGGTGGTGGTGGTGATGGTAAGAAGTGATGGAATAGAAGAAAAAAAACATTTTACTGCCCAAGATAATAAATGCGTGTCTTCTTGTCTTTTATACTTTTTTTTTCTTTTCCCTCTTCCATTATTTGACTTCTTTTCTTTGCGATATACCTACCAGTCATCGCGATGTTCTGAAAAATCTCGAGTCCGCGTGGATCTCGTTCGAGAGTAGTGTGCACACTGTGCAGAATCAGCGGTTTTCTTGCGACATCTTTTGCAGACTGCGATTCATACATCTTCACGTTATACCTACTCTATATCCTTACATATATAAATGAGAGACATGAAATGGTGAATTTGATGCGATGGTTTAAGAGTAAGGGCAAGAGATTTAAATCAAATGCGACAGTGAAGAAGACAAGGAGCTATATAGGGGTGTGGATAAAATATGAATAGAAAAAAAGGTGGAACACGTACGCACACACAACAGAGGAAAAGACTACAAGAGAATATAACAAGACTGAAAAGAGCATAAGTAATACGAGACTTGGGTTTTGTGTTTCAGGCGGGTGTACTTCGAGGAGATCATGGTGAGTTCTGGCTGGAACCAGTCGCTATGGACAAGACGGGAGAAGGAAATGGTGCACGTACCGGGAAACAAGTCGTGGTTGGACGGTATGCGTACACAACTAATTCCAGCTTGGCGTCTACTGGTAGACCTCACCTTGTCTTTCGACGTTCTACTGCTGTTGATATTGGCGCCGGACAACGACGCAGACGAAAGAAGAAAAAGAAGAAGTACGAGAGAAATTGTGGAACGCGTGGTGAGAAGCCACACAATATATCTATGTATTCATTTTAACATGTACACATCTGATACAAATTTATTCTATCATTCAGTAAATTATTATCGGTGCACGGTGTATCCTTGTATAGATATCCTTGATTACTTCATCCTCGCTACAATTCAATTGTGTTACGCGCACGCGGTGAGAAATACTCAGTGTAATCAATTTTATATCGTCACATAAAATACTGTCGATGTTTCTACAAATGTGAAAGCTTTGGCACATCGTATCTTAGATTCGATATTTATTGGAAATGTCACATGAAATTTTTACGTTTCAATCAGATGAAGAAATTTTTTTTTCAGTACGTTCGATGAAACGTCCATCAAGATATTAGTCGCGGATTTATCGACAACCATGTCAGCGTATCAATGCAGTGAAATATGTACAAATATCTCGAAGATTTCTGCATTTCTAGCCATCGCTCGTAGCCGACAGTAGATTCTACGATTATAGTCAGACAATTTTTATCAAGAATACTGTCAACTAAATTCTAAACAACATAACTCAAACTGTTCCCTATAGGCGTACCTTTCTTTCTACGCATTATTGAATAGTGTCAACACATTAAATTATAGCTGTAAAATATAAGAAAACAGTTTGAGTCTCACTTATTGTTTCTCACAAATAGATTCAATCTTATATGCAGATAAACGAAAATAACTATCTTTATACATAACTTGCTTGCATGAATAATATTTTCCTAATAAATTGCAGAATGAAGTCTCGTAGAGTATTATGTTTTTATTAAAAATGTAGAATTTATACGTAATTGTTTTTGCGATCACTAAGTATACAGTCATATTTCACATCATCAAGACCACAATTAATCGCGGGATAAAATTCACAAGGAATTTTCCTCCCAGTATAAAGTATTATAATTAATTTATTCCACATACTTCAGATTGAAAATAAAATATATTTATAAAAATAATTATTCGATAAGTTGGTTCCACACACATCAAATCCAATACATGTTATTATGGACAATGAATACCTTCCATATGAAAATAATAATGTTAGGGGAGCAAGTGTGTATACTTGCGTGCACGCGGGGCAATTCATCAGTATATGGTGAATGAAATTTTAATTGTAGACTATTGCGGTTCAATCCATGCCAGGCAATATACATAAATCATCAAGCTCTATGTGAATGTGCGCTTGTATATGTGTTTATATGTTGAAGAGAAGAGTAGTAAAATACACGTGGATGTCTATACAAGTGAAAATGCATTGGCTTTATAAATACATATGTATGATGATTGATAAATGCCAAACGTGACTTGCATTATATTTACGTCGTTATTGCGTACTTATTTTATTTTCAGAACCACGTAGATTGAGTGAAACTCGACTGGAGTGGCAGACTCAGTCAGGTCTTGTGCAAGTTCAAGGTCGTGGGAGAAGAAAGCATCGATGGCAACGGTTAAAAAGATCAATCAGTAGACCAAGACATGTTGAAGCATTGGTTGTTGCTGATACATCAATGATGGCATTTCATCAAGATGGTGATGTTGAGACATATCTTTTGACAATAATGAATATGGTATCAGCGCTCTATCAGGATCCGACAATTGGTAATTTTATCAATGTTGTCGTGGTGCGAATCATTTTGATGGAGGAAGATGAGGCTGAGGTAATGATGAAGTCCTTTAATTTTTTTCATTAAATTGTTAAGTGGATAGGCATTTCGGAAAATTGAATTGCTGAATATGAGTTCAGGAAAGGAATATCTGTCATTGAAATTTTGTATTGATGAGATTCGAAGCCAAAGAAAATATTTTGAAATGAGCGAAAGTCGGAATGGATGTACTTGCACATAACGGGACGTCTAATTAATTATGCATTCTCAAAATGGAACATTACTTTATTGATCACGTAATGGAACTTCAAGCTACGTCATTTTTTATCTGTTGATTTATCTATTTTTGTTCTTTTCAATACAGCAAGGATTGAACATTACTGTTAATGCTGATAAAACACTGTACAACTTTTGCAAGTGGCAATTAAAGTTAAATCCTGGCGACGATTCACATCCTAATCATCATGATGTAGCGATATTGGTGACACGCGAGGATATATGCTCCAGGGCAAATACTCCATGCAGTACACTGGGAGTGGCTCATGTTGCTGGTATGTGTCAACCTAATCGTAGTTGTAGTGTCAACGAGGACAACGGCATCACCTTGGCACATACTATAACACATGAGCTTGGTCATAAGTGAGTTATATAGACTGTGATTATTTTATCATTTTACATATTTATTTTCAATTGATTTTGCATTCTCAGTTTCCAACATTTATCACAGGGGTAATTTTCTTCGATATATTTAATATTATTGCAATATTTTTTTTATTTTTCTTGGTGCATGGATTACTTTACGGTAAAAAAAGTTTTGGTATGTATCATGATACGGATAAAATAGGATGTAGCAAGCGTGACGGTGATATGTTGCACGTTATGACACCCACCTTTGAGGTTGACACAGTTGGAGTTGCATGGTCACGATGTTCGCGAAGAGACATCACGAATTTCTTGGAGTAAGTTGTGAAATGCACACTGTACTTATACATATTTATGGCTTTTTGATATTTTTTTATCATAAATACGACAGCATTCAACGACTTATCTTTATTTATTTCTGTTCTCTCCCTTCTATTTAATTTTTTTCTCTTCTCTATTGCCATTATATCATTATGTGTGTAGTCAAGGAAAAGGGGAGTGCCTGGAGGACGAGCCGGCAGATAATGATTACGCTTACCCGGATCTACCACCTGGTGCGATGTACAATGCTGAGCATCAGTGTCGCCTTCAATTTGGTGTCAGAGAAGCTTCTGTCTGTTCACCATTGCACGAAGTAAGTCAACTCCACTTCGTTTATGCGTCGACTTCGACAGACAAAATGTTTTTTTACAAAAGTAAGACCAAGATATGAGATATTTTTAACAAAAAGGACCAATTTAAGTCCCTTTCGTGTGTTTGAGTATTTTACTTGTGAAGAAAATTAAGTATTTCCTGTAAAAAATTGAATGCTATTGAAAATATATTAACATTTTACGTGTGCTGAATGACTATTTGCTGTATTGATGCTATTCTTGCTATTTGTATTGATGTATTTATCAAAATTCATTAGATATGTTCGAAATTATGGTGTATTGTTGATGGTTCATGTACCACCATGTTGCATCCAGCAGCACCAGGCACGCATTGCGGAAAACACATGGTAAATAAATAAATAGAAAGTAAAGTGTGATATAGACAAAAATAATTTATACATTACTCTTATCCGTTCTTTTTTTTTTTTCATCTTTTTAGTGGTGCCAGAATCAAAAGTGCGTGCCAATAGTCGAACGTCCAAGTCAAATAGACGGTGGATGGGGCGAGTGGGGTAATTGGACTCAATGTTCAAGAACATGTGGCGCTGGTGTATCGATAATGGAACGAAAGTGCGATCATCCAAGGCCAGCTTACGGCGGAAAGTTTTGTATTGGTGAGAGACGTCGATATAAAATTTGCAATACACACCCATGTCCTGATGGTGTTCCCACATTCCGAAGTGTTCAATGTAGCAGTTACGATGGCAAAGAATATAAGGGAAAAAATTATACCTGGCTTCCATACTTCGATCAGAGTAAGAGTAATATTATATTACACTCAATATCATGAAGGGAGTGAATTCCAATTGTCTGATGCTGTGAATAGAATATTTAGTGTAATTGATTTTTTTTTCTGGAATAGATGAAGCATGCGAGTTGTATTGCACTGACACTAATGAAAGTGTAATTGTACCATGGGGTGAAGCTGCTCTGGATGGCACACCGTGTAATGTTGGTACTCGTGATATGTGCATCGCTGGAATATGCAGGGTAAGTTTGATAGTTCATATTGGATGTATTGCGTGACTGGAATCAGAAAGTTGTATGCGCTATTCTACACCCTCCAACAAGAGTCATGAAATGAGAAAGTGAATATTCTTTTCCATGCATTGTAAAAATGTAATTAATTAGTTTAAAATTTCTTGAGGATCCAAAATATAAAAAGAAATGGAATGCACATAACCTTTTGATTCCGGCAATACAAGTTCTAAGGAAAAATTTTGAGTTCGTGCCTAATAGATATTTTTGAATGTATCAGAAGGTTGGATGTGACTGGACGGTTGACTCCGATGCAACCGAAGATCGTTGTGGCATTTGCCATGGCGATGGAACGCAATGCGAGACAACAAGCGGTATTTACGACAAGAACGAAGGACCCGGTTATCGTGAGGTCATCATCATTCCAGCAGGCTCACGAAACATCAAGATCGAAGAGCTTGGCAACAGCAAAAATTATATTGGTATTGGTGTACCAAATGAAAATAAATATTTTCTAAATGGAAAACGGTGCGTGGGGTGTAAAGGAAGCCACTACAGGATTAGTTTAATGGATCGCGCATGGGAGACTAATGTTTCCGTTTCGTTGGACAGGCAGATCACCTTAGCGGGCGAATACGAGGTTGCAGGTACGCCAGCATTGTACGAGCGTGATCATGACAAAGAAAAGGTGAGGATACCTGGACCCATCAAAGAGGACATCGTTGTCTATGTGAGTACATTTTCTCTTTCATATTGCTTCACCATTTTCACTTTCATTTTAAATATGATCATGTGTCTTTATCTCAACCCTTTTTCCTGTTACTTTTTGTGTTTAATTTACTTTTCTTTTTTTATCTCGTCACGTTTGTGTTTATTTTTTTTTTGTCTCAACTATTACGCAACTCGTTTCAGTTAATTTATCGTGGACACTATCGTAACTTTGGTCTACGTTACGAATATACAGAGCCGAAAATAGAGCCCGATCGTGCTCCAGAGTATTCGTGGATGTTATCCGACTGGTCTTTATGTACAGTTACGTGTGGTGGTGGTACACAAACATCACATGCTCTATGTCACGAGAGAAAGAGTGGAGTTGTTGATGATAAATTTTGTGACAAAACAACAAAACCCGAATTTGTTTTACGTGAATGCAACAAGAATCCGTGTCCTGCCAGGTATTCCACATGATTTATGTTTTATTTATTATGTTTTTGATGAAAAGAAGTAGACGGGGAGAAAATAAGACGCATACACAAATTTTATGGATTAGTTGGATTTGTCTTTGGGCTATTAAACTCAAATTCCATTGGGCTTTATTGCCTTCAGCAGAACTTTAACGACCACTTCACTATCTATGATCCATGTTATCACTATGAAATTTTGGTTTAACGATCAACTTACCAAAAGTTTCGTACGTGATTCGACCTTCGAATTGACACATTTTGCTTATGTTCTCAGGTGGTGGGTTGGGCCATGGCAAATGTGTCCAGTGATATGCGGTGTTGGAGCATTACGTAAGAGATCGGTTATGTGTGTATCGTCGGGTAAAGGTCCGGATCGTCCAGATCTCGCATTACCCGATCGAGATTGTGATAAAAATGAAAAGCCCGCAGAGTTTGGACCCTGTATTGATTTACCACCATGTGGTCCTACTTCTGAAAGTCCATTAATTGTTTTTGCTGATAATAATGATGCGGCTTTCTATAATATCACGAATGATCAAATGAATATCATCGGCGTTGATGGCAATTCAACTGAGGAGCCAGAAATTCTCGAGTTCGATAATGTTGTTGATGAGAATCCAGATAATTCAATGTACAATACTAAATCGAAGTGGCTTGTATCCAAATGGAGTCATTGTATTCATGGAAAAAGAACAAGAAAAGTTACTTGCTCACTTTCAGGTGATTGTAATTTGAAAAGTAAACCCACCTCGTCGGAAGAATGTCGTGGGGAAAAATGGTCAACTGGTAATATGATTTCATTATTAAATTTTTCATACTTTTCTATTCACCCAATTCGACCTGTATGAGAATGAAAATTAATTGGCCACTATAGTCATGTTGTTGAATGTTGAAGACTGCTTATAACCATGAACAATATTATATTAGATCAGTTGAATAAAATTTTGAATGTAGTAGTGGACAATTTAATGACCCAAATTATTTTCTCGTTGAATCCATTGGTGGGATGCCAAGAAAAGCAAATTGAAAAATTGCCCAATTCCTAAACGGAATCACTTTTCATTTGGAATTTTCACTCATCATGCCAATTAATTTTCAACTTCACTCATACTTACTGATATGACTGTTGATATTTCGGGCTCATTTCTGAATAATTATCTTCACTTATGCAAATTATACAATTCTTCTCTTCCGTTCGAATTACTTAGGTAAATGGGGTGCATGCAATGCAACCTGCTTGACGAAATTCGGAGTTAAGAAGCGGGAAGTTATTTGTAAAGATAGAACGACAAACGTCGAGACCGAAAATTGCATTCCAGAGCGACGACCACTGGATACAAGACGTTGCCATTACAGGCGCCATTGTGGTGATGAAAAACCTGGTAGGATTAAAAAGAATTAAAATGTCTTGGAAACTTTATGTTGACATTATATATTTATACATTAAATAAAAAAAATTAATATGATTCTTCTTCTCATTGTTACTGCTTATTTATTTTCTTTCTCTCTTTTTTTTTTAACAGGGTGCAAAGATACAATCGTACCCGCGAGTATGTGCGCGTCTTACAAACGTATGTGTGATGTATCCCCAATCGTTCGTGAGAAATGTTGCGCAACATGTTCCAAAAGAAGACAGCACACTCGACATAATCGTCGTACTTCCGGCGAATGAATGATTACGCTCACACTGCATCAGCAATGAAAATTATTTACCAAAAGAGGATTGCAACAAATGGAACAATGAGCAAATCAATAAAAGAGGAAAGATCGGTATTTTACCATTTATGAACACACAACGGGTAGAAAATTTTCTGAATCGTAAAAATAAAATTGTGAACATTAAAATAAATACTTTTCAAATAATTGACATGTGTGGAAAACTACATGTTCATGTAAAGCGTTCAATTTATGAGGAAATCAATCCACAATATGTGTAATTAATTCGAGCGTATGAACTTCAATGTTTTGGAGTTCATAGACTGTTTCAAAATGTCGATATCAATAAACCCATCGAATCCCGACGAGTCACCAGAGGATTTGATAAAAAATGTATCATCTAGATACTTATATTTACAAATTTAACTTGCCACCACCAAATCCACCTGGATTTTTTACAATGGAAAACATCTGCACATGGTGCATATCTGGGATGAATTTTTATATATATTTGAAACGTGTCGCCACTGTGGCGAATGCCAAAATAGTATTTTTCATCACTACGTCATTCTTATCGAATATGATTGAATGAAATCTTTCTTGGAAAGAAACATGAAAATTTACATACAAATATATATAGATAAACAAATAAATATAAACACAGTAACAAAATCTCGTTGACGAATAAATGTTTTTACGTGACATTGTATCATGTTATGCAATTTTGAAACTGTTATTTTGTAGACATTTATCTTATAGCAGCTGGAAGCGCGTGCGAGTTATAGTCTACGTAATATGTAATCAGACGTAGCGATTCATGCGCACATGTATACACTCATTTATATACACAATTCGTCTAAATTGTAATCGCGGATTTTTGGCATTCATCCACAAAATTACACGGCGGTGTTTTTGTCGGTGCGCACAATACACACAAACACTATTGGCATACGAGATGCTCTGTGGGTTCTTCACGCGTCATAAATATATTTATATTTATGTATACAATGATACGAACGCTGTTTCGAAATCCATTGTGACATGTATTACTATTGACGTCAAACAATATCACGTAAAGTACGTCACAGCTACGTGACAACTCAGTTGAGAATAATTTGCAGCCTCAAAAGAAGCTCGCAAATAAATTCGCTTATTGTTTGAAGAAAATATATGAAGTTATCATGCAATTTACGCGCATTTTTTCTCTTCATATCGTTTTTATTTTTTGATACACTAAAATGAATTGTTCCTGACTGGAATTTCTATCTTAAAACATTCAGTCCTTAAAGTTAGGATTATTCTATCGTATTGATCAAATTTTTGTTGATGTAAACTTGCTGTAATCTATAAAGAAAAAAATATTTGCAGAGCATAAGTCAATGGAATTAGCAGACTTTTTTCTATTTCACTCTCATAGGTTCAATCCTATTCAGTATGAACCAACAATCTTCTTTTTGTTAAATTCACATAGGAGTATATATAAAATTGTATTGTATATAATGTATTTTTGTCCACAATATGTTAATGTATGGAATGAGACATAAACATTGTACGAAATTTTTTATAAATTGCTTCTTTATTCATATGTACGATAATCAATATCAGGATAATATATTGAATAAAAAACGAACTGTTTTAACAACATACAATTCATCATTACGTATATCCGATAACATTCGTGAAGTTATTTGAGCTGATTCAAGTTCATGTATAAAATATGAATACATTGGCTTGGACATTTATACATTCATCCAGTTCATTTCGATTATGACAGCGAAGCTAACAGAGGAAATTTGTTGCATACGAATATTTTTCATTCCATTGCCAAATTCCTATTTGGCACATACAACAAATTTAAGTGTTCATACGTGTGCTATATTTAAGCAATCAATTGCTTGATAAATAATAGTCCTGCTGAAAATAGTGTGACTGCTAGAATTTCCATATCAGTCTGTGTTTTCTCTCATTCTCTTTCTCTCTCTTCACCAATATGTGCATCAAATTTATTGGTCGAATTCAATTATTTTCATTCGTAGCTTTCATTTATTCATCCATTTCCTGTGGACTACGCATAGACCAATACCACAGTTATTTCGAGCTATTCAAATTTAAACAAGTGTTTCCAGCCCAACATTGACCTCAATTTTCATGACAATCACCGTTGGTAATTCTTGTCGTTGACCAAGGTCGTTTAAGTAAGTGGATTCATATATGGATGTAGTTCGCATTGAAATTTTTTGTTCTCTTTTATTTGATCTATTTTTTTTTTCTCCTTTGGTTTGAGCTCTCATTCTGCCGAATAACCGGATTTATATACTTTAGCAATTATGACCTATATTTCACGCTGGATTATTTTATTATTTGAAAATGTATTCCCTCATGAATTGAATTATTTTATACAATCACCGAATACTACACATTTAATGTTGCAATTCAATAGGGATTAATTAATGATGCAAACGATCAATTGGACACATGTAATATTAACAATGGAAATTCCTATACAAAGAATAGTTGTGATAATCTCTATGAATATTTTATTACGAGTCACGACTGTTTATCTTCACTTGTGATTATCTGGCTCAGCAGATATATTTCCTTCTAGTCTCATAAGAATGTGTGGGACACAATTTTTTGACGAGATGATATCACCAGCTGACTCTACAACATTCACTAGAATACAGTAATTAATACTTTATCATTTTCTCTGTTCCTTATTGTTACGTTTGTTATCATTAAAATTGTTCCATCGGATTTGATTGAATTACAAATTTAATTCTCATTTTCATTTCGAATTTCGCATCAGAAATTCAGCTTGATGAGAAAACATCACATGGATTCGAGGGCATAATGTTCCATCAATTAATTTATAAATTAATAAAATAATCATTCACATTTCCGTTAAATCATTAGTATTGTCATGGTATGGGATTATGTATTATCGCTATCAATTATTTCATGGAAATAATTTTAGACTGTAATTAATTCTATCCTTTCAATCCTATTCGATGAAATACCATAAAATATAGAGCTGTCATTATCCCACAATCGATAGATATATGAGTGAATTCAAATATAATGTATATTGAGTACGGCAGTTTATTTACCCAGTGAATGATTCAACCAAGCAAATCTCAATTCATACCGACCTAGCACCGTTGATGTGCGATGTTTGAGATAATACAAACACTTCAACGTGGCTGTCTCTGATGCCAGTCAGTTTGCGCAAAGCCTCTCAGCCCACAACATCGCGTATTGTGTTGAACGATCGGTGCCGTGCGTCACTAATCTTATTCAAAATTGTCGGCTTGTCTTTGCGATGTTAACAATTTAGTTGGCAATGTTAAACATTATTTTCCAAAAGTATTTCCTCCGGTTTATTTCTCAAACTCTTTTTTTGTCAATAGAGTGACGCAATAGTTAAATATTCTGATAATATTTACATCAATTAACAGTTTAGATATTTACATATGACACTCTTTAAGATCGAGTGATCAAAATTCTGCTGTTGATTTTTGACTTTGATTAACGAACATTGTTCTGATTGTTGAAAATAAAACCGGAAATAATAAAGGATAAGTCATTTTTATACATCATTCAATAATGGAAAAAGGTAGTGAATGGTTTATCAATGCTTTCAATGGGGATTTTCATAGAAAGTACATTATTGGAGATCTAATTGGCAGGTAGGTATGTACAAATGTAGATATTTGAAAATACGCATGTGCCTGAATAACTCACAGCTTCGTGTTTAATTTCAATAAATATCAAATTTACATTCGACTGGTGTATAATAATCAATTGAAAACGTTGATATTTGATATTGACAGAGGTTCCACATCCACAGTTCACAGTTGTCTATACAAAGGAAAAAAAAAATATGCTTGCAAAATTATACCCAAGGTAAACTGTAAAAAATTGGAGTATACGAAGCTTATTCAATAGTACATTTATTATACTTTTTCATCGTAATTATATTGTTGTAGAACAAACTGAACAAGATTGAGACACAATCCAGAATAAAAATGTTACTTCGTCTGAATCATAACAACATTGTAAGTATAAAGTTGCATGGTAGTGCTCATTTTAGTGTGTTAATAATTGAAATTTAATTGAAAAATATATTCGAGCGTTAATAGTGTTGATACAAATTCTGTTTGGGATTGTGTCAGCTTACGGGTCTACAAAAGATTACAGGCTTTATCAGGAATACATTTGTTATAATTAAAATTTCACTACAATCTGCTGAACGTTGTCATGAATTTTCGCCAGATTGCACTATGAAATTCAAACACATTAATAATTAGGAGAATAGATCAATGTTGTAACAGTTCTATATTGAGTATGAATGAAATAAACCAGCGAATATCAACAACATATTCTGATTTTCTCCGCGGTTTCTACTCTAAACTATATTGGTTTCTTTTATCGTAATCTTTAGTATTCCATAAAAGGTCTGACATGGAGTGCTAAAAATTTTCAGTAAAAGCCAGTAATAAGCCAGTATTTTCTTTCCTTCCCATAGAATGAAATTATTAATTCCTACTATTGCTCATATATAGTGACATGATTTTCTTGCCATGCATGAAGTCATATGATCACACAAATGAAAATTGAATTTTTTATTCCATCTATTCAAATATTCGCAGATAAAAGTGAAAGAAGCTTTTGATGATGCATATGGAGTTTATATTATTGAAGATTTGGCATATGGTGGTGAACTACTCGAAAGATTAGCTTTACGTGGTGGTTATTCAGAAAAGGACGCTGCAAAGTCTGTTCGCGATACAGCAACAGCATTGGAGGTAGATAAAAGTGTAATTTCATAAAAAATAAATTGTATTACAAGATTGATACGAAAGAAGTAACAATTTTCAGAAAATTTTGAAGCTTATAGTATTATATAATGTAAAATTATAATTGAATTATTTTCTCTATTTTTGTTATCTTCTTCTCATCTTCAAATATGTCGACTTGCACTTCAAATTTATTCATTCATATATATTTCACACTCATCTTCCAACAACACAGTATATTCACAGCATGGGAATATTTCATGGTAATTTGAGACCTGAAAAGTTGCTCTACGCTAGTGAGGATGAGAATTCGCCGCTTCTGCTCACCGATATCGGTGTCACAACTACTTCAATGAGCCCCTACAAAATTTTGTATTGTGGTTCGTATATATTCTCAGACACGTTGAGTAGTAGTTAATGCAAATAAGTTTGATAAGTGTGTGGAAATTTGCTACGTGAAAATTGTTAACATTTGCATAAAAGATAATATGAGAATGAAAAAAACGTATATATTCATGAATAGAGACGTGTATTGTTCGGTGTATACACTAAGAATATATATACACCATATACATAGATAGATGTATACTGACTTGCTTATTAATGAAAACATCTCATACTTTTAGCGCCGGAAGTGATAGCTACGAGCCAAGCTCAACCAGCATCAGACATATGGAGTCTTGGCATCGTTCTCTACATTATGTATGTATTCATTAATTCTATTTATATCTTCAAACTTTAATTTTCATTCAGTATCACATGCACGTAAGCATCGTTGTCTGCTAAATGAAATGGAAAAACACATAAACATTTATAAATAATGAACAAATTACATTCGCAGGCTCTGTGGCGTTGAACCATTTCGAGATGCAGATGAAATGTTCCCTTCTCCTTATTGGGATGATAAAACTACAGAAGCTAAAAATTTAACAGCTTGGGTATGATTTTATTATTTTTTCGTTCGCTTTTAAATACATCAGTACATCATCATGTAAAATATTAGCGATATTTTTAATGAGGCAATTCATAATGAAGAAAAGTTCAGCGTTAAGAATAATTTGGTGTTTATTTTTAGTTCAATATTATGTTTGGTCATTGATAACCAGACTGAGAACATTTTACGACAAACACATCACACATCGTCATTATGAAGTGTGTGGTTTTCCTTTTCATTTTTGTTCCTTTTTATTTATTTTTTTGGTAATACGTGATGGATAGTTAATGCAAAAATGTCCGGAAGGGAGACCAACAGCGCGCGAACTTCTTAAAAATTCATGGGTTTGTGGAGAAGGAACATCGGAATATTCCATGCAAGATGCTGTTCATCGTTTACGTGAATTCAATGCACGGAGGAAGTTCAAGGTATCTCAATGCCATTCTGTATAAATGACGTTGAATAACACCAATGAAATGTGTTTACATCAATTCTTTTTATCATTATCTTCTTCAACAGGCAGCTACTCTCGCTGTTCGGGCCACTCATCGAGCAATTGCACTATCACACTGTCACCACGATGTTGTTACTTGAATCCTTACGTCCATTGATCATCCATCTTTGATTATTTGATAACTGTCTAATTCTCCCTCATAATTTGTGCTCTGAATCGGCAAATTTCCTTTTTAATAACCATAAACATTCTTTTGTTATTAATATTTCTGTTGTCATAAATTATTTCATAAAAAAAGACAATATGTCATATCAGTCCATTAGTCCATTGCAGATGTTGAGCGAATTTCCATATACTCAGTGACACTTTATTTCATAATTTGTTTTGCCTGTCAGGGAATTTTGTTTTCGTGCATAAAATTTATATTTGTTCACTTCTGTATCACTAGTTGACATTCGAAATAACATTGACAATACAATATCAGTCAATGTAGCTATATTTATTGCCGAAAGACAGTAAGCCAGTTATTATCAGACAGTAAAAACGAGAATCCAGTGCATCAATTTCTATATTACCAACTTATGCTGCGCCTGCACTGTGATCATCAGTTTATCATTCGGTAAATTTGATGGTGAAAATACTTGTAAGGGTAGTTTTAAGTATCAGTTAACAAATCGACTGTAGATATTTCAGCAATGTGCTTTTACCATTTGTCTGACTATCGTCAGAGTCGTACTACATATATGGGAAATAGCCAATTATATATTCAAATTTCTTATTCACCATCGGAATCCATGTTATATCTCAAAATAGTTCATATTAATGTCATATTTATAAAATTATATGCATGACATCATCTGAATTAACATACAAATTCCATGTCTGACTGACTATATTGCGTTATGACTACTTCAACATTTTCGTCTGTATATGCGCTTTATTGTTTATCTCTCTTTCAACGTTTAAAATGAATTTTTTTATAGTTATTTTAATTACGTCTTCTGAAATTATTATGTGCACATAACTATTCATTTAATCACTCAATAAACTTATTTCAACTGGTTTAGAATTATTTATCCCCAGGACATCAAATAATTGATAAGAATATACGATAGGATTAATACAATTGAAAAAGATATGTTTCAATAGCAATAATAAAAAAAAACCTCTCAATTCTATGTAATCCAACATCGTAAATATCGTAACATTAATAATTTTGAAGGTCAGAATATTGGCGTACTGCGTCCTATTCCAACAACAAAATCAGGGGAAGAGGGCGAGTCAGGGAGAAATACACCGAAGAATATTGCGATAGAGGAAATGGGTATGAAAAAGAGGGAGAAAATGAGAGAGTAAGTAAAACAAGAATTCTTCGATGGTTGTGCGATTGTTGCTGGAGATAACAGGCCACAGGGGGTGGCTCCCGCTCTCATCAGACACTGCCAGGGGTCAGTACGCAGGGTAAAATCAAGCGGGTGTGAGGGAGACAGCGGGTGGAAGAAAGAGAAAAAGAAAGAAACGAGAGATGCTGGTGAAAGTATGAGTGAGAGGGATGAACTCCAGTAGACCTGCGCAATCTATATTGTTACTCCTGGGATGGCTGGTGAGGCTGCGGATAACATTGACAATGCGGCTCGCCTCGCAGGCTCGTCGCGAATACCGAAGTCGCCGCTCATCTCGTCCTACCATGAGACTGGGTGACGGTCATGAAACTCACGGAGAATCCTCGAGAGTGGCGCGTACTACAATTGGTTACAATTGTTACCGTTAGTTACGCGTAAATATTTTTGTTTGTTCAGTTTATGTTATTTCTTATATTCATTATCAAAGTAACAGTTCATTTGCTCAATTCAAAACGTTCAATACAATCATATGCTTATTCTATTAAATATTAAATCAGTACAAAAAAAAAAAGAAACTGAAGGGAAAATTATGAATGTACATGTAAATATATTGCAGCAGACAATTCTTGTAATATCTTTGGTAGAAAGTGAAAATAATGAAACAAAATGAAAAGAACAAAAACTGTGTCATCAGGAAAACTCCGAATAATTAACTGTCGTATGAAAAATTGAATATTGAAAGTTCAGGTATTGTAAACAGATAATTATTTATTGCAAAAATATGAGTGATTTAGCAGTAATTTTTAAGATAAATGAAAGCATAAATCGATGCTGGGAAAAGAATTGAAAAGGGTCAGTTTCATGCATGAATGCTGCGATAGTTTTTTGGATCAATCAAAATCGACAGAGTTTACACTTTCAAATCATTCCACAATTTTTATGTTACTGTCCTATTATTTATATTATTGTTTGAATGATATGACGAAAGAAACGGAAAACTAATCTAGTCATTGCAGTCATATGAACAGTTACCGATACGATAATGCATTAAATCTAGAAGGCAGAAAATCGTACAAGAAGTGATGAATATTCAGTTATATAATAGAACACTTTATTCGACAATTCGTTCCACCCTATTTTATTTTGACACGATTGAATTGAAACGGTACAATCTTACATTGCGTATTGGCAGATAATCGTGCGGCTCTTCGTACCTGTTGCAAGACTCGTGGAGTTGAGTTGTATATGAAACTGTACAGCGATACATATAAACGTTACTGTTAAAATGTAATGGGTTTAACAGCCTGAATAAATCAAGACAATCAAGTCGATTTTATTAGTGTATAAAAATTAACATAAAATTGAATCATCATGCTCAGTCCAAAAATGCAAAAAGCAGGTGAGTCAACAAAAGAAAAAATTGTAAATAGAATGAATGTATGAAATTTTATATTATTTCAAAATTGACAATCACAATCAATGATACTTTATAAATATTTGGCGATCGCGATATTCCAGTGAGGGTCAACGATTCGCAAATACTTATGCTGTCGGAGAGAGCTCATTATGACCATTCGCTCGCTGGATATTTACACAAACGAACTGCTGACTCTACCAAGTGGCAACTGCGTTGGTTTGTTCTTTATCAGGTGGGTCTTTTTTTTTTGTATTTTTTTTTTCTATATTCTTCTTCACCACAAAGAAAGAAGCAAAACGAAAATAGTGCTAGACTAATTACTAGACTTATTACTCACATTTCATTTCCATTAATTCCACTATGTTTCAGAATTTATTATTCTACTATGAGAGCGAGGCTTTTTCACGACCCAGCGGAGTCGTTATGCTCGAGGGTTGCTACTGCGATCGGCTTATTACTACTCGTGCAAAAGAGTCGGAGAAACAGGTATGATTAATTAATTTACAAATGTCGATTATAATATGTGTTTGTATAATAAGCTCCCCCATTCGCGAAATGAAATCAAATTTTCCATACGTTTATTGATATGCCTGACCGAGTTTACCAACAGCAATCGAATGACGTATCATGATGCAGTATTGATATTTACTCTATAACGATATACGTTGATTCAATCCGTTCCAGGTTCGTTGTAGAAACTTAAACTTATCTCCTTCATCTTAATACTCCTATCGACAAATCTTACTTCCATCGATTATCCCTTTTCACAATTTTAAATTATTCCTGTGATCAATTCCCCTCGTTACGGTAACAACTAAACTTGTTAGTGAATAGATACACAACAGAGAGATAGGGATAACAGCGTATTTGTTCTCTTATATTTCTAAGAAATATGTCATCATTATTAAGAATTGATGATTGGTCCAATTTGAGTGTTGTTTATACAAGAAAAGTCTCGAGTATTGCAATGAATTGACAATAATATTATCGTAAATATCTTCAGTATATATTTCTGATATTGATCTAAACTAACAGTTGGAAAAACAAGACGAATGAGATTTTTCTTTCTTTTAATTTTAATTCACCCTTCGACGCAAGTTGAAAAGTTTCAGTTAGCCACGGGCGTTCTTCTGTGTTTTGTGTGTAGGATGATCCAATTACTTCCTCGATGTGACAGTAAAGGAAGAATAGTATATAAAAATAAAAACTAAATGGAATTAATGCTTGAATAACCGTCATGTTAAATATTTGAGTAAATTGAACGTTGTCGAGGAAATCTTTTCAACTTCCTATTCGAGATTCTGATGGAAATCCGTTGGGTGTTTGAAGTTGAAGTCTCACAGCTGTTCAATTTTTCATGCTTTGCATTTTAATCAAAGGTATTATTAATGGCGGCATATTGTTGCTAAAATGGAAAAGAATATTGCAAGTTGGCTCTTATACAATTATTGAATTTATAAAATGAGTAAATGATACAGTATACACACTCACATAATTTCCATTACAAGTGCCATATGTTTGGTGTGAAAATTGTCCAATATTGAGAGAATCGAAAATTTTAATTGTTTCAACGAGGTTGTTCCTCAAATTAGACTCACAGGGATGGTCATATATGTCACACATCATAATTTTCAGTGTCATTAATTGTGACAACATATGAATTTAATTTTGCAGAACTGGGTTACGCGAGTAATATTCTCGTACAAGTATGTAAAACGTTTTGAACTACATTATTATTTTTATTCATGTTCATGTGAGAATTAGGAGCGCAATTCTCATATGCGTTGATGAATTTTCGCAATTTTATTCTTGAGCTCTTCACTATTTTGCAGTCTTTCATCTTCTATAAAAATATTGGAAATTATGTTGATCGAATTGTGAGTGCTATTCGTGTTTCCAACCTTTTTTAATCGCTCATCATGACAAAACAGTCAACGTTAATCCATGTGGATTTATGAGGATTCAGGTGCACTTGACAAATTTCATTGCCCTGCGTCGCATGTGGATAAACGTTCGTTTCCATTTTCCAACTCTTGTTTATGAAATCGTCGAAAACTATTGAACTCATTCTCAATAAAAATATGAGAACAATTCCATGATTGATGTTAAAGTGAAATGAATTTAAAGTTGAATTGACTCAGCGTACTATACAATTTATTCATCGTATTGTAATATTGACAAAGCGAATCTATTAAATGAGAAAAAATTGAAAGCGCACAGCAAAAAAAGAAAAGCTTCGCATATTTGTCATATGTATTTTGTCTCTGACAGAAAAATTCTGGTCCCTTTATTCTCGCATCTATTTTTTTTTCTTCCCTGCTGAACAAAGAAATGCTGAAGGTCAACGATGAAATATTATTACAACGTTTGATAAACGATTTCACGGATAAAAAGGTTTTGTTAGGGTGACGGACTGTGTATTGTTGGGTCAAGGATGACCATAGGGCGCGCCAATGCATCAGTAATTCATACAAGTCTGACTACAAAATTCTATTACCACTGAAAATGAATCATTAATGAACACTATCAATAGCATTGCACCAAATTCGATCGATATTTCATTATCATGGGTGTCAAACGCTGGTGATACAAAAGATTATCTTCACAAGTAACACAGTAATTTCCGTATGACCTGAATTACTACTGATATGATGAAATTGGACGACGAATAACAATTTCGATGCTTCCAATTTTGAGATTCGTTATGAAATTCCATCGATAGATCATATCATACAGCAGACCTACCTACTTTCTGAATTCTAAACATCCCTACATCTCTCATATATAATACTATTGACCTCGATTGAATCCCAAGGGAACGACTACATCCCTTCTCTACTCTCTCAAATGGAAGCGCATCAATTGTGAATGCTTCACGTATAGAAAATTCATGTCAACAGGAATTAAATATGTATATAGCAGTATTTGAAAGAATTTCTCAACCTCTTTTCCTATTTTTCATCTGTTCGACATTACCGCACTTTCTCACAGATCAACAGAAGATTTCTGTTCTACAAATTCATTATCACCATTGATACTTTACTCAGCATGTTGATTTTCACAATCATGTAAATAATTACATAATTATGTAATAATCCCGGAATAATTGGAATAATCTCGAGAAATATATGTATGGAATATATGTGCTTGTTGAAATGCTGTTGAGTGCTGCGGTACTTGAACGAAAATATGTTCTAACGAATTTCAAATGAATATTCTAGCGTTCGTATTCATCAACAGAAATAAAATAATTTCTTACCCACGGGCGCAATTTTTCATATCATGCATCGATTCCATTTCGATGTGTTACGATGACGTGCAGTAATGTTCGCAGGGACGAAATATTGCCTTATACTTTTCATTCTATTTTTTCTCCCCGTATTCCATCCAAAGCGTCGATACTCGCAATATCCGCATCAGCTTTTAACGGATTCAATCTTCCTCGCATTTATGAGTACAAAATATAAATACCTATTATTCATCTGGAAAAGTATTGTAAATATGTATTTATTAGAAAAAAAAAAAAAAAAAAAAAAAACAGTAGTTCTATGTATGGACATAAATCAATATTTACCATCAGAATTGGTTTTAAAAATGATGTAATATTACCATTCCATGTAACTCACTCCATCATACTATTCGCAATAATTTTGCTCATTCCATGATTGCATTCCAATGTTCGTATGATGAATAATGAAGAAATAAATAAAACAGAATTGAGAACATAATAAAAACAAAAAACGAAGCGGAATTGATGAAAACTGTTACTCCGAATAAAAGGAAATGGTTTCGGTCCCAACTCTCTTCTATCCATCATCGATATCTCCCAGTTCTCAATTAAATTTTCAAGCCAACAAGGAATCAAGAAATATTTAATGAAATTAAAGCACACATAACGACATACTTCAAATCCCTGTACAATAATTTCTAACAGGCTACCCTAACATATCTATCTTCAATAAAATTTTTATCGTACAATCAACTATTCCCATCACATTAATTGTATGAAGTGTCAGGACTTTTTATACAAGACAAACATCTTGTACACGATTATTTATATTTATATTTACATAACTTTCCTGCTGAAAATAATTATTTATCATACCCCAGAATGAATCGATATATTGCCGAGGGTGAAGTGGATGAATTATAATACAATTTCAATTTTTTTTCCGATTGCTTTTTCTGTTCTATTCCATTATATTCATTTTGGTTTATTTCAGTGCCATTTTTACTTCAAATATCTCACAGCAATTTCCTACTCGTGTTTAGTGATAGGCGCAGCGTCCGGTTTCACAGAAGCATGAACGTGCTTCTATACATATGTGTGTCCACCCAACGGTCGACCTAGCTACTAACTTGCCCATATATCTGCGAATGAATGCACGTAATAGTGGGAAGTTATATAGGTAGACTGTGAAAAAAAGACATATGAAGCTTGAACAGAAGTACAGGAGATGTAAATTCAAAGGCTATGCATCTGATGACGAGCGTGTATAACGGAATGTCTTTTTGGCATGGCAGTACACATATCTATATATATATATATATATATATACTGATATTCCCTCACATACGTTGAACGTTAGCCCGGCAGCATACCATATATATTCACTTTACGCAGACAGTATAAAGCCTTCTCACAGATCAGAGGGTCTGTAGTTTCTCTGTGCATCAGTAGATCTACAATTACACACGTACCAACGCACGCGTACCGACGATATATTACATACTTTCACCAAAAGACCCTTCACATAACTATCCTACATCAAACGATATATTCCAATTATATTTGAAGAACTGTCGGGAGACTCCAAAGTGAAAAATTGAATAGACATTGCAATTATAAGCTTGCATTATGTTAAGAAACTTTGTCTATTTTATTGAAACAAATTTAGAAATTTGTTTTTTTTTATGTCTTTGTACTTTTATTTGATGTGAGAGAGATTTAATTGCAGTCTGGCACTTAGTGCAGTAGGAAATATCGTTGGCGTTTGGTTTAATCATTTCATTCCAATACTCGACGAAATTTCTGCATAATACATAAGGATATTTGTATAATCGTAGTTATAAATAGACATTTGTATATAGCTCGAGTATATACTATCTGCCTGTTGCTCTTCATCTACAACTAAAGCGCCACGCGCGCGTTAGGTAAGCGAAATACATCTCTCATATGGCCATGTCCCCGCGTGTCTCACTGACATTGTGGTTGGCCCCAATTCCCCGGGACTCTCCAGCTGCCGCCTTGGCTCTTTGGTTTTGCTCTTGGTGTCACATGGCAACGAGCATACTATCAGAAGGGACATATCGATTTGTTTCGGTCTAAAAATAAATTTCTGCTTTGGTGCGCTTAATCCTCACTTCCTTGCGGTTTCACTGATATCTTCCAAGGTTATATTCACCTTCTCTGTTTACTATATTCACATATATACGTGCGCACACACTGTTTCACGACATGTTGCCAATTTAGGTTCCTAAGCTGCCCTAATTGCTTACTGCTTCACTCTGTATGATTAATTTTCGGTAACCTCCTTTTTTTCTTCATAGCAAACCCATTTTACCCCATTCATTTCATTCTAGTAATATTCACACGAGTGCTTTAACTGCTGTATGCATTTGAACAATAGAAGAATGATTGTAAGAATTAGAAACCATGTCACGAATGACACTATAGTATTATGGACTGTGTGTAATGACTTTGGACTGCACGGTAAAAGTTGACGAGTTTTGTTCTTGCTTGCAATTCAAGTGAGATTAGTAGAATGGATGTGAATAAAATGTATAGGTGGAAATGAGAAGTATTGTGTACAGGCGCGCATGAAATTGGGTGCGATGAGATTTCAACGTACACAAGAATATCTGCTAAATTAATCTGTTGTATACTCTGTATATAAATAACACGCTCATAGTGTATATTTCTTTGAGCGGGAGAATATAAGGAAGTGAAATACGAAAATATTTTGATATAATTAATTTCCTTCATTTTCTACTCACTCAAACGAGAAAATTCTATTATTTTGTGCTCTTCTATTTTCCTTGTACATTCGTGTACTGTTCAGCGGAGTATGACTGAGTGATGTTCGAATTGAAGTTTATACTTTTTTTTTTACGACGTCAAATTTTTTTCGTCAATATTGAGTTATTGCTCGGACTGTCGGACGTTTTTATGGTCAATTTAGTGTTTACATGATGAGGGGGAATATGAAAAAACGAGTAGTGGAGTGCAAGAATGTCAGTCATGTTTCACGAGTATATTCTATAGATTTTTCATTTGTATTTGGTCAGATGTGCGCTACATTAATATTTAATTTCCTTTTACTGTTTATTTTCGTCTACAGAGTTCACCATTTTCTACGTTCGAAGTGTAAGTGTGTGAGATGTTCGTCCATATAAAATAGAACATCTGAGTTTCCATTTAATCTTTTATCGACAAATTTTCCTCTGACATTCATACATTTTTCGAACTTCTCCCGATTGAAACATGAGGAAACTTTCTCTTGGATATCATCAAATATCATTTTATTATTTCCCATAATAAATTTATTCTGTTCCACACCATAACTATTCTCAATGTATATACAAGGAATTAATCTTACTCGTCTGTTGAGTTAGTAGTTAATTTGAACGAGCAAGATTATATTCTCTGAGAATTGAGACGTCGCTAGGGACTTTGTTAACTTTTGAAAGACTCAAAATACATACTAGCGTGAGCTTTTGAAGAATTCACATCGTATATTAATTAACTTGCGCTGCTTGATACAAAAGAGAAAAAGTTAAAATCAAAGTATAATAAAATTGGAATAATCCCATAACAATATTTTAATAAAATGTCTAGAGCCAACAGCTCGTTGCGCCATTCCATTCTTCATTTATTCTCGTAGAATCAGACCAATGAGAATTAATCGGGGCATATGTTGGAAGCAACGTGACGCGCACTCACATATGCAGCGCAGTGGCCTTGGCCCTGTACCCTGAAGCACAAGCTGAAAAAATGAGGGTGAAATAGGGATGAAGATTCACATGAAAATGTTTGTTTTGTTTCTGTAATGTATATAAATACGCTAGTATTATTTATCAACCCTTGCTCGAATAATGGTCATATTGTTATAAAAAAAAGTATATCCCTCAGATTCTATATTTACGTCAGGGGTTGGACACGCCAGTGATTGATAGAATTGCTTACAATATTATGCTGAGACGCGTGACCGAGATGAAAGAAAAAAATTCATTCGTTATTTATTATCAATTTTTTCCTTCCAATAAATTACACAGACTTTTTATTCATTGAGATTTCTACGAGCAATATAACATCTCAGTATGATCTTTAACAATATTTCATATTTATTAACTGATGAAATTGAGAGTGAGAGTTAATTACCTGAATTAAAAATATGTGATACGAGATATGGATACGACAATAATCAAAGAATTATTGCAATCATAAATGTTGATATACTCAATTTTATATGTATAATGTTTAGGATTCCCAATACGATTCGCTATATTCGATGATGTAAAATCAGGGCGTTATATAGCATATTAAATGTTATGATTTGCACGAATGCATTTCAATAAATTACCATGATAATATACAATATTCCAACGAGGAATTACAGAAGGTCATGGTGACCCTAATGATTGCTGTGTTCCCTGTTCCATATGCATCCACTCATATGATTGCCGGAAGCGTATTCCAGTTCGTTATATACACATGCAAATTTCATATGGATACACACCAAAGTCCATCATTTATCTACATGTATTTCCCCTTTGGGAAGTTCATGGGTTCCTTATTGCCACTACATCTACAATTTTGATTGGCTATTGATATTATTAGCCAAGCTCTAACACGCATCGTATTGTTATCGTATAGTTATCCTGTACCATTTCTGCCTGTATCAGGTGCATGTGCTCGCAGCTGATACTTGGACGAGAAATTATCGTCTAACCGATATTCAAACACATGATTTCCTCATTATGTAACGGAGGGATCCAGATTGATATTATCAATCCAATTTTTGTGTTTATCATAAATGATTTTCAATGAGAACCAACGAAATTTTAGATGAACATTCACATGAAATATGACAAGAAAAATCTTCACAGATAAAAAAATTGTTAAGAATGAATACCTTTAAGATATGTGAACGTAAAATATGCAAAACATTTGAATTGTGCCAAGAATTATGCGAGCGTAATGCGGTTCTCATCTTTAGAGAATTACATTCTAACATCACAAATGTTAATGGAAAAAGATGAAGCACGATTTTTAATCATTTTTATCCTACAATTTTGCACATGCACCCTGCAAATTACCGTTTTGTTGCATATGTTAATATAAACATTTGTTTTGAATGGATATTGAAACAAAGAGGTTTGATAGAGGTAATTTCTATCGAAGGTTTATTTATACTATCATAACAGTTCATGTTGTTATTATCCTCACAATGTTTTGGTTGGTACATTCTTCGTATAGTGTTCATGGAAAGTTTCCATCTTGCAAGAAATTCGCTTCTACATTATTAAAAGTATTTGTCTAACTTTGAATTGAGGCTACCTTGACGTCACTGGTCATAACTTACTTATTATTTGTGAACTTGAGACCATTTTGACAGTTGATATTTAATTTCTATTATTCTGAATGGCATAGAGCAAACCCGAATCGATATTCAATATTCTGCGGAAAATTTCTTGATTTATTCATCATACAACGCTGCTTGACCTATTCACAGTTCCTGCTTACTTCTGTAAGACTTCGCTCCATGGAATTATATTTACTCGTTTTATTGTGGAAATTTGTCGTCACAGTTTATCATTCTCAATTCATCTTTAAATTGTTACGAAATCAGAAACAATTCAATTTTATTCAAGGCCGAGGATGACAAGCCATTGAATAATACTTTGCATACTTCGTATCGATTTTCTTCCAAATGCGTATGCATGCATAAATATAGAAATATATAGTAATTTTTTTCATCACGCCACAATTTTACGGTCAATTAAAAGATCAAACGACACTGATGACTAACACAACTCTGTGATGACGGTGTATAAAAATTACTTCGTGGTCTCAGCTGTAGCGCAACGTGAACCTCATCGTTAAAAGTCCCTCAAGGAACATTTCATATACGTCAGAATTATATACGAGTATGAAAAGAGTTCATAAAAAAACGTCCCCAGCGTGTCTCATTACAAATATATAATCCTTGCACATCCACGAATAAAATAGGTAATGTGAAAATGGTTTCTCTCTTCTACCGATGCCCTTTTTTATTATTGTTATCGTTACTTTCTTTACTTTTTCATCTGGCTTTCTACTATTTCTGTATCAAATGTTGCGAGCTTACAGAATGAAAATATAATTCATACAGAAAAAAAAAAGTTAAAGAAAAAAAGAGAGCGAAGGGAAACGTAAGAAAAAATTCATACTTGAGCACAGTGAAGCATAAGCCATATTCAAAAACAAATGTGCTTCACATGAGGAGAAAACTTTCAATAGTAAATGATGCATCTACGCCCTCTGAAAAACTCCACTCGCTATCTCCATTAGAAATTCAACTTGTGATGGAGTTTGCTTCAGTAATGTGTGTTCAACTGAAAATGTCGAGGTAAACTTGACATGGATCTGCATACATTATATTATGGTGCAGAACTTCTCTTATTCAAAACTCAGTGAAAAAAAAATTAGCAATAATATTATTAATATCGTTATTATTATTCGTAATGAAATGGTGTCGATCTACTTCATTTTTGAATCAACAAATCTCTAACAGTATTCAAATAAACAAGAAGCTTGTAATAAATTTCTCAGTATCAATCTCAAATAAACAAAGCAGAAGAGAAGGAACAATAAAGGAAAATTGTGTACTATAATATTTTGATTGTTATTTCCTTTCTGTTTCAGTTGTGCTTCGCAATTTCATATAGACGAGAGAATCAACGGCAATACGAATTAAAAGCACCTACTGAGTCAGATTGTAAAACATGGATAGATGCGATACGTGAAGCTAGGTCAGTATTAAATGGTACTATATAGTGACATTCATGATAGCGCGAAATGCTCAAGCTAATAAAACATTTACGATCAATTTACTTGATTGAACAAGTATATTGGTATGTATAGGTTGAGTTTACGTGTAATAGACAGCTTCAATGTTGTAAAGTGATGTGCAACAATTTATATCACTGAGTGTAAGCACCGAACGTAAAGTAACTTTTGAAAAACATAAGCCATGAACACTCCAATGAAATTGACAGAATACATGAAATAATTTTTTTAGCAATAATTTCAAATGCAATAAATAGAACTAGGTCATGTGGAGTAAAATTATGAGATGACGAAAACTGTGAGACCTATAAATTATTTCTTTTTGCGTTGTACATGTACTTTTCCCACAGAGAACTTGGGAATTATCGAGAATTTTCCAATATTGCTCTATGACCTTTCATTTGTGTACCGGTGCTATTCAAGATATATTCAATTTGATGCGAGTAGGAAATCATAACAGAAACATGTTAAATCAGAGTCATTTTCGTGCTACTTCAACTGGACGAAAAAAAATTGAACTGATTCTAGAGATGAGCAGGAACGTGTGTAGGAGTACAAACACCAATGCATTCAAGTACTTGTCGATATTCGAAATGTTTTATTGAAATCACAACTGCATTTTTAAGCTTGAAAATAAATACATGGCAATCGAAAAAGTGAAGTATTCAGCAATGTCTTTATAACTCTATTGGAAAATATTCTGTGTGTCGGGGTTGATGAAATATGGATGTGAAAACAGCATCCAATGATCAAACGAATAATTGACTATCGTATTTGTTCCCTCTATGCTTATTGTGTGTTCAGAGATACGGTTCTACTCTGGTTTCAACGTTAATCGGTTTTATCAAAGCTGAAGCTTAAAATGGGTTTCATACGAATTAATGATTCAATGGGATTCATCACTGCAGAGTTAGGTTATTAATATCCAACCATTGGTGTATTATTCTTTTATTTCACGAAGTTGAAATGAAATTTTAATGATTCACCAGAATTGAAATGAACTTGATACATAATTTCACCAATTCTGAATTCTGAATATTCACTGATTGCATTCTGATCTATCGTTAATTCTCATCACGTTTCAAGCAAATAATCTAGTTGCGTCTACGCGAATATTCATGATCTGAAATTCATTAACACGAGTCACTACTGGATAATGGGGTAGCATTGAAATGTGATTATTGCGAGTTCGAAACATAAAATTATTTTATATATATTGATATGCTGAGAAATGTCATACTTTTCTGATATGACTTAATATATTTATGTATAAAACGACAAAGAGAAGTTTTCATTAATTTTTCTGTTTTAGTTTCAACAAATTGTTGCAGCAGAAGGAGGAACTCGAACAGAAACATCTACATCTGTTGCAAATTGTTGAAAGTGAAAAAACTGCGAAATGGCAATATACACAACAGTGCGAGGAGCTTGCATCAGAAATCAAAAAATTACGATCCGAAGTACGTATTTGTATGTTTTTACATAGTATTGTAAAGTTAAAATTTGAGAAAATGATATTTCGGTATACATAAGCTCGGTACAACTATTCAATACACAACAAAACTAAATATTCAACCTGTTGCTTAACATCCATAAAATTTATCCTCCATTTTTCATATTTCAATAAATTTCTTTCATATTTCTATCTGTATTTATTTTTACGACAGTTGTGCACTATAAAACGGGAATTACGGCCAAGCTCAGTAGCACTTGCGGCGTATGCTGGACGTCCACTGATACAGAGAACTATGTCACAAAGCGTTGGTTATTCCGGAGAGGTTCCATACTCTTTGGCATCTCTCAGTAGTGGTGCACAAGTACCAAACATTCACGGAGTTGGTATTGGCAGTGGGTTGAGGGGCGTCGCTGTTGGATCAACTGATATGGAAAAAATAAAAAAGGTCCAAAGCTTTTTCCGCGGATGGCTTTGTCGTCGTCGATGGAAGCAAATTGTTGAGCAATATATAAAGAGTCCACATGCGGAAAGCATGCGAAAAAGAAATAGGTATATTTCAATGGATTCATGTGGCGTACTCAACAAGTTCTGTCGGTTTATCGCAGTAACTGATTGTTGTATTTCTTTTTTTCTTTTCCATTCTTCATGTTCGATCAAACGGAAGTTAATATTTTCTTGTTCTTTCAGTCTTGTGTTTCAAATGGTAGAAGCCGAGGAGGAATATACTGAACAAATGGAAGCACTCGTCAGCTGTTTTCTAAGGCCATTTAAAATGGCAGCGAGTTCGAAAAAACCACCATGTAGTCATGAAGATGTGAACAGTATTTTTCTGAATAGCGAAACGGTATTGTTTCTCCATCAAATATTTCTCAAAGGGCTCACATCACGCATGGAAAGTTGGCCAACTCTTGTGCTTGGTAAATCAGATAATTTATACATTGCGTTGTTATTTCCATTAGTTTATTTCATATTGAATTTTTTTTTCTCTGTTCTAGGTGACCTATTCGATATGCTTCTGCCAATGCTGTCGATTTATCAAGAATACGTTCGCAATCATCACTACAGCTTGCAAGTACTTACTGAATGCAAACAATCATCTCCATCATTTGCAGCTTTGCTCACTCGTTTGGAGAATAAAACAATCTGTCAAGGTCGTTCTCTTGAGACCTTTCTCACTTATCCCATGCACCAGGTACATAATTTGATTTAACCGACGTAATTTCCAACGCATTCACCCTCCAAGGTTTATAATAAGAGTTTATGCTATTAATTCGAAACTTGTAGTGATGGGTTCGCACATTTTTTCTCATCATGTATGACAATGTGACGACCATAGAAAGAAGTAAAATAATTTTTTTTTTCACAATGTTATACAATTACTTCTCGCTTTTTTACGCCAGTAAATTGCTATTGCGAAAATAGAATGTTAACGAATTCAAGATCTTATTTGAGAACAACAAATTGCATTTCATAGTGGAGACAGATATTTGCAATTGTAAGTTTTGTTTCATATAATGTATACATATTTATCATCCCCAGGTACCGCGTTACATAATTACATTGCACGAAGTTTTGGCTCACACTCCGCATGATCATGTAGAACGGAAGAGCCTTCAGAATGCCAGACAACAGTTAGAAGACTTGTCACGACAGATGCATGACGAGGTATAACTTTACTGTACATTCAATTCAATGATATATTCATTGATATTGATTAATCGAATATCATAATAATGATAAACCGTTATTTATATTGTTCAAATGTAGGTCAGTGAAACAGAAAATTTAAGGAAAAATCTTGCTGTTGAAAGAATGATCGTCGAAGGATGTGATATTCTTCTTGATGTCAATCAAGTCTTTGTGAGACAGGGTAAGATAATTGATTGCTTGTTTCGATATGTAATTATAATTACACAGATCAATTATAATTCATTATAGCTCAATAATTTTTGATTTGTTTTCAAACACCGCAAATATTGATAGATCATCACATGGAACTGATAATGTTGATGTTCTTATCAGCTATAGAAAAAAACGTTTCATGTGATAATGCGCGGTCGATAATTGTTCGGTATAATCACTCGAATGATAACTAGAAGACACAGTTTTCTACTCCCTTCGGTATGAATCAATAATTCTAGCCCCTTTGATTTTTGATTCAACAAAAAATATTGTTTTATCACAATACATGTGACAACTTTTGCCAAATTCTCTTTCGAAAATATTTCTCATGAGGGAATAAGTAGCCAACATTATAAAGAGTTTGATTCATTATTTACATCAAAATATCAAATCAATCATTTATACATTCTCTGAATGAATGTATCTCTGTCCAACGCACGCGCCCTTCCGACTATGTCACAATCGATGGAACATGTGTCTATAGATATACTGTCAATATCAAACCCTATCTGGGCATTTTGAACCTGCGCAAATAACTCCAGGGCTGGTTATTGTCATCAGAACCCTATGATTATAAAACTCCTTATTATATCTAGCTTTGAAGTTGTAACAATGAGGATTGAAAATTTTTCAACCTCCATTAAATGACGATGACATAAAATATTTTTTCTAAGAGTATTTTACAATGTCAACACCTTAAACTTCTTATTGTCGCATATTCCTGAATTTTTATGATAATTTATTCAGTATATTCCGATAATTCATCATTTATAAATTATATAAGTTTAGATACAGAAGTTCAGGCTTCAAGTTATAGTTTATGGTATTTTCTATTTAATTCACTGACATATTTTTACATTTTGAACCCTTGATAACATTCTACTACTAAATATTCTATAGGAGAATTCTCCCCACGGGAATAATATATCGAGATACGTTCCTGTCTCCTCGTGCTTTATTTCCCACCACATGGTTGCCAAGTAAACGTTCCATCAAAATTTTTCTTGCAGTCATCTTATTTCAACTCGCGGTGAAACACAATAAAAATCTAATAGACGCGTTATAATATAAACACATTAGAATTTACAAAAGATGTGCATAAAAGTGTATAGAAATGAAATATATTGATGTATATATGGATGGGTTAATAAATTTTACATCATCATATCAAACGATATAAACAATCAGTGGCGGAGTATCGAAGAGTTCTACTTTTATTGTGCGTTGACCGTTCGCGCCTTACACCAGTTGCCATTTTGATATTATGTGCGTATTCTGGATATATTTTGATTGCGTAAATCCTTCATCAATATCCGATTGAGTATACAATCCCACGTATGAGCAGACTTACTTTTTTCTACTGAATCGGGACCAAGATAAAAAGTGTCGAAAATAATCACTAGACATCGACCAAGAATTAATACAAGAGAAGAATCAAATACAAAAAATACTTAAAAGGCTTTATCACTGGTACGTAACTTCATTAGATATTTGAAATTGATGGAAAATTAATTTTGACAAAGTAAAATTACCGAGAGCAGTAACGCAAAGAAAAAAAGCTATCACCTTCCACGAGTGTGGGCGTCTGATCTATAGTCAGCTGCTTATACTCGATAAATTAAATATAATTTTGAACACGCAATGTAGTATTCTATAGCTAGTTAATTCACCCGACCTGCTTGTGCAACTTTCATGAGAATTGATTGTTAATTTAACTGTTTAGGTACACTTATACAAATTTTGGATAAACCTCGTGGAGTACGGAGCAGATTGAGTGCGACATTTGGTGGTAAAGGCAGTGGTGACAAAGAGGTTCTGCGACAGTGTTTTTTGTTTTCCAATCATTTAATTCTTGCTACACGACAATCGGATGATGATGGTCGGCTGAATCTTGTTCCTGGTACTGGCAAAATTCCACTGTCCGATGCTGTGCTCATAGAGGATCCAAGTGAACAAAGTGTTCTGGATGATGATGGTAATATGTCTTCAAGGACAACTCTATTTTGATTTTTGTTGATTATCTATATTTTAATCATGTGATTTCTGGTATCAATAAAATTCTTTCATCTTTTAGAATTGTCGGTCTGTTCTATGTCAAGTGGAATCAGTGAAAGTAGCGGAAGTGGTAGCGGCAGCGCAGGTAACCTTTTAGGTAATCGTGATTTTAAAATTGCACTCGACATGAAATCTGGTGGGCCACCAGTATCAATTCATCTTGTAGCTCCTACTATGCAGGTGAGTAAATTGATAAAAAAATTCATTCTATGTTATAATACGGAAAGAAAAATCAAAAAAAGAATTGAAATTCATTTATTAGGAGAAAGCTGCGTGGATCAGTGATATAAGTCAATGTATGGACAATGTACATTTCAATGACTTGTTGCATGGCTCATTATCAGACACGAGTTCCGTTGCGATGCCACAATCAATAAGAAATGATCCAAAATTATTCAAGGATGACGTTGACATTAGATTCAGTAGAACATTGAATTCGTGTAAATTGCCTCAAATACGATACGCAACACCAGAGCGATTGCTTCAGAGACTTACAGACTTGAGATTTCTCAGTATTGATTTTCTCAACACATTTTTATTAACGTATCGGGTTTTCACTGATGGCGTCACCGTTTTGGAAGCTTTGAAAAAAGTTTTTTATGATTCGGAACCACCAGATGGTCACATGCCAAGCGGTTCACTTGTGTAAGATCATTTCCCTAATTGTTTCTTCAATGCAAAGTTCTACTCCAATATTATGACAAACTTATCATGGTGCCATATCTTTTAAGCTCCTTGGATGGCTTAGCATCAATGTCTGGTGATAGTCAAATGCATTCAGAAGAGCGAAGAAGAAGCAGCTTCTCACCAAGAAGAACTAGCGGTGCAAGCTCTGTTTCTGGTATGACATTATAATAATTAGTTTGGCTGTTGCTTTGGAAAAAAGTCAAATGACTTTTTTTTTGTGTATAATTGTGGTGCGCACGTTTAGGATATGGATCAGAGGTGAGCGATTCACGAGAAGTGCGGAGTCACAATTATTACGACTCCACACTGGGCGCTCAAACGTCAGGTTCGAAAAATCACTGGCGATCTGGGTATCGAAAATGTGAGCGTGCATAATATGCTTGTTTTATATTTAGTTCCATAGCATTCAGCTGTCGATATGTTTCATTATGACTGCTCTGTCGAAAGAAACATTGATCCATCTGCATGTGAAACAGCAAAAGTAAAATGATAATGTGAAGAAAAATCTAATCCAGTCTAAAAGGCGATGGAATCCAAGATACAGTTGATTGACAGTGTTATATATTTTCAGTGGAAGAAGAGCTGTCATTGGGGCTAATATCTGAAGTTCCTCCAATAGTAAAAAATAGCCCAACGCTACAATTGCCTGGTTTGTCATCGTCAAAGCAATCGCCAAAGCAACCACGAAGAGTCAGCATTAAACAAGATGATTCGGAAGATGATGGAAGTCATCTTACCATTCCAAAAGTAATGGCAGGGTCTTCAAGTTCCGAAACACTCACAGGTAAAGAGTTCCATTCTGAATACAATTAGCTAGTCATTTCTGTTGTAACTACTGGAAAGAAATGAAATAATCGAATTTGACAAATGGGATTGTAGAAAAATGTACTCTTTTTACAGCACCTAGTGCACCTTCATCACCGAGTAACATGAGTTCTGTTACGTTGGTTGAATCCACGGGTTCTGGATCGGGATCAGATCGAAGTCCTCAAGACGGCATCAGCAATTATTCCCGTACGACATCAGAAGAAACAAACACACCGCTCATTACTGAATCTGTGTCAAAAGACGGTTAGTGATGATTATTTAGAGAAAATCCCCGAAAACTACGATTGATATATTCTATTTTTTGTTCTTCCATCCTTTAGATATTCATTTCACTTATGATGATTCACTAGTTTCACCAAAGTCATCACCAAGAACAAATTCCCGATCCAAAACGTCTAAACCAACGCGGAGCAAAAGACGAGATTCGGATAGGGAAGAAGCGACATGGACGGATGATGAAAGTACAGTTCCTCAAGAAAATTATATTAGTCAATTCACTCGTCAGCATGGTCAATGTCATCTAGAACAGCATAGGGCTTCGGTTGTTTCTGCACCCCCAACGTCCATGAGAAGTGGATCGATTCCAACTGTTGTTGGAGTGAGCAAAAATAACATAGCCTTCGAACATAACGATCCAATTTATTATAAAGTGAATATTTTCTCAAAGAGATATCATTTCATTTACAGAATTATTGGGCTGGTAGGAGATCATTTCAAGAAGGTGAAATGAGCTCAGGAAGGCAATCATGCTGCTTTCAACACGATCTACCTCAAGTTTCAAGCAAAGCTGGTGTCGTTATAACAAGTTCTCGTCAAAGTCACAGAAGGTTTGTTGAAAAAATGGAATCATATTCCACTGTTTTTAAGAAGTGTAGGATTATTCAATAATACGAAACAAATCAGATCCATAGTCGTGCAAAATTATATCAATGTACTCCAGATTTCGCGTGTATCTTTCAAAGTCGAATTGTGCCAGCCAGAAAATACAGAAACATTCTATCGTATTTGAACAAAAAATCAGGTTTTTCTTTTCCATACGTTCAATTTTCGATGCTTTAACCATTGTCATCAATCGAATGTTCGATTTCTTTCATACGTTCTATGTATATTTTCTGTCTCGCTCTACTATCCATTTGATTTGTTCATCAATTTATGTATCTATTTATCCCATTTATTAATCATTGCAATTGGGAAAACGTTCCAAGAAAAATTTGGACATCGAATAAGCGCAACATTTATCCGTTCTACTGCGATACAGATCAAATGCGATTTCTTCTCCGGTCGATTTTATACTTAGTATTTCGTTTGTTTGTTTTTTTTTATGTCATCCATAGAATCGGACCTGATCATGTTTGGTGAGTATTATCTCATCATTAACGTGACGACATCGCGAATCTATCAGATGTCTTCCGCATGAACTAGTTGCTATCCCTACATCTATTCGTACACATACAAAATACTTATGTGAATACATTCATAGAATGTTAAACGAAAAAAATGTCAGATTCAAAATTCGCATGATTAAATCATCACAAAACGACATGACAGAGCTCGTTGTCAATACGAAATAAAATTGTATTGTGTACTGTGAAATGCAAAACTAAAGATTCCTCTCGCTTGCTGGCTGGCAAGATGCATATCTCTTAAATTATCAATACCGATTAGATAACTAGCAATAGTAGTTCACCTAGATGCGGTAATGTGCTACATTCCAATGTTACCTTCAATCACGATTGATGAATGAGGAGAAAAAAAAGATATATGCGAAATAGATTTGCACAAAATTGAATTGTAGAGATTGTACATGATATGTAACGCTTGGTACAATTAGAACTGGGTGATGCACAATGCCTATACAATAATTCGAAAAGTGTAAATAGTGAAAAAACAAAGAATCATAACTAGGTGTTTTAGTTGAGATGATAGTCAAAATATCACATTGATTATTTGTATCACTGAAATAAATTGCCATCTGTTTTTTTTTGTAAAACAGGAGCAGTACATCAACAGCTGCAACTGCATTTGCTATTGCGACATCTGCATCGAGTAATCCACCAGATAAAACGTCTGCACGTTGCGCTGATGGAAATAATCGAAGTGGATCATGTCGTGAAAGAACAAAACGTAAAGAACCGGTATCAACAGCAGCGACAATGCGTGTTTTGAATGTGTTGCGACATTGGGTATCAAAACATGCACAAGATTTTGAGTTGAATGTCCAATTGAAAAATTTGACTATTGATTTCTTGGAAGATATAGTTGGAAGTCCAAATTTATTGCCGGCCGAGCACAAAGCTGCAAGTCAATTGTTAAGGCTAATCAGCAAAGAGGAAACTGAAAATAGCAAAGTCGATTTGGAAAGACTTTTGGCTCCACCCACGGTAAGGAAATGGTAAACATTCATTAGCCGTCTTATTGATGATATACGACTATTGATTTGCAGGTCCAGAGCAAAGAGAGCATCGAAACATTATCAGCACTTGAAATTGCTGAACAAATGACGTATTTGGATCATAAAATATTTGTAACAATTACGAGCGAGTGAGTACTTTGTTCATTTTCAATGTAATATTCAAAGAATTATGATTGATACATATTAAAATTATTAACATTGATCCAATTTTCGAATAGGGAATTCCTTGGCCAAGCATGGATGAAAACAGATAAAGCCACACGTGCACCACACATAATTCTGATGACGAAAAGATTCAATGAAGTTTCTCAATTGGTTGTATCGGAAATTGTACGAAGGTCTAATATGTCAGCACGGGTCGCTGCTATTGAAAAATGGACTGCAGTTGCTGATATTTGTAGAGTATTACACAATTATAATGGTGTATTGCAAGTGTGCGCGGCATTCACGAATAGCAGCGTTTATAGATTGAAGAAAACATGGGAAAAAGTCTCAAAAACGGTAACAATAATTCATTAAGGATTGATTATTTCTTCCTGATTGAATTTCAATTTCAGAATAATTATAACACCAAGGTAACTTTTTTGTTTTACTTGAAACTGTTTTCAGACAAAGCAAACGATAGATAGACTTCAAAATGTCGTTTCGTCTGACGGACGTTTTCGTAACTTGAGAGATGCTTTGCATCGTTGCGATCCACCATGCATTCCATATTTAGGATTGTATCTGACTGATTTGTCATTTATTGAGGAAGGTACTCCTAACTTTACCGAAGATGGACTTCTGAATTTCTCAAAGATGCGCATGGTAAATGTCGATTGAAAAATTAGTTATAATTATTTTTGCTTATTTTATGATTGTTTGAAAATCTTCGTCATTTCTTGATTGCAGATAGCTCATGTAATTCGTGAAATTCGACATTTTCAACAAACCCCATATAAAATTGAACATATAAAGAAAGTAACAAATTATTTATTGGATGGTGCATTGCTTCTTGATGAAGATGATTTATATCGGATGTCTCTCGAAATTGAGCCAAGGACATCAAGATTGAGTAGCGCAGCGCTCATCGGCATTCCACCATCAATTGGTCAAAATTTAACGAAAAAAGACAATTGAATATTGATTCCAAGTGAGTTGATATAATTCTATTATCTAATTAGTAATTATATACGTGAACAGAAATGGAACGCTGTCGATAATTTCTGAATAATGATTCTAATCAGTTATGAATTTTGATCACTCGCACATATTCATACAAATATGGATGAAAATATGCTGAAATAAATGTTCTTATCATAAATGATGTCGGTAACTCAAATGGGAAGAGAAATCCACTGCGTCAAAATCAAGAAAAATATAAAAATACAAATTCATATTGATTGAAATGAAGGAAAAAGAAAAAAAAAACGGGTATCGGCAAAATTAGGAATAAAAGAAGTTTGATGCTCCTGAAAAATCAATATAAGAGTTGCACATTTCATTATTCATAGCCGGTCAACCCCGTCCATTTCAGCCCTCTGGTTTACAAATGAAAAAAAAAAATTTCAACCTCTGTTACATATTCTATGTCCTCGAACTGTTATCTGTGATTCTCACCGTTTATACTTGTAAGATCAATATTATTTATGAAGTGTGTGTACACACGTGGAATAATCAAATCGTTAGTAAATAAAAATGACGATGGAGAAGAAAAAAAGTAAAACCGGGAGTACTAAATAAAGATAGCGTGCTAGGAAAATAATTGACACGCGTTCTCCCTTCTCATAACGAAGGGCAGAAAATAATAAAAATGGGTAAGAGTACTATGGTAGATGTCAGACTTCCAACTGGCTGGTGATGCAAGGACGTAGGGCGACCGTTGTAGCTATTAAAAGAATTTATAATCGATTGATGTTGATAATCATCGTGATACACTGTATTGAACGTATATTTTTTTTTTCAAAGTGGCTCAATTTACAGTATTATCATTCACACTACACGGAAGTATTAATTATTGACATTATTTTTGTTGATCAGCTATCATCATAGAAAAAAAAAGGGGAAAAATATATTCGAGCCCTTAAAAAGTTCTCATGTGCATCAATTGTACTTGACAATCAATAGCATGGTGAAATCTTTGACATGACATTCTCTTCTTATCATATTATCAGAATACAGAAATAAAATGATAACAGAATTATAATTCTGTTCAAATATTTTGACCTCAATATGAAAATATGTTTCCGAAGTGATATCACAATCTGAATTGTTTTAGTTTATAATTTTTGCCTTCTAAAGTTCATTTCATTTGCATCGTTTTCATGACCATCAAACAAACAAGAATCTCAAATATTACTGCATAAAAATAAGCAGCTATATTTCCACATATCAATCAAGAAGATTTAAAAAAAAAATCAGTAATCTGATCTATGATTAAATATATTTCGGAATAAAATTTCTGCTCGTAGATGCCCTAAATAAAAATGATTACCATGGCGCCGATAATTTTTAAATAAATTGAATAGTATGAATGGTGGCCAAAACTTTTGAAGAAAAAATTTAGATGTATACAATTGTTTGATCTACAATAAGGAAAACATATCAGATATTGAGTGCCAATTTTGATTCAAAAATATTTGAATGCTTGATTTTAATGTATGAATCTTCTTTTCCGTTGCATTCTCATATTAATAACACAATAGATTTGTAAAAATGAAGAAGAGAATTAAGAGTAGACCGGATTCACAAATTCGTGATATACTTCTCTTTATTCTCAGAAGGAAATTATTTTCTTGAGATAGGAAGATACATGTTAATAATACAGGACCAAATTTATAGAGTTCAATGCACGAAAAATGAAACCAAATTGCTGGTCAATATGAGGTTGGATGACTGCAATGAATTCAAGTCATTTTGTGTAATGACAAATTTTCACCTTTCTCATATTCTTTCTTTTAATCATGAGGAGTTATTGAAGATTGTAAAAACGAAGGACTATCTCATCGCCACCTCCTTCTCCATCTAACACTTTAGTAAAGAAACTCAATATTTATCCCAGCATGAAAAAAATAAGAAACAATTGGTTCTATTGTTAAGATTAATACCTGTTGAAGTGTAAAGAGATTGGAAAAAGAAATTAAGAGATGTTAATTATACTTCGGCTATAAAGAGTATCTGAGTATGAATTATCTGCTCGAGCCAATAAATCGATATATGTTATGATTGTTGAAAAGATAATATCACGCTGTATCTAAACAGAAAATTAATAATCCCACCCTCATCATTCCCCGAAAAATACGACCGATATTCGTTACATTGTTAAAATCTATACAAACTTTATGTTTTATATTATGACTTTAACGTCGTTGTTAAATAGAAACATTTCATACGTAATCACTATGATAAAAACTAATTATAAAATGCGTGGTCCTTGTCATGAAAAAATTGTTGGCCTATAAATGCACCGATTCAGTGAAATTATTTATATCTTTTTTTTTCTGTTACTAACAAAATCGGTCGACTAATTTGAGATAAATATAATTCATACTGTATCAAAAGTGATTGTTATTCCACTGAGATAAAATAATGATCACAATATTGTGTTTATATTGATAAGTCAAAGCTTCTAACTCAGAAAAAGAGAATCATCAAGTGAGAAAACTGTGTCATAACAAATGCACAGGATTAATATTAATCAAATTTTAAATTACAAATACGAAAACGCATGTCTGAATCAATTGAAATTCTGATGAATTAAAATAAGCAGCGCTGTCGAGTCTGTTGTATATACACACATATATTTATGTCATGTATGTATATACATGCACACAGCTTGTTTCCGTGATTGCACAAAATAGAACTCGTGAGAATTACTGTACTATATTCCAGAAATTATTACAACTTTCGGTGTACAAAAGTTACGAGGCAATCAAAACTTTTCAGTGGTTTTGGACGCTACAAAAAAAAAATTAAACTTATGATTGAAAAGAAAGAAAGGGAATACAGAAAAAAAAAGAGTATATTTGCCAAAAGTGACATTTTTCATCAACGTATCGTTTTCTTTCTTTGTCTTTGATTATAAATTTATGAATATATATATATATATATTTATCATTCAAAAATATTCAGTACATTTTATGAGTTCAATGACTTTCAATGCTATAAACTTACATCAATATATAATTATTTTTCATTTCTGTGGTGGAAAAATTAGCTCTCGATTAAAAATGATGTACTGGTTGTGAATAAAAATAAAAATATCTATTTATGTGTTTACATATATAGATGTATATATATAAATACATGTATAGGTACGTTGAGTGACTCAATGATCAAGACGAATGTCAATATGAGGAAAAAATTGAGCGAAAAAAAACCAGGCAAGTTCAAGATATTTGCAATATCTTTGTGTCATAATTTATATTTTACACAAAAATGATTGTATATAAATCAATATATCGATTTAATCGATTATATTTGGATTGGTATCTCGTGTACGTTTAATGGAGAGAACAAGGCTTGATATGTAACATCATCCAATATACCGTAAACACACACACTGTCAAATTTATTATGATATACGATTTGTGTATTCTCTAGAAATAATGGAATAACAAATTATAAAACATGACAGAATATTCGTGCATCTCATTAAGAAGATGAATATCAATTACAACATTGAAGCGTTATGTATTTGTCTCTCTATTTGAAACAATCGATGTTTAATGATAAAATCATGTGTATATCAATACAATCAATTCATGGCAATACATATTCGCTTCCCAAGACTGCGATCCAAATAGTTTGATGAAAACAAGGAACAAAATGTTAAATAACTAGACAAAAGAATTCCCCAACCATAATTTGTTTTCCTGCAAAAATATAATGTTCTCGATTAAATCTATGACGCGTATTAATCTCCCTACAGATTGAATAATATTATTGAATACAAATTGATAATGATACTGAAATAAGCGATTGTAAGATGAGAGTGAATACAGGAATAAAATTTTCGGTTTGGCGCGAGGAATTGAAGAATATAAAGACGAGTAAATAATAATGTTAATAAAAAATACTCAGTTGATCTACGACTGTTATATTAAATGTTATTATATGATTCCAAATTTAAATGTTCAACATGTTCACTAAATAAGATTGAGATGAAAAAAAGAAAGGAGTTAGGATAAAAACGAAACACTCGTTACCGTCAATCGCATTAAGTAGACTCATGACAAAGCGATAAATTAGCTGCGAATATATACATATACACATATATATTCCTGTGTAAACCTTGTAGATTGTAAGCGTTGAAATCGCTATTGTCTATACTTGTCTATCAAATATTTTATATCTCTCATCTATATGAAATAAATAGAAAATATTCTTCTGTAACTATTCGTTTTCATTCATTTCCCATAATTTTTTCATTTATATTCTTATAAAGGGGAATAGAAAATAATTTGGAAATATTTTTACTTTTTATTTGTTATTAAAACCTGCTCACTATTTATACGCATTATTTAAAAATGATTCTTTCTAATAATTTTACAAAGTGCAATTAATATTGAGAACTAATGCAAAATATTCATTTTGGGATGACACCAAACTATTCTATACATTTTATTGTTCTAGAAAGGTGAGAATAGTTGTGATAGAAAGGTAAATCTTGAAAAGAATTCATTTTAAAAGAAGTTCTAGTCAAGCTAAATTCTATGAACACGGAATTCAATCGACAATGCTGAAAAAATGAAGCAAAGTAACGACATACGACGCACCCGTTCTTTTCTTTTTGTTTATATTCTATATACAAACCCGTGAGCTTTTTGTTGCACCCGCAAGTAAAGTATATTTCCTGGCGAGGACATGCTTTCAAAGATATTAAAACAATACATTTGCACTATATACAGTTGTCCCTCTGTGGAACCGGGAATAGGTATAGGTAGAAAATTTAAATACACTGTACACATTTAAACAAGGGACGCTTTATGGGAACCCAGTATTGTTCTCATGTTTTGATTATCACGCAAATACAATTCATCCACCTCTAACATTTACCTTTTGTTAGTAAAATAACAATCATTTTAAATGTCAATATTCAATTAGGAAGTAATATGCGATAAAATGTTGGTAATGTCCTTTACAATATTCCAATCTAATGCCTCATTTATTGAAATATTATAAAATAAATGGTATTTAATAAATATTCACATGAGAACAACATTATTTGAGACGACCAAAAGCCAATCATAAAATGTTGACTATGAAATGCAGTGATTTCCTACAAATGAATAGAAGAAATCTATTATAGAATACATCCTTAGAAATATACTGTTGTGTAATTCATAGTGAACTAACTCTCCATTAAATTATACATTGAAGCATCAATTCTTGAAGGAGTTCATGCTGCAGGTCAATAAACGATTAAATGTAGATATCGGGCATGAATCATATAAATGTATGTTCGAAAACAGTTACAAAATCGGCTGTATATTATTACTATATAAAAACAAAATATTCAATTCGATTACAACTTCTACGAATGTAAATAAAAACTAAAAATCTCAATCTATTTTCGACAATCGATACAGAGCTGTCACTAAACGTAAAAATACCTTAATTATCCCGATGAATTTAGAATTGAATAGAGATCTGAGATGTAAATATAGAAAATTATTTCGGCTAGCAAAATTTATCCAACAGACTCGATCAGTTATTTCAGTGAATTACTGTGAATATGCAATCGACGTCTGGAATCTCCAATAAAGGACTATCGAAATTGCGTATAGCGCCTGCTTAATCAGTATTCGCGAGCCTCAAAATCGTCAATATCCGGCTATAGAGAACGGAGAAAGAGAATTAGTGAGTGAGAGAGAGAGGGAGAGAGAAAGCAGTGTGGAAATCGAAATCGAGGCATTTCCTCCTGCTTCCATCGTCATCCCTACTCTACCAGATCATCATATGTATATTTAGATACATATAGATATACAGAAACACACTAACTCGGCCTCGTTCCCGCATACTCAACGGTACAATTTCCCAAAGCAATCCGCACAGTGATGAGCGGGATATAACCGTCGCTCTCTCATTCCCGCGCTTCCATCGCACTGTACATTTATATATATACAGGTATATAACTTCTTCGTCCCAATTGGTTACGTAACGAACCTGAAAAAGCTCTCACATTCATTTTTTTAATCGACCTTTTATCCTAACAAAATCTTTTAAAGCTTCAATGAAGAGGAATTAAATTCGGCATGAGATAGTCATCGAAGAAAGGAGGGAAACTTTATATTTAAGGACTTTCTAGAATTATTTCCCATCGTAATCAATGGGAAAATGAGGATTCAACTGGGAATGACAAATTTAGAGTTATTACTTTGAACGATAGGAATAAATGATATCGCTCGGGGAACAAATTGTCGTGATTATTTTTTACTCATTTATTATTGGCTGATCGTTAGTGTCAATTGTTGAAACTGTACAATGGAATCTCGATCGCTAATTGACAACAGAGCGTCTCCTGATCGCGACGGTTGCACGCAATTGATAATCCTTGCTTGCTTGCATTTGGCGTTCTGCACCTCATCACCACCACTAGCACCACCACCACCACCCGCACTCGCCCACCTACTTGATTCCATTGGATATAATCAATGCTCCGGAGAGCCGCTAGACGGTACTATTACGCATTGGACAATGGTGGATAGTTGTAATCGGGATATAACGGACGAGAGCCTTTGGGCACAAATTCACCACGGACTATGAGTACTATATACATATTTTGGATGTATACGTATGTGATAATGAGGGAATATGCCACAACTGAAGTGCAAGCAAGATACGCACATGGAAAATCGGGAGTGATACTGAGAGAGAAGAGACAAAACGTATTAAGTGGACTGTAATGCTCTGTCATCCTTAATTAGACGGATTAAGTTAACGAGCGAATTGTGCCATTTAACTGTGAAGCTATTTGATTACGCCAAACAGATATACAACAAGCAACTGATTAGCTTCGCTTTGATCCGTTGTGTTACATGTATTCGAGTTCAATTAATAAATTGAAAACATTATCTCTTGAATTCGCAAAGGAAAAAGGAGTGATCTGTTGTAAAAGAAATTTTTAAGCCAGAAAACTTTACCAATGAATCGAATAAAGTGAGAAACAAAAGAGTTCAATATATTGTGATTATAGAATTCGGTATTTGAAATTGTATTATTGATTTGAATCAGTTTTTTTTTGGTTTTTAATCCCGATGATGGGTTTGCAGGCATGATTCGATTTTATCTTCGTTATTCAAGTCAATCGTCCCAAAACCGTTTGAAGTATTGGAATATTCCGGATATTTGAAAAATATATATAATCGTCTGTGTGAATACGTATACAGACAAATACATGAAACGAAATATTTAAAAACATATAGAAGGTGTAGAATAAATGATTGCAATATTATTATTTTGATTAATGGAACGTCGTGCCAGGAAAATTTAATTCGTTATTTTGCAAGCATTTATACTTCGTTGTTGTACATTTATGTGGAGCGAAGGGAGAGAAAATTTCATCGATAGATGATTAATGCGTTTCGCGTCCTATGCTATAGTGACAAGGTGCGCATAGCAAACAAACTGTGCACTGCTCACTCGATGACCTTTTGCAATTTTGCGTGGTACATTCAGATATTTCGCACTGCCATGACAACAAATCATACTCATACGACACGCATTATAGTTATTGATATTATCATTTCATCCTCAATTTCTATATATATATATTTATATTTATATTATCATTATTACAACAGCAAAAAGGATTTTGGCAATAACCCAGGCCAATATGTCTGCATCAGCTGTTGTCCAATCAATGAGCAGCTGTGTTTGTATGCGTGTGAGTACATTCTCTCTATGATACCGTGAACACCCAACATCAAGTAAATTTGGTCCACGCCTGGAAAACAAAAAAAAATGGTTGAAAAAAAAAATTAATAAACAAAAAAAACCGAATATTTGCGAAGTTTTTCATCATCAGTGTGGTGACTACATATTTACCACGACACAGTTTACATGTGCGAAGCAATGTTATAACACACGCGGTAACGATATAATACGAGAGGGAAGAAGAGAGATAGAGTGGGAACTGTGAGAACGGGTCGCAAACCCTCTCAGTTTATAACGAAAACAAATTCGTTTTCTCATAATTCCCGGAGCGCGCGTTGTGGTATTAGTTGTCGTCGGGATAGTGTCCTCACGCGCGATGTATTTTAATGAACGCGCTTTGAATTATTAACATAATTGTGAACTCGATGTATACAGAAATGAAATCCATTTTTTGATATATGGTGCATGAACGTATATCTATTTCAAATAAAATCCAATTTCATACACAGTAAAAGAGATTTTCATATTTTTATATCATTATTAGTTATATCCAGCGCAGAAAAATAATTATCATCCGAGCGTGTGTGTAGATTTAATTATATTGGCAGGCCAATCTCGCGCGTGTGCTGCCTCATTCATTAATGATAAGGCATCGAATATCATCCATCATGTGACTCGCGTAAAAATTTAGTATAATTGTCATTTCACACCCCTTCATTTGCACATCAATTTCATTCATATTTTCACCATCTCATCTAATAATTTAATCCAATACATATACATATACGTGGAATTCAATATTGAACTATAATCAATGACTTATTTCATGATAAATTCCCAAGTTAGCAACGACTCGAGCAGAAGATAATGACATTGAGTTATATTATAAATTTCTATATATAGAAAAATTCGCGAATGAAAGCACGTGCAATTGACTGAACTTGAGAATGATTGTTAGTCGCAGGAGCAAAAAAAAAATTAAGAAAAAACTTCGAACCTCTGTTCATGCTCATGCCCTTTCTCATATCTCTTCTCTTATTTTTTTGTTTTTTCATGTATTGCGAGTCAATGAAGCGACGAAGCAAGAATTAACGAGCAAAGTTCCATCTCACCTCGACTTCACCATTCTTCTTATTCCCAATATTTCTCATCTGGAGGCGAGCAGAGGCAGAAGAAAAGAATGAAAAAGGACGAGATAGAATGAAACAGAATGAATAAAAGAAGATATATATATATATATATTTCTGATTGTGAGGAACACAATCGTATAATCTGTATTAATATGAAACTCACCAGCCTATGCTTGATTTACTATGTTGAAATGTATGACATGTTCGTTTGATTTATCAATTATTCTCTGGTTAGATTCCTAACTTTGTAATTAGATTTTATCAGTCATTTCTCCAATATTCAATTCACGATAATAGATCAAACGAAAATAATGTGTAATCAATTTATTCATTGTTCGCGCTTTCGTCAGTGGAACATCAAGATTGAATAATTTCCCATGAAAGGATATATATCAACGACAATGCGCCAAGGTAATTTTCAAAACACAGAAACATTGTCGTATCACGTGCACATATCGCGTTCACTTTGCCCAGGACCAACATGACACTATACATATAGTGAAGCTACCACACTACCTCAAAGTGATTTGTAGCACCAACGGTCTTTCCGTTTTGTCTGTCAGGTAGTTTGTTCGTGTCATCCGCGTCACACGACAGAATCACGAGACACTCACCAAGCTCGTTCTACAGTCACTCGTACGATCATGTATATTCACACGAAGATTATTTGATTTGATTCATAAATCTTGGATGACAAAAAACAAATAAAGAAACGTACAATATTTATTTTACGTATGCAAATAAGTTTTTAGTTCATTCTTCCAATCGAATTATTCTATATTTATTCAGCTTTCATACAATACTGTATCAATCCCCACGAATTTTTTTTCGCCATATTCTTCTCCCTGGTTCAATTAACAACTACACTCCTAAAAAATTTCCAGCCTTTCTGCTTGCATGAGGACTCGATAACAACCAATGAAATTGTACAGAGAGAGCTTCGTTATTTCACTGAATATGTCGCATCATACAATCCCTTCCCCGCCATCCCACTCTCCTCCGCTTCCGCTGCTCTATGTTGAATACTTTGATCTGTAATATGAATACATCGAAATGAAATTTTCATTCACACTCTTTGGGTATAGATCATTTCTACGAATCCATCCGTTATCATCTTCTTATTACATCGACGGATATCATTAATTCCATACAGCATGTTATAAAAAAATATCACTCCATCTGCATTCCGGATTGAATGTCATTCCATGAAGTTCATGTATCTGTATAAAATATATATAGTGGGGAATAATCAAGATAATTAAGCACGAGAGAAAATGAATTCATTTAGAAAAAAAGGTAATAGTTGTTCACCGTGATATTTTTACACAAGAAGTAACACGTTAAATATTTCTGTTCAGAATTTTTGTTCTTCGTGTCCTGTAAATTTTGGGAGATAAGGAATATTTATCTTTATTCTACATTGACTATGAATAGCACATTAATTCTTTTCTCTACAGAGAAAGAACAAAAATATATACATATATCTACTTATTCACCACAACGCTCGACTACACTTGGAGTACAGGATATTATTTTTTTTTCCAACGACTAAACCCGTCTAAATGCTAATTAGTTGGCATTCTCTCCACCCACGCTGCTCACCCACGTGACTCCCACAGGATGCAATATATATACTCTCCCTTGGATATATATATATATATATATATATATATTCCAGCAGGACATAGCGTCAGTACATGGTCGGTTGGTCGCGGGAATCAATTTTGACGAAGTAAAGTGAGGCTTTCGCTGTGTGTTAATTTCAGTGGCTTCGGGGCCAAGCGCAGGGATGACTAAATAAATCACTCGAGGCTCGTTCGTTGAAATTCGAAGCGTCGCACGTTTTCCCAAATAAAGCGTGAGCGCGAAAAATTGATTTTCGATCGTACCTGGCAATAGATTGTGCAAAGCTGGAGCAAACTATTCGGCTACTGGTGAAGCACACATTGATGACGGAATTGGGAGTGTGAAGCGCAAATAAAAAGGCTTAGGTCAAAAATGAATCAGAAAAATTGGATAGTGCAATTGAAAAAGTCGTTCACAAGCGCTAATGGGTCATAAGCAATTGAGTACACTTTTTTTGGGAACACGCAAATCACTGGATGGTTTATGAGTATTTTCGTGTTTGTTCATGGATTTCATTCACGAGTTCTGATGTTTTTTCTTTTTATTAATTCCTTTTTTTATTTAGGGGTTGTATTGGAATTTATATTAATTATCTTCAAGTAGTACTTGATGATGCAGATAAGAAAAAACTTGAAGGATATTATGAACAGTTGATGACAATAAAAGTGTTAACAGGTCACAGTGCGTGGAGATAGAAAAATGCATTCACTAAAACTTTTAATGGTTTCTCCTACGAAATCACTTCTTCCGTAGTGGCATTAGTGGAACTCCGAGAATTCAGATATTTTCTACAGCGCCTACTACAATTGAAATGATGCATAAAAATTTTCCCTATTCTTTTTTCAGTCCATCAAACTCTCATTCCACCGTCCTATATTCTATTGATTCTTCCTTCTGAGTGATTCTGTATGAAACAATCAACCGCCATTCATGCATACAGATTCAAATTATTGCCTCTAGATTTTTTTTTTATAGGAAAACCAAAATTCATTCGACTAATAATCCTTTGAACAAGTCCATGAAGAAGTTATGAATCATATAACGAGTACGTGAAATTAAAAAATTGATTAGATGTAGAACTAAATGTGCATCAACTCGTGATGCTGTCATGCAAATACAGAAATGCAATAAAATTATTATCTCACATTGCAAAGAGAAGAGAAAAAAAATATTTGGTAGATAAATTTTCTAAACAAAAATAAAGTATATCGGTGAAATTTTTACGATGAACAAAACAACATGGAATAAACGAAAACCGCAACGTCTACCCATGCAGTTACATAAATTTGAAACGAATTAAAGAAATGGCCAATAACGGCGCGAAAAATGTTCCACTCGTAACGGAAAACTACCACCTAAAATGCATTTTCACCGGTGATAATAAACCGCTGAATGCCGCCTGGAAAATTACGGCTCTTGTTGCACACCCTACTGCTATCTAAATGTACGTATGTATATATAATTATATACATATATAAATGAATATATATGCATGTATATATATGTTATGTCGAAAGCAGAATGTTCTCGTTGTAGTCATTCCTATCCAATCGTCGTTCTTGTCTGCAGTCATAAAATTGAAATGCTGAATATGCATCTTGAATGTTGCTTTTTTTTTACCTCATCGCCTTCCCAACTTCACATACTGTTGTGTTTCGAATCGTTTGACCTCTTTTTTCCACCTCTCTCCTTTTTCCCATCATCAATTCAGGCGTTTAGTCACAGTGGGATGTGTCCAATAAATAAAATTCGCAATAACTTAACATATTAAATTAAATATACAATATGAAAATTCTAAAAAATAAGTGATAATAACGATAACTATGAAATAATAGAATTCTCATACCATAAAAAAAAATAAAATCTTAATAATGATTTAATGAAAGAAATTCTCATAATTACACACTTCTTTTTTCATATTGTTCAATATCATGAAAAAACATTTATCAGTACTTTACACTAAATTGGTAGTTAAATCCCAGAAGGTTTTTCATCGCAAAGTGAAACATTGATTAATTTAATAATTTTTGACTTTACGAAAATTGATTTGATGTAGTATCACATAAACGCGCCTTTTCACACGTTCATATAGAGTGACAGCACACGATGTATATTTAATAATTTAACAAAATCGTTTGTTACTCAATTACTTGCGTAATCCAGCGTCAAACAAAATATACCTTCAACGTATGACGATATCAGTAGCATACAAAGGGTGTTAGCAAGCGACAAGGTTCGTCGCATTATAATATTTACGTCATCCCTGAGCTGATGGAAAAGTGGAATATATTCGGGTCAATAAGTATCATCTTTGACCAGAGGGTGAAAAATAAAACATTCTAAATATATATCGCTCTATTAAATCATTAATATTTTTTTATTCTGAGGGAGAGGACAAAGGTGATTAAACTTTTTTTCTTTTAAACTATACTACATGTGACAGGAAAAATTCCCAACAAGACACGAATAACTTAATTATTCTTGTTCTCACACAAATTCTCTATATTTCGATCAATAATATGGGTGTCAATGAGCTACTGCGTTTGTACCTATATTCAAGTACTTGAGAGGTTATCGTGCGAAATGGGTGACACTGTATGGTTATATACTGAGTTTTATATCAAAATCATCTTGCCTGATGGCTTTACAGTCGATCGTATAAACGTGTCGAGGTCAGGTGCATGTCTAACCCTCAGAGTATTCTCATACTTTATGATCAAATACTCATCGTTACTTCCACAAACGGTTATTTAAAGATATACATGTATATATAAATGTACATATACTCACACCATGCAATGGCTTTTATGTTCATGCCATAGGTACTTCGCTACGTGGATGGGCAATATTGGAAGACTATTTATCGACATAACGTTGTTGTTGGCTCATCATTGTATGGTGTAAACAGAGCTGTGTATATGTTGTCTTCATTCTGTATACGCATTAAATTGACATGGAGTATCGGTATGGTTGGATGTATTGAGCAATAGGGATTTTTCTTATTTATATCACAAGTTCTACAAATTTATTATTCATCGACAGAAATAAATGAATGATCATATTTTTTTTCCGTTCTTTTTCTTTTAATTGGCTTACGAATTGTGATACAACGGGATTTCAACATAATCAATAAAATTAATATACCTTCTCGTTATATACATTAATAATATTTTATAATTCAACATCTTCGAATAATGATTTTTTTCTTTATTGCCTATGTGTAGGCATTTAAATGCTTATCATTCTCTAACAATTCATCACCATACATTTTTTTATTAATCTTAAATGCTACCAGTCATTCGTTATCTTAATTGATAGAGTATTTTACAACTCTTGCTTCTGCTAATTCTTTTCCTCTCTCTGTTTTCACTCCACCTCTCTATCAATCCATCTTGTATTGTTATCCCTCTCATATTCATTTTCACTTTTTCAAGGTATTTGTTAATAATATCATTCTGTATTCTCTGTCTTATTTTTGTTTTTATGTCTTAAATTAATTTTATACATTTATATACGTGCCAATCGGTGATTTTGGAATGTACAGGTGCGCCATTGAGGGGATTTAAGCAGCGTTTATATATATGTATACAGTGAAAATTAAGTTTTGTCAATTTAAAATTATTTTTTTATATTTTTTGTATTTTTGGTTAGACGTATAAAAAATGTGCAGACGAGCCGCCAACTAATTCTCATTCATACTTTTAAAATTGATAATCTTTGTCATTGATTGATTAATCGTCATTGTTTTTATCATTGTCCATAGCTCATTGCACGTTAGTATTTATGGAAAATAGAAAAAAAATATCTGAAAATCACACACATTCTACGAATTTTGAGATGAGAATATTTTTGTACGTGTGCGTGTGCATGTTCGTGTGTAGACGGATAAATGGTCATCCCTTTATTTCAATTGTTATCCGTTAGTTACAAGATCATTTTGTATTGACAAAAAATTTCATCGATTTTACAGTTGACATCGTTTTCCTTTTACATTCCGATGTATCTTTAGGGTGTGCATATTTGCCAAAGTGGATTACATTTGATGTGGCATGAGGGTAGTTCTTTCTCGCAGAATTGTTTCAACAGGCTTATAAGAAGGATCTGAACAAAACAGATGGAAAATTTTATTGGTCATTATTGATAAAATGCAGCCTCTTATTAACCCAATGAATAATGCGCACTCTGGTTGATTTATTTTTCAAAATCCAATCTCTAAACCGTTCAAAAAATATATTAGACAGTTTCTTTCATCATATAAGCACGAGAAATGTAAGAATCGAAACCCGAAAATGGTTTCGTTCACAAATATTCATGAATATGAATATTTATATGGGATATACATTAGAAATTGGGATTTATTTTCAATTTTCTGTCCGGTGATAGAACTACCAATAAGATATATTGAAAAGCTTTTTTCAGATATTTCAATTACACGAATTGAAGTGCAATATATTCCCTGAATATGTAGAGACTACAAAGCCCATATCCACTTTATTCATCTGCAATTGCGGGTGTTCGTGTGTTATTAACAATTCCACACCCTGTTGGATTGATCTGCGCGCTATTAATACGTACACACACGTAACGCATAGACACACAAACACACACTCGTACATCATAAAACGTCATATGAATATATAGCGTTTCTTTAGGATGAGGGTATGTAATATTCACAATGAGGTCAACGGGTCACGTGCACTACTGCCTGGAGATAAATGCGCGTGTTTTCTCTCTCATCCAAGAGTTCGTTCTATATTTTACTTCTTTTCATTAACGCTTTCACAAGTAAAAGACCATCTCGACGTTTAATGTTTACCCTTTTTCTTTTCATTTTTTTTTTTCATTTTCATATTTTCTGTGTATTTAAAATGTGTGTACATGGATAAAATTGGAGAGTCAATTGCAACGATTTCTACGAAGATACAATATACCAGCAGTTTAATTAATTCCGATTGATTTGTATGATTTCTGTTATTATTTCTCCATAAATTATTCAATTACGTCACCTTTGACAATGTTAGTCGTGATTAATTTCCGAAATTTCAATTTGTTACCACTTCAATCAAAATTTATATGACAAATGAGTTCATTTTATTTTGTTTTTCGTCAGTGTTTGCGTGGAAATTCAATCTAAATTGGTATATTGGACCCTCGACATATGCGCACGATTCAAGAGACCACTTAATTATATATTGCCGCTGTCAATGTAGAATTAAAATGTATCTCTATATATATATATCTATATATAGAGCGTTAAAATTATACAGTTACCGCTCAATTTTGATTATGCGGAAATTAATGTCATTCTCAGCCAAGTATTTTCACTCGCGCACTGTCCGTATAATGAAATATATATGCCACTCAACTGGTAAATTGTCTCGTTGATTAATTGATTCATCCCCACGCTTCTATCAAAAATAATAAATTGATAATTTCACAATAAAATGTAGAGATGAGAAACAGAATTACATCTGTATCTATCCTTTATCATTTATGTTATTATTAATATTATTTTTCTTTGACTTGATATTAAATACATATAGCACACATGATTTCATTTCTCACTCACTAATGTTGTTGAATGTTCTGTGTGAATGCCGTAAAATATATAATTTACTCCGTACAAATCATTCAATCAATCAAATATGACACCGCAAAGCCTCATTCTTTATCTCTGCTTCATTCTATTTTATTTATTAATTATCATTTATTTATATTCTCTTCTCCATTATAATTGTCCTTACGACATACATATAGGAGTAAATACATCCTATAGTATAATCACACAACTTACAAACTGTATTCTCTCTATACATAGATGGATATGTGGTGGTCTCGTGGGTCATTAATTCGTGGGTTTCATACGAGGGCATCACACACACTGTCGCATATACACACACATGCATACATTCATACTCTCATACGAAGATGCACACGGGCCAGTTGCACACGCGTGCAAGCGGTCCAAACTGTTGGACTCGAGGCATTTCCTTCATGATGAATATTCATGTCCAAGCTGAATAGCGTTCGTCGTCCTAAACCGTTATAGCATTCCAACTCTCGTCATTCAAATTTTTCCTTTCATATCATTATTATTATTATTATTGTTGTTAGTATATATATATATATTTGTGTATTTTTCTCAGTTTTTATTTTATTGAATGGTATAGAATCATTGACCCGACATATCGAAAATTGCATTTTCGTTCGTGGTCGTGTTTCAATTTATTGCATATGGATTTTCGTTATTTATTATTCATTTATCTTTTGTTAGATTTAGAAATGAAGGAAAAATGTCAAAAATTGAAATGCATTATTATGCAAAAAATATATTATTCACGATAATATTTATTTCAATCAATCGTGAAAAATATTTAGGCATAGCGCACTGCTCGTGGAACATCAATTTGTCATGAAAACACGATCGGACTGGTCGTGTTAAAGCGCGGCAGAATACGCGTGGAAATATATCGACATGCTTGATCGAAGCCATTAATTTTGGTATACTTCAACAACCGTCGTTTGTAAATGTCGAGCGATACAATTAAGCGTCGTCGTCGTAGTCGTTGTCGTCGTCGTGGCAGTCGTCGCAGTCATTGTCGTATACGCTGGCGACACTCGAGAAGTTATGACACAGCCCAGGCAGAATTCGTTCTACGGTCGAGTAGTAATTGTTGACGATATCGTACTGTGGTAAGGGGAAGGAAATGAAGTAAAAAAAAATTCTGTACTCACATAACGTTTGTTGTCAGTGCTTGGAATCTTCACCAGCGATTTTAACGAGCATACCGTCATCAATGATTGATGAATTCGTGCAAAAGTGAAAATCTGTATCGTCGACGAGGGAAAAATGGAATGTTAACTTAAATACAAAAGAGAAAGTTGATGGAAATAGAACTAAGATAAATGATAATTGAAAGAAAAGGTAGACTATGCTTTCATAGAAAATAAAAAATCTATATATATTTATCTGCTTGAATATATGTGACGGATTGGGACGAGTCTACATGTCGCGTGCTGCGTACGTACGAAACACAAAGCTGCCTCTCCATGTCTATGGGATAATCCCCAATGGACGTCTGATTGATCGAGGGTTTCCCTGCTGAACGCGCAAGCTCAGCAAGTGTATTTAATACTGTCGACTTAGACCGAGTTCATTGCTGAGCAGATGGAAAAAAAACAGATATATATATGAATACACTGACGCAAATACATATACAATCAGAATTAATTGGTGACAGATTATCAGAAGTATGAGCGCACGTCAATATTTCTTCTTTTGTTGAAACACAATCACAAATATGGAATTATAATTCGGCAAATTCAATTATCGATTATCGAGTTGTCGATGAAATGATCTGTTTCTAAATGCCAGTCAATACCATTGTGACATTTCGAGTGATATCAACATGACACGAAGGTCGAGGATGGTCTACACACAAAAATTGCACACGGGATATATTATTGATTTTAGGATGATTATTTTCTCTTTCATTCTTTCTCTAGAGTTTCATTCATGTGATTTGCCGATTAGAAAGTTGTGCATGAAGACGGTCCAAGCTCCCCGCGCATCTCCTTTTGTACATGGCCGCGTGGCAGAAACGAGGCCAAGTGATGTGACGATTTCCCAAAGCACGTAATCATTGACTGAAGTCGCGCGTCTGGCTAAGTAGTTACTGCCTGTCATCGATCAGTCACCTTGCAAAAGAACCAGCATGTAGGAATAATAGTAGTAGAGCCAGAGTTCGCGTCGCCGCACCGCTGTTGCTTGAATTCCCATGTTGCATTGCTGCTGGATGTTCCCCTGCAATTCCCAAAATATTTTTTTCACGTAAATTTATAAACATTATAAGTTTCATTTTCAGGTCCAGAAAATTAGACCAAATAAAAATGTCATATAGAACAATTTGCTTTTGACTACGTGGAATTGTGAATTATGACAAATGTAATTAGTAAATTGTATTTTCTTTCATTACCAACAAATAATGTTAAACTATAAGAAAACAACACTTATATTTTATGGCGTGAAAGAATAGTGTTTTTATTTTTCTTATACTCCTGCACATCCAACTAGCATGAGAGACTTGTATAATTTATGGGCTGCAGTTCGGCAAATAGTGTAGAAACGTGGCTGCAAGAAGCAGTCATTTTTCAAGGAAAACGAGCATCCAACGTTTTGTAGATGAAAAAAAGAAGAAGAAAAAAATGAGTGAGAGAGTACAGAGGAAGAGAAGCAGCTCTTGCGGATGGTGGATGGTAAAACGACGACGCCTGAAGACTTTACTACGTATAGCAAATACGATGCAAGTAGTTGCAACGACGAGGGGATATATGGTTTTGCACGATAGCTATACTTGCCTCAAGGCAAAAGCTTAATATCAGCTAACTTTTCGCAGTTTTCGAATGAAATAAAACAAGCGTGTGTGGGCGAGTCCATACATGACAAAGAGTATATGTTCAAGTGAAAAAACAAAACCTACGCCCCTTGTTATTCCTATCTGTCTATATAATTCAAAAATATGTCCACCCAACATATTCAGCTCTTAATTTATTTACTTCTTTCATCAATGACATATACACAAGCTACTTAAAGAGATGAAAAAAAAGTATATACAAGTCAAATCAATTTTTTACTGCTCAAATAAAATGGTACTTTTATTTTATTATTTTTTTCCTTTCCCTTTTTTATTTTATTTCTATTATTACTTTCTTTCCTTTTTTGTTTTTCTGTCTTTTCATTATTACGTTTGCCGCTCTTCGACCGGTTAACTCCGAGGAAAATGAACCCGTATAGCAAAAAAATATATTAAATTCTTTTTTCCCATATGTGAAGACAAATTAGATTCGAGTGACCCACAATTCACCTTTGATTAATCTCGCATAAATTGATACATTCTGTATGTGGTTGAGTAAAAAAGAATTCATCATACAAATGTATGACCATTAGAATTTCCCAAGGTTCCCATGACAAATATTAATCATCTGAAACTTTTCGTGATTGATTTGTCTACATTACCAGGCCCAATTCATGGAATACTTTCAATGAAATTGAGGTCGATGGAATATATGCAGTAATGGAATCGACAAGTACTGCATTCGTTTGAGTTTGGTACGATGAATACTCCATATAAAATCACGCTTCCTTCAACTCAGTTACTTGCTCCATTTCCATCTTTCACAAAATGAACGAACACTTTTATATCAATTCTTGTTAGAATGCTCAGACTTTTCATCATCGAGATTTATTCTATAATATATTTCTTTTATTCTTTTTCGCCTCCAATACTCATGATTAATATGGATGATAAGTGAAGCTGAATGAAATATGAGAAATAAAAATAAATCTTGTCTGACAATATATGTGTGTATATCGAAACATGGAGCATCGAGGGAAAATGTCGAGTATCGCGATTGTTTCCGATAGTCTCAGGAGAGATGTCATTGAAATTTCCCAAGCCGAGGGAAAAATATGGTAGAGCACGATCTGTATGGATACATATTTTATTCACATGTATACACATATCTTTATCATCAAATATGACATAGAGATTCATGCACATGTGTATGTGAGGTTATTGCAGCGGAAAAAATGTATTGTTGATGCCCGAAGCGTACTGTTATGATGCGAGGAATGAGATGAACAATATTCATCTCAAGCAGGGATAAGTGAGGCAATGTGATAGAGGAATAGCAAATTGTGAACGAAGGAGAGAGGGGAAGAAAAGCAGGGATAGTGAAGACAGAGTCCACTCTGTATATACACAATCTATATTGAATGTGCATAGTTGAGTTCATTTCTGAGAATATAACCCTCTTTGGCTATACAACAGCACGTAATCCAGTGAATTCCCTTGATACTGATGTCACTGTTGATGTAAATCCGATACACAATGGTTGTTAGCTTCAGTTTCCAATATTATATGAGTAGAGATATAGCAATCTAGCAGTTACGTATTTATACATCTATATATGTTCACTTTCCACATAAATTCGTCTATTCATATCTATTCCGCGTCTTTATTTCTTCATTCGCTATTATTGTATCTGGAATATTTTCATCTGTTTTATTATTGTACTGAAATGTCGAATGAAGATGCAGTCAAACAAAACAGGTTGTAGAAAAAATGAAAGCGCGAATGTTATTTTGACGACATCGAAGTGGTGAAAAAAGAATAGATACACTTGGCAAGCTTTTATCGTCGCCAATATTTTTTCTGCGGTGTATTTTTTACTCCCAATTAACGTGTCGTTTTTATTTCTTCGAGTGGGAAAACCCTGTCTCTTTCAAATATGTGTACGAGATGTGTGCCCGATAATCCGTGTCATGAAATATTCTTGATTTTATTTATTCTGTAATAAAATATACATGAACTATATTTTGTGCAGTCTTGTGAATTAATAAACAATGATAGAATAGGAAATATAATATGAAAATAGAGCAGACAATAAAAACAATTTAATTAAAAAACATATGCTGGGGCTTGCCGTCAAAATATTGATATACTGAATATAATCCGCCAAAATAATAAGCTCATACTATAAATGATAAAAGACTTCGTTGTAAAATATATATCAAAGGGGCTGGAAAATTAAATTTCAATTACAAAGCTTCCAAAGTTTCCAAGTCCCACGCACCTTCCCTTCTATTTAATCCTCATTTTCTTCGACGTGCCACGATCTACTAACGTCGAAATTTCATATACTGTTCTCTTCAACGCATAATATAAAACTTGAATTATCAACAAACAAATTAATCAACACGAAACAGCTATTCTATTTCATCATTCGATTCTCTACCCGGAAACTTTATGAAAACAAGAGTTCGTAATACACAATTATTCAATGGATAAACGCCATACATTGTATACGTGATACGTAATACATGCGGATAAAGCTCCACTATTGAAACAGCAGCAGAGCATTTCTCAACAGTAGCTTATATCCCATTAATGCATCGGAATCATATTCAGTAAATATTCATGAAGCAACACTACACCATTATACTGGGTGAATATGCAAGTAAACATTTGTCGTTAATCCATAGACGAATAATGTTATAGAAAATCGGAATAATACGTTTGATGTATTAACATCAAACAATAATAACATATCTGCAAGTTTTGTTCATAGTTATGGAATTCACGTCGGAATTAATGAATACTATGAACATATTATGACATAGAACAATGCTAAATCCCAAAATCCAATGATGTAATATAACGACCATATTTCTCAGCATGATATAATGGAAAGTACCCTACGCAATATGGCAATAACTGATCAAGCAGATCAGCCATTCAACGCCACTTCAGTTACGCCATATTCAATATACATAAAATAAATTGAAGTTACAAAATGAGTTATCCAATATAGCTTGTGCGTGTTCTCCAGATAATGATATTCGTACATTATTCACATTTTGATGATGAAAGGGTGTCTCTTATAGAAAATGTCAATCGCATCAAACTGAATTCTCAATGTGGGTATTATAAATGCGATGGAGATTAAAAAATCTTTCATTTAGATTCTTTTGGAACTACTGAAATCCTCGTCAATGTTGGAATTTAATATATAATTCTTTCAGTATTTTTCCATCTATATTGAACTGATAAAATAGTTGATATTTTATAGATGTCAATTTGTATATTTCAGACTTTCATAATTCTCCTTTCTTTTCAGTTTTTATCAGTAGAAATTCGCGTATTACAGAGATGCATGAGCAATTGCTCAAGTTTAACTTATGTTGATGGTTTATATCTCAAAGTGATGTATTAAGTGGTTGCACAAAGAGACCTGAGCCGCGGCATCATCAGCAAGCAGCGTGAGGTGTGTATGTTTGTTTGAGTGTTGGCGAATAAAGTATATAAACGAAAACGATCCTTTTATCTTGTACTATAATCCAGTTGGGATCCGATATCCACACACGTGACAAGGAAATAGGGGCAAGCAATCCTCATCCTTATGTCCCGCCACTACTACCGTTCTTTTTATCCGCCGTCTCTTACAAGAGAAATAGAGAGAGGGAATGAGACGAACCAAGCAGCATGCACCACTTTATATTTCCACGACGGAAGTGCAACCGATAGGATATCGTATGTGCGGGACAACTGGGAGACGAGAAAAGAAGTAAAATGGTGGTAGAAGGTGGCACAAAAGTAGAAGGTGAAATAAGAAAACTTAAGGGAGAAAAGAAAATGAAGAAAAGGAATAATAAAAAGAAACATGAGGGGAAGAATTGGAGGAGAAAAGAAATAAGAATGAGACCGTGCGCGGCACCACTGCGCGAGGTCATGATGTCTTTCCTTATGTTACGTGCCAGTTGCACACTAAGGTGTAATATATATACATATTTAGAGTTTGTATATATACTTTTGCATATATATGTATGAAGTAATAAAGTAGAGGCTTTTGATGCTCGGCCATTTCTTGCTGTTAAAATACGAGCACTGATTCCACATTATCGCGTTACGTCGCCCAGTCACTCTTTGCCCTCACTTTAATTATTCGCTACTCTAGTGGGTTAGTCAGAAGTATATGTATCCAGACTTTGTCGACATACACACATTTAATTCACAAGGAAGTTTAATATTTAGTACACGTTAAGGTATTTTATGAACATTCTGTAACCTCCGTATATTTTCATTTTGGCTTTGTCATTAACAAATATTTGGTAGTTCATAGAGGAAACAATTTGCTTTTGGTGAATCATATTCAATTCAATTTAATATTCCAAAAATTTGAGTATGTGTGACAATTTTAATATTCATATACGATATGCACAAATTTATATTGTATTTTTATGAAAAATAACATTGATCATTGACAAAAATGTTTGTGCTTCAATGTGAATACAGAATTTCACAGAATTTACTGCTAATCATAAATTCCGTAAACGTCTTTTTTAAATTCAATTATAAATTCAACTAATCTATATAATTTTTCAATGGCATTTTAATTTCATTATCGAATCACAAATATCAACGCTTTTTTATTGGAAATAATGTCCGATAATGCAATTATTCTTGATTCGGGAATACTTTTCCATTAGTGTTTATAACGCCCGAACAAATTTTATTTTCACCATAAAATAATATTCAGTAGCACGAAAATATTGTTGCATGTTAACGAAGTTTCATTTGCTTTTTATTCCCACCAGATTCAATATAAAACAACTGAAGTAAAACAAAAAATATGTCACCATGTTGCTTTTATTTTAAATAAGTTGGCAAGAGGTTCATGGCAAACAATGGAACAAAATTTATACTCCTATCTCTACACTTGATATATATATATATATATATTTTTGTCTTTTTTGCCATTATATTTTTTTTATTCGTCTTTGAAGTGTTTGGTGTGACGATGAAAACAATAGTACATGTTTGCGAACGCACAATGATACTGTTTACAACTGATGTATATGTCAGACGATGTGTATCAAAGAATAGAAAAGGCGGAAATTGTGTACATAGAAGTGTTTGCGTAAATGTGCATAAAATAGAAATGCATACAGGGTGGAAGTGAGATGGTTCTATCCTATTTAGGAGCACCTGGCTAGGATTTGCATTGGACAATATCTCGCCTGATTTATCCCTCCGGGCAATTCTCGTTTCTCGTGTGCGCGCTCGAAAGAAAACGAGAGGTAGCAGTGGTGCAGGAAGTAAAATAGGGGAGACGACGGAAAATAGAAAGACAGACGTATCTCTGAAGGATTTATTCGTACGACAGTTTGCGTGTCTTGAGTAAGAGAAAAAAAAATCAGCGAGGGGTAGAAATACAACAGTCGGAGATGTTTGAGACAAGAATATATCTGTATACATTTATATGCGGCATTTACTATTCCACATATATAATTTTATCTAGGTGAAACAGTAGTTGAAAAATATCGCAGAATAAAAATAAAATGGTAATAATAAAAAATTTGTAAGTGTCATTGAATAATTTTTTTTTCTCTAACCAATTTCTTTCTCTGACAAAAAGGCAGTTTTTTTAATACAAATTCCATTAGCAATGACAGGATAAAAAGAGAAAGTAAAAAAAAATACTGGAGAAAGTAATTGTATAAGGAGGAGGTAATAAAATGTATGTATGAATGTCTGTGTGGGTGGGTGTGCGGAGTATAATGGTAATTGTCAGGTCAATCGAAGTTGTCGAACGAAAATTGGATCGAAGACAGAATGAGTAGTGGCTATAGGGATTAAGATGAAAAAGAATGACCTGGAGGTTGGTGAAATTCCATCTTACCATTGAGAACGTGCACCAAGACACTGGCTGACTCTGCTGTAGATGGTGCGCAAGTGTAATTGCCGGAATCAACTGGGAGTGCTCGAGAAATCAACAGACGAGAGGTCCTGGTTTGTTTCTCTGTGACCACGCTGATTCCTCCCCGTTGACTGTAGTTTATCACGTTCTCGCCCCTGTACCTATATATGTGATATATGAAATCGTCAAGGGATAGCATTCCTATGTCTTCATTCGATTACACCAGTGAACAGAATAGACGGGTATTCAAAGGAATCTTCCATGATTATCTCAGTGATTTCATTTATTTTCTGATTGAGGTGAGTGGGCAAATGTCTTGAATAAGAAAAAATTTTTCTTTTTTTCTTTTAATTAAATTTTCTAATGACTCCGCTGGAGTAATTACGTGCAAGATCTTCCACTAAAGGGTTCTAAAATAATGGGGCTATGAAAGTTTATAATCAAGCAAAGGTGAGCAAATGTCTACCGAAAACTTTTTTTTCACAACTATTTTCCTTTTTTTTTTCAACTGTTGACTGTGAAATCTCGACAACTTGTTCGTCGGATCATTTTAAACAAAGCTCATTTAGTTTGTATACATAGTTAGTACAATCTATACTAGGTCAAGAGAATCTAGAACATTAGTGGGAAATGAAACGCGCATTTTATTTTCATTCCCTTATAAACTTGACACTCGGCTCAGATTGGAGTATTGTAGTCACACTATTGATTTTTCTGTGGTTTTTTTTCCAGCAATATGTCACCGGTAAAATGTTCACGATATTATGAGGTATGGTATAACGTATGGTACAAGAATCAAGAAGGTCGTTTGCCCTTTTTGTAACAAAAAATTCATGAAAAGTATCTCAGTCCAGGGCTTTCATACGCCAATGCACCCTCAAGCTTCATAAAGAAAGAAATACGATCAAGGTTTATGACATTCTTTTTTTTCCGATTACTCATTACCCTTTTTTTTTTATATTTTCCTCATCATTTTTACCGTAATAAGGGAAAGATCCCATCGGCACAAAGAATCCGGAATGGAAAAAAATGTACTACTAAACTCACCAGTAGATGAAGGACGGCGGCTCAGGTGTCTGCAATACGATGCAAGTGAGGTTGATGTCACTGCCACTTTTGATGTAAAGCTCGGCGTTGCCAACAATTTTGGCTTTCGACACTTCGCGCCGAGTGAACCAAGAAAAAAGAAACAGAGAACTTCATCATTTGGGATGTTTGTATGTAGGTACTATTGTTTGATATAAACTCTCGATCTTTATTTGAATAATGTGTGAAAAGGGGAAGAAAACTTTCTATTGAATCTATTGGCGTCTTTCCATTTCTCCTTCGTTTCTCACGCTCTCTCCCTAACACTGGGCAACAAATCGTCGTCGCCCCATCGACTTCAGCGGCTTCCAGCTAAGGTCGAAATTGCTCTTAATCGCTGACGCTACCCCACTGTGATTGCTATCGATTATCGAACACACCCTGGATTCGTCGAACAACCAACAGTTCACGTGTATTCTCATACTCGAACACCCGTCCCACCACGTACCCGTTACAATCCCCCTTGTTCACTGAAGGAAAAAGAAATAAAATAAACGAAAAAGGGAAAGAAAAAATAGAAACAAAAAATAAAACGGACAAAATCGTCTGTGTAAATCTAAATAGCGTGCGTTTACTGTTCAGTTTACATCGCATCCCACTACCCTTTGGTAAACGGAGAATGAAAAAAAAATTATTCGCCCTATTTTCATGTCCACATTTTTTTTCTTTCAAATTTTTCTATACTGGTAGATGTGAACGGAAAATTTTCTACCATCGTAAAAATTATCACGTGACACATCTCAAATTTCAATATGTATTGTGGGTAAAATTCCTAACATGCAGAATTTCGCTGTGCAAACTCATCAAATAAAACCATGTATCGGACTATAATCCACTTGAAAAACATTATTCATGTATGTAAAAATAAATTGTTTCCTACATGCACATGTTAGGATGTATACGTGAATATGTAAATGAAACTTACACCATTCGCTTTTAATATTCAATCGCAATAAAATACATGAATGTTATTTACTGCTATATAAAAAATTCAGAACTTGTAGAGACAACGAAGACGAATTTTCTCTGGGTAATTTATAGTCGTTTGAACATAAAAGTTACATCTATCGACAGATAATTCGACAATAGACATTTGTGTTGAAAACTTTAGCAGCTATTGACAGGTGAGAATTTATTCGAATGATTCTCGTTGTTGTTACGATTGGCAGTTGCTATAGATTCGATTTTATTTTCATATCAACTCTCAATCATTTAAATTGCAACATTATACTAACCAACTACACTCAATCTGTAGCCTTGACTTATTTTTGGTTCTGTTGATACTTGGCACTCATATGTCCCACTATCTCGTACTTGTGGTGATGTTATCTTTAATGTCCACTCATCGCTTCCATCGCTGTGCATTGCTTGGAACCTCTGGTCATTTGTATATGTCAATATTCCAACTGTCAATATATGTAGATCCCGTTTGCGAATCCACGACACCTAGTGACAGTTATAAATAACAATCTATATATTATTCGAAATTATATTTATTACAATAGGAATTCTGAAATGATATAATACAAAGACAAAATAAAAATGTGTCTGTCAAGAATCCTGATCGTCATCGCACGAAAACTTGTATAAAAGATTGAAAAACAGAAAGCTATAAAATGGAATAGGAAGCGCTTTTTTAAAAGCAATAATCTCGCAAAACAATTTCGAAACAAGCATAAAGTAAAGAGGTGTTAAGTGCTTGCAATTGAATCACATAAAATTCTTGGGCATCACAAGTTCCCGGACATGAAAATTCGTATTTTTATTGATCAGAAATATCTCCACACAATATGTGAACGAATGCCAAAAAACAATATCTATAAAATTGTGGAATATGAATAGAAGAGGCGCAAATTGAGGAAGAGCGAGGGACGATTTAGATAGAACGATGGGAGCAGATGAAAGCGGATGGTGGCGGTGGTGCGTGTATGGGTCATTGATTTTATGCGCAAAATATAAACGTGGGATAACGCCAAACAAAATGTGCATATATTGCTATACCAAGTGGTATATGGTGAAATGCGCTGCTTGTGGAGTACGTACGCGCCGCGGGTTACGACAAGAGTGCGCGGGGATAGAAAGGCTTGATTTATCGTCGATTACGATCGGTGATTAGAATGGGACGGGTGGACAATGTCACGAGGCTGATGTATGACCGGTACGAGATAACATATAATGTTATTATTCACTGTGGCCTCGCAACTCTATATGTCCTATATGTAGATACATATATAGATGTGCTTTACGATGTGTTAGTTCAAATAGTTGTATAGCATTTCCAATAATATTTGTCGTACGTGCATGGGATATAAATCACAAAGTACAAAGTGGCACTAATATTTTTTTCTATCACCATCAATGTGGAGTTACAAGTTCCACATCCTTCACTACAATACGATTTGTCAGATATAAACAAATGAGATAAGCAAATATAATCGTATAACGACTGAAGTAATTCTCTAGACAGCACATCAAACTTTTATCTCAAGATTTGTGAGTTTATGGCTCCGAAAACTTTTTACCGTTCTATATTTCTTTATACTATGACCAAGAATATTTCATAGAAATTTCGATAATACCACATTACACTAATTTGAACGATTCATGAACTAAAAATATGCCGTTAGAGAACAAAATTGTATTCGTTTGCTACACCTATTCATTCAATCCAATTAGCTCCATTCAACACATATAATCCCAACTTGTGAACTCGATTGCAACGATTTCCTTCAACTACCAACAATTATTCAATTCATTCAGGTACTGATGAATCCTTGAATTTTATCAGTGCATCGGCCATATTACTAATCCATATCATTTGCAAATGGGTATTATACAGTTTCACTCTCATGATTGGACTCATTTTCTCCAAATCAATTCAAATCTACATAGTAGTCGTTGCAATACCATCATTAATAGTTTGTATATCATTTCCAATGTGTTGGATTGCCAATTGGAGTCCCTTATCCAACATACAACATGGTTGTATACGCATGTAATTCCCACGTATTCATCAACATAAACCTCCGATTATTGTGTTGAAATGTTTCATGGAAACGCTGCATTAACATTTAATTTTTCACTTATTCTCTTTCGTTTTGTCTTTTTTTTTCAAATGTTTGTTCCCATAAAATGCATTGAGAATATATCATGCATGAAGAAATTAAACTTTGTACAAAAGTGAGAATTTATAAATTATGTTTTTCAATTTAATAGCAGAATAATAATAATATATTAGCAAACAAAAATAAAAATGGAAATTAACATAAAAATAAAAGTAACTGACATGAAATGTCGCAGTATGGCAAATAAAATGTTCAATGAAAACTGTGCGGCATTCGGAATACTCTCGTGTCACACCATCGAAAGGTCTTTAACCGCGTGCAAATATGAAGCACACTTATATACATCTTCACATACACTTTTATATATACATACAATGTATGTATGCATAAGTATATAGAATATAACCCAGTGATCACGTGCAGATATGAAGTGGCGAAATATGTATTAGGTATACTACCGTTGGTCTACTCCTATTGAAAAAACTTACCGCACGATCGCCAAGATTGCGAACTCTGCAGTATAGATAAGCTGATTGGCCAACGGTCGTTGTTGTTTCTCGTTTTGTTGTGTTGTCGAAGTATGGCTGACTGAATGGCTGCTCCCAGTACGAAGATGGATGATGCTCCACTACTGCACCACCGTTTCCATTTTTTGATGCACATTCTGTTGATCAAATGTAAGGTTTTCGTCAATTTTTCACTAGATTGTATAAGATTCATTGAAAATATCAGAACCGTGATCGAGAACAATTGAATTCATCCAGACAGAGGATCAATTTATTACTCAAAATATTTATTGGAATTCCACAGTGTTAGATGTAGTTGAAGGAAAAAAGTCAATTGCATTACTTCGAATCAACTGCAGTACTTTCATCAATAATTACTATCATGAATCAAGAATTTCTTGAAACTTTGATAGTGTAAAAATATTGGTTGAACTTATTTTTCGTGTGATCTATTCTATTCTTGGTCTTGTTTCTCACAAAATCTTCATCCAAATATTTTTTTTACAATTTCAACATGGCATTTCTGTCCATCATACAATGAGTAAAAAAATCTTGGTAATTTATCATTAAAATCAGCAAACTAATATGCAATAATGAACATTAATTAGTATTTAATTAGTCTTGTTGAAATGGACAATGAAATTTCCATGGGAATGTAAATGACACCCGATTTCGTTTAACCAAGTGACGGTAGGTCCAGACATTTCATTTTAGGGATTACAACGTGCTCCAAGTAGGATAGCCTTGCTTTATAGAACTACTTCCACTACACCAACTATACCCCACTCATACCACCATTCCTAATGTCCTCCACGCTGAAAAGGAAGCTTTTATGTTCTTCGCGCTGCCACGCGTATCAAGATTGTCCGATCTTGATGTTTGATAAACGTCACGGGTTCCTTTCACGCCTACGTGAGTTCTCAGCGAGATTACCAACTGATAAATTTCTCACAGCATTGCGCTTGCGTTTTACAACTATCCGAAACTTTCTTTCTGTACATATTCAAGCACATATATATACAAATGTATATATATTATTAACTTTTAATGTATACGATCCATTATGCAATGTAAATATACTCAAAGATTGATATGTATTTATTATACTTCCCAGAAAAATCAAATGAATCGGTCAAATGTGGTTACAATCACGTTGAGTCACGTTCACCTGACATTGACAAATGATTTTAGTTTGATCGATATCTAGCTCGTTGGGAAAAATGGCAAGAGTATAAAAAAAAACAGGGAAATATGTATAAAAATAGGATAAATAGTCGAAAGTATTACATGAAAGTATAGCGTTTTGCAATGTAAATTTGCAGCACAGATGCGTTTCATGCTCAATCATAGCACTAGACATCTGAACTACATTTCGTATTGGAAATAGTTGATTTTCACAGAATCAGCCTTATATAAATGGATGACACTCTCGAAGAACAAATTCAACATTCCTCTGTTCATTCTCTATCACAAATGTTGGATAAATTAAATTGAAAAATTCGACATGATAATCTGTCAAGCACTTCGTATAGCAGTATCATAAATTCGAAAGTAACTCGCAGACCTGATGGCTTTATTAAACTTTATGACCGAGAGAGTCGGAAAGTATAGTGGTATTAATTTTGTCAAGTTGAAAATAGAAATTGAAAACACTACATCACCAGAATGGGAATATGAGGGTAACATTTCGAAGTACTACTCATGGATACATAGAATACTTATATATATTCTCTTCAATGAAGCTTCTGGCGCAACTCCGCTTTCTTCACGACTCCTTTCATCTACTTTTTTTAAATTGGCAAAGTCATCCTGGGAAAACTCAATCTGAGCTTCAAGTCCATCACATTGACTCTGTGCAAATGTTATCCCCATGTTGATGTATATATAAATCACAAAAAGGAAGACGGAATTTTTAACTAACCAAAACTATTCAATGAAAGAAAATAGGTATGAGAGGATGAAGAGACTTATCTATGTAATCGTTGAACTTAAAAAGAACAAATAAAGAAAAACATCGGATTGCTTTCTTTTTTTTTAAACTTTTCCAATTTCTCAGTGGTGAAATACATTGGGGCTTCCACACCAAGTGAATTAAATCCGCGTGCAATTTTACATTTTCCTCCATTTCTATCCAACTGTGGTTAGTTCACTTTGCACAAAAAATTTCCCAGTGAATTCATTTTAATATCTTTTTCATTGTGCATTATTCTGCAATATTCTGGTATAATAAATTTCATTCAATTTTTTCCCTCCATTTATTGTTCAATTTATTGAACTATAATAATTAACTGGATATTGATCATGAAGTTATCTTATGGGTGGTCAGTATTGTCATTATATATCAGTGTCGTACAATAATTCATTGGATGAATGCTGCAGCGCAGAGATAAGTGTTGGCGAGACCGCGTCGCTGTGTATAGAATGATTGATCACTGTGACTAGCGTTACCCGTCATTCGGATGAAAAATATTGGATGAAGAATAGTAGATAAGCAGCTGCAGAATAAAACTCGAGAATATATAAATACAAATAAATGAATACATCACCGTTTTATAATGGTGTTTCGCTACTGTAATATCCTGTTGTGTCAATTGGAATTGGAATAAAGCACATAAACATGGAATCGTCGTGACATTCTTTTCAATACAAAAATATGAAATTCCGAGAGGGAATGAATGTGACTGATGACAAGAAATGGAATTTCTGAAAGCTTTTATAATTTTAAACGAATATTTGGCCGATATATTTTCAACATTTCTATGTTCGACTATTTTTGAAGTGAATGTTGAATGAGCCATTGATGGTAGCCAAATATGTACGATAATATTATCATGCATATTTTATGTATGTATCAAATTTATAAGTATTCAAAGGAGTTGCCTCTAAATTTTTTTATTTCATAATAATATCGAAAGTTTTAGGGTGTTGAATTGTACAAAGCGTTGCATGCTTCGTATCATTAGTGAACTGAACACGAGAGAGTCTCGTTATATACACTCTCCGTGTGCGCGTGCGAAATCACGTCGACCTAATCTCAATAGAAATGCCGAAAAAAGACGAAAAATAATAATAAAAATAGAAATATAGAAAGAGGAATATTTTTTTTTTATCCATAATCGGAATCTTTTTATCCCTCGTGCGATAAAAACTCCCGAAATAAAACGTTTACAGAATATATATATAAACACATGTGTACACAAAATTGATTGATGAAGTGAGAAATAATTGTTTATACTTGAATAACTCATTCAAGAATGAAATGTATTTCTAGTGGAATCATTCCAAAAATATCATTTCAAATCAATAAAAAAATGTCGGGTTTGATAGTTCCAACTGTACATGAGCATTTCTCTTTCCGATGCTCGTTATTTTTCTCTCCACAATTTTATTTTTAATTTGTGCTCAATATATATATTCTCCTCCTGAAGTCTCATTGATACAGAATAAAATAAGCGGAAAGTTGTGATCTATTCAGCAGGGGTCAATGAATAAATTGCGTTCAAAATATTAGTTCCAAACAAAAATGTATGAAAATAAATACACTCAATATAGCCATAACATTAAGCCTGCAGCTAAATTTCCATTCATTCATTGATGATCCCAAAAAATCAAAAGTTTTACACAGGAACATTCAGTGTCCGAGTATTTTTCCATCAATTAATTTGTTCTCGTTGAATCCGAATAACAAAAACAGACAGTTATTTAAATTTAAATAATATATAATTTGTTTTCTATTTAAAATATCAGTTTAATGAAATGAAAACATGACATCAACACAATATCTCTAGTTTTATTTCAAATATTATTTTTCCCAGTCATACATATATAACTTTGTTGTGTATACAAACTCTCGATGGAATTGTGCTACGGTGGCGAAATTGGAATTACATACATAAGGTATGTACAGATGAAATATAACGTCGTATATACAAAGTGTCGATTGTACATGCTGCGAAATTTATATCGACAATTGGTGGACCTCACAAAACGCGTTTGGTCTTGCTATATACCTTTAATAGCGGTGGGCTGGTATCCTTCACCAACACACATATCCCAAGTCGCTTCGCCAATATATAGAGAGAGGACAGCATACGGGGACTATAACACCCCGAGAATATTGTGCCATGGACTCGAAGTAACGAGCAAACCTAACCACAAAATTTAACCTAGTGCCTCAGCACTTTCTGATGCTTTCAAATGCAGAGCTCAACATAACTGCACACCTCTGTATAATGGAATATTGCACACCGCACATATCCACTTTCACATATGTATACCTAGACATATACAATACTTTGGGAAACATTTCGTCATGTCATCCTTCAGGTGAATACAATAATGATGTCGGGAAATATTTACATGAAAAAACCAGGAGAGTGAAATCATTTGAATAAAAATCACATTATTTTATTGACAAATCGAATCACAACATTGGTGGGAATGATTTTACTTGGTAACATTGGTATTCAAGTTTACAGTTCGTAAATATTTTTCTATTCGAAGAAACCGTCGAAATCAAATTCACGAATTCTGATGTAACTTTATTTGTGGAATACTTGAGAGAAGTAGACATGCATCAACATACCTGCATTAACACAATTGTTTTTGTATGAATGATTTCACCTCATAGAAAATGAAGAAAGTATGAATGAAGGAATAACAGAAACAGAAATAAAGAATTATTTGAATTTTGAAGATTGAACAATTTTTCACGAAAGTTTGACCTGAATGAAGTTGTGTTATGTTGTTTGATAGTTTTCAAATTATCTCCAATTCCAATTCGGAATGTTGGGAGGAAAGCTAAAATAAGAGAATGTAATGACAATAGAGAGAAACCTCAATAATAGATAGGATGACAATGCAATGTAGAATAAGATAGTGTGCACAGAGTTGCGCTTATTGAGATATAGATAAAAGAGAGAATAGAGGTGGCTAAAGTTTCCTCCAATGTCGACTTGCGTCGGTGGAATTACAGCCACGCGACGCTTTCTAGGCCGTAGCTGTGATTTTCGTCGATTCGTAGCACGAATAGGAGAGAAACGGAACAAGAACTGTCACAGGCAAACGTTCGGTCAATTATAAGTTGCTCTGGAACGTGACCGGTATACAGACAAAGCATTGCATGTACATACGAATCGTATCGTAAAGGTACGAGTGACTTCAACTAGCGATATATACAAGTGAGATAACGCGAAAGCCGATGAACGCGTTTGTATGTATAGGAAGTATAATAACAGGGGAAAAAAAAAACAAAATAATGTAGATAATGAGTTGATGGCATTAATGTTACATTTTTTTTCCATCCTTCCCACTCCAGTAATGGTACTTTATACATAGTCTCTTGAAAGAAATCTGGATAAATAACTCTCAAGGTATAAAAGCTAACGGGCATTGAGTGGCTCATACTTTTAGATGCTTCTCAGAAGTACCGGAAGGCGTGCGGACCGAGGGATGGAATAAAGGAAGAGAGAGATGGCGAATTCGTGGCCGGTTAGCTTAAGCGCTATTTTATCTTTATACATTTTTTCTGCCGATATACATTTTATACAAAAGGTTATATTCATTTTTATGTATGAAAATATGCACATGAACATTCAGTATGGCAGGTAGAGAAGAGATGTAACGGAAAGGAAATACATGCGGATACAATATCATGGAAAAAATATGAGTTTGAATATAGAGAAAAAAAATAATAGCGGAGAAAAGTTTAACCGGTGCAATATATATAATCACGATATCTACCGATTAAATGTGAATTGCGATATGAAAAGTCCTGAATTATTTTGGATAGAAAAGAAGATTGTTGAGGCAACTGTCATTTTTTTTTTTAACCTTATTTTCGATCTGGTTGAGATATACTTTATGAAACAAAAATAGAATTTAGTTGGATTGAGTATCGCGTGAACTCAGGTTAATGTCTGAACTATTGCGCCGATGTTTTCCAAACGTTGTGTGTAGTATATTTTTATATTTGCTTTACGATATTTCTTTCTATTCAACAAATATCAGTGAGATATAAAAAATTTCTCAGCACACTGACACATACGGGATAGAAATGGTATTATTGTTTGTATATTTATATATATAACGCAGTAGATCGTTCCTCGTCCGCACGCGATGTGAGGAAAAGATGAATATCAGGGTCATATTCCTCTTCTACTTCCTTCACCTGATGATATCAAAAATAAAAATATATAACTTAGATGCAATGAAACAAATATAGCACCGTGAGAATAATAAATCGTATGACGATAGGAAATAGTTTGAAGATTTTGATGAAATATTCTGAAGATTTTCATCGAGTAAAGTTAATTCAAGCTTGTTATTTTTGTCGAATTAATGTACAATAAGTTCAAAGATTTTTATATGATTTATTTATTCAACAATCGGAGAACTTCACAATACGTTCAATAATATTGTGAATGCGTTCGGCAATGGTCTGTTACCCTTATATTCTCATTCATCTTTATTATTCCATTTATTATTTTCAACCTATATATTCAGCCTCATTTCACTGAACGCAAACTCTTGATATTCTTATTTGTGTGTTGACTCAAACGTAAATATTGTGAATGCCCTGAGATAAATATGAGTCTGAAACGAAGTCAATATTTCATTGGATCCTTGAAATGCTTCGAAATATCGCATGTATTTCAATACATTGGATATAAAAATATTAGTCTTGGAATTGATGAAAAATAGATGTAATTTTTGCATGTCCTGAATGAGTGTGACTTCAACATTTGCACTCTAAATATTCGTGACCGAGTTATTGAGTGGAATTTGTTCTTTTGTTTATTATAAAAAAAATAGAAACAAAAAAAATAAGAAATGCAGTGGTAGTAATCTCTTATGCATCGCAACGCTGCAATTCTTCGTTGAATATTTGAAATAATCCTCTGCCAACGTATCAATTCCTCAGTTTTATAAATCATGATGATATTGATCGTTCCAAGTATTACATGATGTCTTTGTGCCTTCCACGATCCCTTTCGTGTTTATCCCCACCTTTATACTCATGCGGGTTTCAAGAATGAATGAGACGATGGTGGTGAAAAATGAAAAATTGTATAGGTGCTCACATATAAAAATTTAGTCCTTTGTCTGGTGTGCAAAATAAAATATTCCAACGTTATATTGTACCACCATTTCCACCAGCACCTCGCTTCACCCCTAACCCACTTAGAGCCGACATTTACCCGTCCACTCAAGAAAGAAAAAATGAGAAAAAAAAAGAAACCGCTATCTTTTAGGCCGTGAATAGCGAATGGGGAAAAAATGTCGACTCTTTTTGTTACATTTTTTTATTTTTCATTTCAAATCATTCCATCGTCATCCCTCATGCTCTGACTCTTTCTATGACTTCGTTACGCCCTTTTTATCCTTAACATAATATCCATGTGATCTGGCCACATCTTCCTCATGAATAATACCGAAAGTAATGACAGGCTTTTCTGTTGAAGAATCAGAATGTATGTCGAGATACATGCAAATATATCATTATATTTTGAATGCAACGCTTGCTCTGCTAATGCATCAGTTCATACAATATATGTAGTACTATATCAAGAATTATATAAATTTCGTAGATGCAGTCCATGCAAAATAAAATATATGGCGAGCATGTAGAAAAGAAAAAGGAGATGAAAGTCGTATACTCTCGAATACAATTTGAATGACATATATGATTTGGTGGTGGTATTGAGCTATATTTCATCCTGAAAAGTAAAATGTAAGAATAATAAAGATATATAAATAACAGCAGAAGTTGTAGCGGTTTGGTGGTTGTGGCAGAGCCAAGTTGACACTATGACTACTCTACATTGGGTCTTGAAATACATGTCGGTGGTCTGAAGTTTTCCCCAAGTCATTCTGCCTCTTCGCCATATTCCAAACACTGTATACACATATATAAATTCGGTTTATATGGGTGCAAGTGTGTGTGTAGCTACCAATATGTACTTGTTCACAGTCGAAAACTAGAAATGGGAAAAATGGCAGACTGTTTCAGAGTTGCACATGCAAAGTGCGAGTGGGAAAATTTTTATATGTATTGAGATAAATAATGTATATACGTTCAGGAGTTAGAGGGGTGTTAAGCCACCATTTCCAAGTTCCGGGTTGTTTATTTTTCTAACGGATTTTCGTCACGCTGACACTCACCACCATCACGCGCACACAACCCACCACCAAGACATAACTCGTTCTCTCACTCACTATTCCACTTTCTTCATAGTTCGAAACATACGTCACGCCGCTTCTCGGAATATGCCATCTACCAGAGGGTAGACACCCTCTCTTTTTCTTCCTTTCTGCATACTGACTTGAAAATATTTTCATCCATTCGAAGCGATTGTGAAATAAAGTTTGTAACTCTTTCGACTTGAGCAAGTGCCACACACACACATCCACATACATCACTACGAAATTATTCTTTCATATGTTTAAATGTAAATGAGCAGCGATATAAACATATCAATTTTCATATTCAATTTATAGTTGTATGAAAAAATCCTTCATTCCAGACATGTTGAGCCACAAGAATAACTTTTTTCGATATAGTTATAAATGGAATGTAAAGAGAAACATTCTGGAACTAGTCAGAAGCGAAAGAACGTAAAACACAAATGCTTTCAACTGAAATCAGTTATTTTTAACACAAATCTCATGCAGTCCAATTTTGTACAAAGCATTTTCACAGATAGTCTTGTTTCATTTCATTCCAACATTACACAATTCATTCATTTAAATCCACCAATTATATTATTCAGCAAAAGATTTAGAGATTATTGAGAAAATTCGAGTGTAATCTGGACCAAATATACCAACACTGGCTGTATGCAAAACTTTGGATTAGTTCACTGGATTATTTGTGAAGAAGTTAATTGTTAAAGTTGCTTTTTATGTATAGGAATGTATGGACACTTGGGCAAGGAAGTACTTCACAATATTGGACGGTAACACAGGTTTATGTTGAACGTTTAGCTGTCCATACCATTCACATGCAAGAGAAGCAACTTTAACGATTAATTTCAACACAAATGGCCCAGTAAGCTGAACTGTACATACAGCCATTGCCAGTATTAATCAAGATTTGTGTATAAATTCAAGCCAGTCATCTTTTTCTTCAATCGTGTCATGAAAAGCAAAAACTCTATACATATTTGTATATTATCCTCATCAATTTCTCCTGCAGATGTTCCATATACGAATTATCGTTCCAGGTTATTCTTTTCAACGGAACTATTCAAAAACCATTTCATAATTCATACAATTCTCTGTTTTGTCCACCAGAAACTCCAAAGCTTTTTGTTCCGGTGTGCGCAAACATTGCTCTTGAAAAATTCACAAATTCGCAAATCCTCTTTTAAAATCCTCTTTAGTGATAAAAAAAGCTGTTAAGTGGTTGGAATAATTTTCAGTCTGTAGGATCGATGACTCCTCTCGTTTTCGAAATTCATCTGCCACCGTAGAATATTTATGGCGTGTTATATTTCATAAATCCAGATTATTCGTCACTTTTTGTTTTTTCTCGAATTATAATCAAGCGAAAATTGTCCTCAATGCCATTTTCAAATAGTAATAATATACAAATTGTGTCATCCGCATTATAATCTTGTACATACACTCATCCTCTACATTTCAATTTATTTTCATGTATTATTTTTAATCCTGATATTCAAGTATTTTTCGCTGTTACCAAGTACTCATATTTTTTTCCGAGCAGTAAGTCGACATCGGGAAAACGATAAATTGCCACATTTATTTGGATTCGACCTTAACTTAACCCGAAGTGACATTTATATGTATCTTGATCGAATTATACGGTTTACCATCGTGATGAATAGTGCACCACGAGTCGACTACCTGGCAAAACTTTTTTCCCGTAAGTTAATCCCTCACTCAATTTTTTCTCTTCTGCAATTCAAAGTCATTCGAGCATCTTTCCACGTCTTTGAAGACTTAAATATGGGCAACGACTCTATGCACTTCCAACACCACCCTCTTATCGCAGTAATATTTCTCTCGTAAATTTTCTCTTTGAGAACACAACTGTCTGTAACACGAGTCAGGATATCTGTCACTGTGACCACTATCGATAGAAATTCAGTTGGCTTAATTCATTACTAATTTCCATATTTATATAAAATATTGAATAATCGTTAAAATGAATCGGCATGAATTTGGAATGAATCTAATTAAAACAATGTGAAAGTCTTCTATTCGAAAATCGTTGCATGGCAAATGATCTACAAACCATCGGGGAAAAAAATAGATGATGGAAAGAAAATGAATTGACCAAACGATCTAGATAATAATTTCTACACTGGAATTGTAATTTCATTCATTCTTTTTTTTTTATGTGCACACATTTAACTCACATTGAACAATTCATGTTTTATTGAAATTCTATCATTCAACATAAATGAATTCAATTAAACGTTTTATGGTTGAATAAATTCATTTCAATATTTAAATTCCATACATTATCAAGTGATACAAATTTGTAAAAAAATAATAAAGAGATAATTCCATATAATGCACTTGTACTTTATGAATATTTACCCACAAAAAAAATGTTTATTGAAATATAAATAAGATAACAACAAAACTACAATTGAGTAGCATAGCATTCAAACACATAATAATACAATCTACCGTGTGATAATAATCGTTATACACCGAGAATATTTGGAAAAAACGAAGAGTGGAATAAAGCGGATAAAAAAGAATGGGGAAAAAAAAAATAATACAAACATGCAATGCATGGAATTTATTTTTTTAAAACGAGAAACTGCGGCCATGCAATAAAACTCACACACAAATATAATGTTTGAATACACTCGCCCATATGTGCATATATATATATATATATATATATATATTCCTGTTTGTAAGTATAGCATATGAGACTCGAACGCTTGAGGGCAGAGGTGTTAAAGCCGCTTGAAATAGTAGATTATCAAGATCAAACCACGAATGGAGCGGCGCTTATCCGCTCGCAACCCTTACGATTGCTGTATAGAAATGGTACGAGAGTAGACGTAAAAGAAAAAATGGGCCGAGAAAGACAGAGATGTGTGATTGCTGGATTGACTCAGCTGATTGATACTTTTTTTACGCTCATTCGAGAGGGTCGTTTTTACTTCAATATATAATGTTTTTACCGTCCCTTCTCATGACCCCGACACTCGAATTCATAATTCAAGCGAATAAAAAATTGGACATTCGTTCTTTACTTCTTCTTTTATAATCCCTTTTTTTTTATTCCTCATGAAAGTTAAATGGAAATTGATCGATACCACTTTATCGGGAAATAATTTACTGCATACAGTATTTATGGCTTTTTATTGTTTCACAAGCATCATATATTTAAATAAACTGTTCACGTGCATATTCATTTATGTATAAGTTTGGTGTTTTTTTTTAACTGGGCCGGAAGAGAATTATTGATTTTATATTTACAGTACACTTATCCAGATATAATATACGTTCATGGATAAATCTATGTGCATGTGAAATTGGATAAGCAGCAATACAGATCAAATAAAATTTTGATACATGATTTGGGACTATATATATATACATATGGATGTGTAAGACGTTGATATATAGAACCGACCTGTATAATATCGATTGAGATATTGAGAAGAAAGTTTCTGGGACAATGACTTTTCGCGCTCTTTCGTTTCGCTCCATTGCAGACAAATGAGTAACCTCAGCTGGGAATATATATATATGTTTGTACGGTTGGCTGGTTGCCAAAAGGGAAAAAAAAACAGAATCTTTGTTAGAACTCCGACAAAATTTAACGTAAGAGTTTGCAAGAATGAGATTACACAAGATGGAATCCACAAATTTATTTCTTTATTGTTGTTATCTATCATTTTATGATCTCCAGTTTCGATTTACTATTCTGATAAATTTACTTGTATTGTATTAACAGAAAAATAGAGAAATAAAGTGTATATATTTTGGAAAATTTTTCCATTAGAAACTCTTCGTGTTGGGTTGTAAGAGAATAATGAAGAGACATTGATATAAAAAAAAGTTGAATGAAATACCTTTCATCATACGTTGTGTTTATTATTTTATTCATAAAGCGCTGCGTTAGAGAACACAGAGAATAAAAAAGGACCTGTATGCAAACTATGGCTGTTATCATCTGGAAAATTGAAAATGTATATTCGTACAAGATGCAACACCCCCTTCGGAAGGATTTACAACGAACTGTAGTTTGAACACACACGAGAGGGTTCGAACTCTCTACAAGGAAATTAAATCAGCGGTTTATCTACCTAACCGATAAATCGAGTAATTAATTAACCCTGTAATTAACTGAAATCAGATGGCGTACGAATATGTATAAGAAACAAGGGATGGGTGTACAGGGTGAGCTGTAAATTCATGAGCGACTCCTGCGTGAGTTGGAGGTATAAGTTCTAACACGAGGACGGTAATAGCCTCTGAGAGAAAAACGAAGAAGCAATATAAGTACCATATACCTTGATACTAACGTCACTCCTTTTCTCTCTTTTTCACCTTATCTCTTACTCTTTCTTTCTTCGTTCATTGTTCCCTATGTCCACGCCACTCTTGATGTTTACGATCGAAGCTGACTGCGAACTTCGAATCAACGATCGAAAAGTGAACGTCATTCTCGTAAACTCACAAATTGAAGCCGACAAGTTTTATTAACTGTTTGAAAAATACGATAGCAAAGCAGATTCAACTTGATCTACACGAAATTACTTTGATGAAAATAAAGAGAATTGATCTGTATTTAATCTTTATTTTTTGTTACATATTTTTTATTGTTATAATGATTTATTATTCATTCTGTTACTCATGTAAGAAAATTGTACATTCGCGATATTTTAAAACTATAATCGAAATGTTTCTTGAATATAAACATCTTCACTTCTGAATTCTGATATCGCGTGAGCTTAAAATATTAATCCATCAGGCTTCAGTATTTTTAGACGAGGACTTGTAATGCCAATTTAATTACATATCGTGAACGTCGAAATCCTTTACCATGAATGAATCTCTATTAATAGAAGAATACGAAAATATCACCCACTATCGAATCGTATTCATAACCACCCAAAGAAGATTCTAAATTTGTTTTCCCAATGCTCAAATAAAATATTTTTTCATTCAGTCATCCATTCATTTGAGTTATTCACCTAACTGGAATTTGAAATGTCAATTTTTTCCGGCCCTCATCGAAAATTGCGATTTTTTTTTCGTTTGATGTGACACTGTTAGTAAAAAAATTCAATCCATGTTGGAAAAAAATTGTATAAATAAATACATGGAATCACTGAAAAACCATTGGATAAATATCATCCAACATCAAACAGAATAAAAACGAGTTTGGACATATTGCAAGACGATTGCCACGAGCACGCATCGAAATCGGTTTTGATGTTTCAAAATAAAGAAGAAAAAAAAATAAAAAGGGAGAATAAACAGCTTTACAATATACCTACACGTATACATTTCTGTTAGGTCGCTTGTCAAAATAGAGTTACGTAGTATCAGAACTTGAATGACGTGTCATTTATATAAAAACTCTGAGAAAGTCCAGCCAATTTTCCAGCTAATAGAAAAATTAAATATGTGACAGAGTATAATACTGTGCTTGAGGATGTTATTAATTGTTTTCAACATCCACGCTTGCGTATAATATCTTAAATGGGCTACAGCTGTTACGAGCGCCTTTCAAAACAATGTTAAAAATTTGATGTGATAAACTTTTTCGTCGTCTTCCTTTATATATATGAAATACACTTGACTTTCCGGTCAAGTAAAGAAATGACAGGTAACAGGTGGATTAATAAACCATGAACCCTATTTGCCATGACCTGAGGGAATTGACATTGTTTAGTCAATGACGACTAACATCTAGATATATTATACGCAGTTGTAACTTGCTCGAACAAACTATGAATTATTGATATTGTATGATCCAATGTGGGAAAAAGTTTCGATTGTGTATATAAAAAGATACACAGTGTATAGATTCATTTTCAATGCACACGAACAATATATGGCGTGATGGGTATATGTCTGATTCGTAGCTGACAACACCACTAGCCAGCCTCGAGCGTCCCAGCCCACTATATAGATAGTAGTCAAGCATAAGTCAGTCCAATCTAATCTACCAGTCTCTGGTAAGGGGTAAATAATGGCTCAAATTAATTTCCCTGTCGCTCTTACCCGTTCACTTGGTAGGCATTGCCAGGATTATTTAACCACCTGATCACTGACATGCAAATTGCCAGTCTAAAAGTCTGTTAATCGATTTTCGAGACACACTTTTGTACATATTTATTATCCCATTATTATCCATTTTTTTTTTTACAATTATAATTAGATTTCATATGCACGAAAGGGGAGAACGAGGAGATTGAAAATGGCGAGTAATACCTCAATGTCAGGACTGAAAATACTAAGTTGCTAAAACTGTTGAACTACATTGGAAAAACATGAGATAATTATCTGTTTATTGTTGAAATATAATCAGTATGAAGTGATATTTTTTTTCTACATTCATGTACTAATTATGACGAGATAATATCTATCACTGAATGCATATCATTTTCATCACTCACACATTCACTTACCGCTTAAATGAAAAGAAAATTATACATTTATAGACACTGTCATAATTCGTTTCACTGAACAGGAAAAAAAAATAGTGAATGAAATAATTTTCACGACTATGTTACTTTCAGCAGAATTTCGGTTCGTACTTTGTGTTAATTTTCTCTCCTATTTTTTTTCTCCTTCGCAGGATTACAAATTACAAAATGAGAGTCTAAGTGAATATTCACAGAGAGGAAATGTATTTTTACAAAGTGAATACTACTGTTTATTCGAAATGACGACATCCAGTTCGTGCAGTGTATACATGTATATTTGGAGCTTAATCCCTGTATGTATCCTCGCTTTATGACATGAAAATTCACGCGGATTAACCCTGCTACAGTGTGCACCAGTCGAGAGTCGAAATATATCTGTGTATACGTGTAGTATAGCTGTATGTGTATATACATGTATTGCAACATTGCCCTGGGATGCTCAGCTCCCCCTCTCGTTGTCTTGCACCACACTACAGTGAGAACGTGAGTTTTCGTGTACGTGCTTTGCACTCGGTATAGTGCGAACCCCCAACAGACACAGCGCCAAACTGTTTGCAACATGAGCGATTAAAATAATTCGGATACATGTTCGTAATTTTAATTGTAAAAATTCCACTCCAGTTCATTTCACTGTATTTATTTCTCTCCATTCAATTATTTCAATGGAATATGCGACAAACAAATTGATAAAAAGCGAAAATGAATATATAAATGAATGAATGGATAAATTAATTCGCGTAAATGTATCCGTTGTTTTCAATTTTAAACTGTTAGTTTGACTTTTATTATTTTCGCTGTCATTTTCCATTTTATTCGAATTCTCTTCTCATAACTCTGGAATATATCACAAAATATATCAGAGTGAGTGCATCACGCTGTACTGACATTGTATGCACCAGTGAACAGTATTTAACTCATTTAACGTCAACGTCGCAATAACAAAAGAGTTTCACATATATATACATATTTGAGTTTATTGTGGTAGGAATGCAATAACAATGCAATGGCTGGATCAATGCACATCTTTAGTTATTTAAAAATAATTTGAAACTCCTTTTCATCATTTAAATTATACAATGCAATGCAACTGAAACAAAATCGCAGCATGATATTTTTGTGAGCAATAAGATTTTTTTCCCAGTGCTTTGATGTGTTGGATTTAATTGAAGTAAATGAAAAGCAGCTGGTCTCGTTGCAATTACATATAAATCTCCCACAAAATCTACAAAAACAATTATAATAATTTAATTCATAACTGTAATTAGTGCGCGTCAAATCATATACACAATTAAATCAACATTATTTTCACAAACTTAATGAATCCCTTCCGCAGCGCCATAATTAAACTTTACATGGTGAAGTTGGTATTGACTTAAACCCGTAACATTTGTCAAAATGTCATGTAACCAAACTAATATTACTTTGTCCAAACATATGATACAATTGCGTGCGTTACAATAGACTTCATTACCCTATATTCATCACCTTTCATGTATAGAATGTCAGAATTCAACGATTTCATACGAACATTAATGCAACACTTCCACCCTTCTCTCAAAACAAAATTTTATAACCCATATAATTACAACTCAACACATAAAACAGAATCACAAACATCAATACTGCCATTATATGAAATTATCGCACTATTATATAAACTGAATAAGCACAATGGTCCCACTAGTCAATATTTAAAAGAAGTATTAAATAGTATGTAAGTGAGTTAAGCATAATAAAAATAAGATGGAACGTCGCGTACGCCCATAATATTCTCACTGCGTCACAATTGTCGAAGGGAGGATGGCACGCGACACGGTACTATCTTCATTGGCTACATAGCAATGAGGATATAAGAAAAGAATATAGAGATATAATAGTGGTAAAGGCCTGTGTATATAAGAGAACCGAAAGGAGCTTCGGGTCGTTCAGCTGGCACGCATACGTGCCAGGAATACCGGAAAGATTTTCGACTCCATCCATGCAGTCTCATCGTTCCACGGGCCACTGACACCATACCAAATATATACCCAACCTCTCTCATATACTGAGACACACTCATACATATACATATATACATACGAATAGACATGCAGTGGGTTCATTTTCAACCGATGTTGGGCCGACTCATTGGAAACCATATACGACATCGACTCCAGTGTATAGGCAACCATTCAATGGACTCAAATACCACCGCTAATTTCAGTCGAATCGCAAGCTCTATGTTATATAAAGCACGGTCGGTATAGAATCGTTAGACGGATTGAGAAGCTGTGTTGCCTCCCGAACAAGAATTTCCTATACATGCATTATAACCCATCTGAATGTGAACCACCCACTCACCAACCGCAGTTGGTCACCAAGACTAATGAAATAATGTAGGACACGGTACGTGCACACGTTTCGGTGACTCTTAATGACTGCAACATGCGACAATTGCACTAAAACAGTTTAATAGTTATGTACATATACACAGATGTGTTGCGTATTTGTATTATCGGAACGGAATGATCCGGCGAAAGCAATTAGAACACACATAAGTGCATGTATGATTCGAGGTGGAAACTAGATGGGATTAATGACTTACATGAGAACCGTAAAATTGTATATAATACTCGTGTAATTTTCTCGTAGCAATTGCTCAAGCTCATTAGGCTTGACCTGACTTTCAACGAGTTAGTCATATGTGAATATGCATCAGGTATGTACTATTTATATATATGTATTTTGATGTAGGTGTGTAAATTTGTGTAGGTGTGTTTATGTGCGAGGTAGGATTTCTAACCGTTGCGGTAACAGCAGTTACTAACATAAAATGCACACATGCGGTTATTACTACGGTGTCATATGCTCTCAGTGCTGATAACATCAGTTGATAGAACGAGTACTCTGTTGTTACTGGCTTCGAGACAAAAGGGAGTTAATAAAATATTTGCAATGTATGTACAATAAGTAAAATGAATACAGGTTTATGGGAAAATGTATATTGTAGATTTAGACGAATAAAAAAGGGCAATCTGTAGTTGGCTGTTTGTACGATGATTGTTTGCCATGCTGAGAGTTAATGTATTTTTTTGTACTGTTTGTATTCACAAATGAAATACTTCGGATGCAGAGTGTGTCTGTTGTCATTTTTTATAGAACAAAAAAAGTTTGGGTTTGTATTTAGATAAATGTTTGTATTCGGAATGAGTGAATTTGAATCAAGCAAAAGGTTTTTGTGACTGTTATAAGAGTTGAAATAATAATGCGATCCAAGTTGAATTATAGAAGAAAAGTGAATATTTTAGAAATACCTGGGATTTGTTCAGCGATTTCTGTAGCCAATTTTTGCTGCAGGGTTTTATTATTCAACTGTGCAAAACGAGATTTCAATATTTTCTCTTTGGTTTTCCATTATCCAACAATTGTTACGAATGTAGGATTGAAATTTCATAGCGTTGAACAAAGTTCATCGTATAAACAATGGATTGTATTTATTGTACGGGCGAATGGTCGCAGATAGGAAATAAATCGACATCAAAGTGTTTACTGAGTGTGTGAATAGTTAAAGAAGGGAGGAAAAAAAATTTTCCACCAGACGAGGCGGAAAGTAACGAATGACAATGCGAGGTCGTGCGTGCAATGCTTGGGCTCTTTGCCAGTTGTATTTATTTATGTATATACGCTTTTACTTAGATATATATATACATGTATATATATGCACACAATAAAACTTCATAATATTACGTTTTCATGATGTAATGTGAGGAATGCTTTCGTTGGGTGATTCGTCACATTGCTGCATGCATATATAGAAATTACGTCCGGCCCCACCCGTTTGTTGAATTTCACTTGTATTTTATACCAACCCCTTGTCTCGTAATATAAATATGTATGCATAATGCGTTCAACGAGACTTTTCGCGCATGGAATAAATAATATTGCGTGACAAAAGTATAAAAAAAGAAAGTAAAAATAAATAAATAAAAAAAATTACCAAGAGCGGAAATAAAATTCCACTCGGGAACACTTTTATCATATACTCATACGGAAAAGAGAAATGGTCGAGTGGGACAGGCGAAGAAAAAGGAAACCATCGCTACACATGATATGAATTCACAAACTGTATTCACGACCCAGTGACCGCGAGAAATGAACAGAAACTATGTGAAAAAGTTGTACGGTGAAAATATAAAAGAGGTGCACCAAGCGCGAATCAAATAATATTTTGTGGTATCGAACATGCACGCATTCGCCTCATCATACATACACACACACACACACATCATTTGCATTGAAAAGTAGCTGATATTTGTGAACTACACACATAAATGTACGAGCTCATCCTGTGCGATTGTAGAAATTCCCGCCGCGGGCACATAAGTTTGTCACATTGTGTTTGCACGCGCTCTCTGTGTGGCCATCACGATAAAATGTAGAAAAAACTTGCATGGACCACATCGGTTTGCCAATGTATAGGCTACGAAGTACAGTCAGACTATTTGGATGTGCACATACGTACGTCAGCGAAGTTTTATCATTTGTATTGTGTAACGAAACAATGGAGAAATAAAATATCGATAACATACGACTCGGAAAAATAAAAGTCCGTAGAGAACAAATAAGTATTAGTAAATGATAAAATGATTGATTGACAGGATTGCTATAAGCTACACTGTCGTAAAAGGTATTTAAAATAATACATCAATATGTGAAAAGTGGAGCATTTCTACGATCCTGAATCAAGTTGCGTTCACTCTCTGCGCGTATCAGTGCAATTTGTTCTACTTTCATAATCCATTTATATAAATACACAATATGAATGTACTCAATACACCACTCCTATAACCAGTGAATAGATAACAGGCTGATTCGCCATAGAATAATATTTAGAATGAACAGGGAAGAGTTGGACAACAAAGAGATAGGCTACTTCAACGATTACACTAGGTCTCCATTGTACCGTCTATAAATCGGTCTAGCGTTAATCCCTCATGTAGATCTATGATTATACAGAGCATCGAGAACACTCAATAATGTTCAATATTATAAAAATATATATTTTTTTCACAATAATCTTATGCATGGTATTAATGATTCGCCATCCATATGGATTCAGGTCACTGCATATCTACAAAGCTGTAAATACTCGCCAGCATTGTCTGCATGCATATATATAGATGTAAATGTATATACTGTAGATGGTAGGTGGTGCTGCACCTGTGGACCACCTTTTGCAATTTTCCAGAGCGTCGAATAGTCAGCGCAAATGGCATGTATAGCTATGTAAGAAAGTTGCCCGGGGCCAGGAAGCTATTACACGGAGTTGCATCCCGTGTGCACTGCGCGGCCAGACACATTACGAGGTTGGTGAGTTTTGGTACCAAAAGAGGTCACGGCAACCGAATAGAAGTCACAGAAGAGAAAAGGAAAGAGCGAGGGTTATAGTCAGGATTGGAGCAATTTTTCACCCGCGATAAGAGACGACTGCGTGCAAACAGCTTGATGCAATGCACCATGTAACTCAACCTATAGCTCCATCGTATACATACAAACACTAACACTTATACACATAAATGCACACTGAAACAACTGGGAATCTTCACTCCGACCGTATTGACTATGGCTCATGATATACATAGAAGTACTATCCCGTCTGTTAACTCTCAATTCGATCAATGACCTTTTTTCAATCAATAAATTATCCACCCTTGTAAACCACCAATGTGAATTGAGACGTGAAAAATATATAGTTAGAACATCCTTTACGGGATTTTGTCGTAAAAAGAATTATTGCAATTCGGCAGTATCGATTTGAAAGCAAACAAGACGGGAAGTAAGAAAAAATTTGGAATGAAAAAAGAAAAGGATATAATTCGACGAATTCACCTCTGTAACCATTTGAATCCATTCAAGTGGCAAACAAGTAATTTCGAGTTCTTCACTCTCCTCCTATTCCAAAACTCGATAATAGTCCCACAAGTTTGGTCGATCCATCGTCAACAATTTGCGGAAGGAGGCTATTATATAAGTTCTCTCTATTCCCCTTGACTTCGCGTTATGTTTCACCCTCACACATAGACGCATACAAGTTTGCAATAAAGGTATGTATATATTAAGTGGAATAATAAGGACCCTGATTGAGTGGATGAGTGGTGTGTTTCATAAGTAAAAGTTTCAGTGATTCTATTGAATTATTATTGATCAACCTTTTGAACAAATGTTCATAAAAGAAGAGGAAATTTAAGATGTATAGAAATATCAAAATAAACGTTGCGATCACAATATGTTTTGAACATTTAATTCAGAAGCTTTTCAATAGTCATCAAATCTCACAAGAAGCCATGGCAACTACTTCTGAAAGTTTGATCGACTGACATATCAAATACCATTGCAGGTGTATCCACGTCCAATTCGATTACTATTGGGAAATTTTTAACAAAAGAGTAAAATTTTAGCCGGCCACACAATTAATAATTCCCTTTGAATATGTACGAATTCAATATCCAATGATTTGTACAAGAATGGATTATTAAGAATTAGTAATTTCGTTAAAGCTAGTACTATTTTCTTGGCATGCAGACGTTCACCGATTTTCCTACAGCATAAGCGTGTTGACTACGTATAGAATGAATCAAAACACAAATTTTCAATGTGATATATTAACTTATAGAACAAACAAATTTTATCGAAGTGGTGTCTGGTGCCTGAATGTGTGCTATTGAAACAGCTAACAATAATAATGCACACCGCTTGGTTTCCGCTTGAACGTTCCTTTTGGATTGTAGAAGCAGCACTTTGTTCTGTTGAATTTGAATAAGATACTCATTCAACTGGATTGATTGTATTAATGGATGGATAGGTAGGTATATAAGACATATATATGTATATATGCAGCAGCCGGAAGTGTTTTCTCGAGCTTTCTCGCGCGTTATATGCTTCCAGTCTTTCTCCAATGCCATGACGTTTTTCCCATTATACGAAGTGGCGTCCATTGGGAGCACCAGTCATTTTGATGTCGGATAAAGAACTTCAAATAATTCTTAAGAAAAACTGTGATGTCTATCGAATTTTATTTTATCATCAATTTCGTGACATTTACTGATTCAACCAATCCATATATTCCCCTCTTCAATATAAACTAAGCATCCACAACTGTATCTTTACCTCTCATAACTTAATTCGAATATTTTATCTCTTGCTTATCATAGGCATTAAAAAAAACCCAATAATAATGGTGTGATAAATGGTCATACGAAATTTGGATTGGAATATAATTAATCCAAAGTTAACAGATTGTGTTGCAATGTATAATATCAGAATATTAGATCTATCTATATGAATGCCAAATAATAATTATTATGGTTATCAGTACAAATTTGAGCATAGATACTCATCATAACACTTCGTGTACATACACAATAGTCTTTCCAGAACAACTACAATTGAGTGTCACAAACTCGAGCGCTCGTGGCGTATCTACACCACGAATTGTTAAATTGTATAGTGCGAACCAGTCGCTGAGAATAATTTGCTCTGGTTGTATTATGATCTCGAATTATTATCGTATCTTGTTGCAGGAACGAGTTACACGATTGAATTAATGATTGCCAACAACGATAATTGGCATGAAAATTCACGGAATAATATGTAGCGTGTATGGCTCATAGTAGTACATAATTGCCGTTCATTTATTCTGTACGTTACACAAAGTAATTCTGATGTCAGTTGATGATACAAGATGGGAATAAATGTCTGATAAATTCATGGCTAACACTATCTTATCGAAGTTGAAATTTCAATTAACATCGTTGATAATAACAGTCGCTAAATATTATATAATATAGAAGCGAAAGACTTGCGATCATGGAAATTAGCTCCTTCTGAATTGAAACTGTGTTTATTTATGTTAAACAAATATTTAGGCAAGGTACACGTAGTTTATATAGATGAGTAATCATCGGCAGTCTCATGTATTAATTCAAAATAGCAGCACATTAATTACTCAGTGTAATTGATTGGCAGTAAATACTGCAATCAATAAAATATACTGAAAGTTACATAATGGAGACAAGTAGAAATTTCATCTAGAAACTCATGAAAAATTCTTCGTAGGTCTCATGATGATTTCATACCATGAATGTTCTTAATGCAGTCAAAACAATTAGGAAAATAAAAAATATTTAATTCCTTATCATTTGTGTAAACCGTAAAAACGTTCTAATCCTTGTAAAATCCTACAAGGTAGAAAATTCGCCAGCGTACCGACTCGATATATTCAAGTGTGCACATTATATTAAGCGCGATAATCTCATCACATTTCTCTACTTTGTTTATAGTGACAAATTCCAAATTTATTGCTCGCGTATCTTACTATATTTATATACAGTCTCATTCCGAATTGTATGTACACAAGTTTCACTGAGAGATCCAACAAGATAACAGTTATATAGGCAGTAATATTAAATAAGTTATGAACATTGCCAAAAGGACGGACGTTGAGACTCGTTCCGGTTACAGTCTCGCTTTATTAATATTAGCTGTAAACTTTCACGGGTCCGACGCGAGATTATTGCAGGAGTACGCCTCAGTCTACTGCTCTTCTTGATTACTCGAGAAACTTATTTTCTTCCTTGTAATTCGTATCGTCGGTTCACTTTGAGTATACATATTTGTATATACATATATTCAAATGAACGAAAGACGACTGCGAGTAAGACTGAAATAGGGGATTGTTTGAAAACGAAATTATAATATTAGAAAAGTAAAAAAGAAACAATGAAAAGAATAAAAAAAGAAAAGAAAGAACACGAACAGAAAGCTGTTGTGAAAAGAGGACTTTAATCGTTAGCGATTGTTCAAGTCGGTGCTGTACCTGAATTTTGTATAATTTATATTATGATATTGTCGTGCTATCACATATATATACTCGTGGCCCTGCGATGTCAATGGAGACGTGTCTTGTCAATGGATTTGCAGTCCTCAATAAGATGGAGTACTAATAGAATCATGTCACTTCGGACAAGAGTGTAAACTTAATTTTGTCATCGATTACATTGCAGATATATCAGACCTATCAATAGAATTCCATATGTGCCCAACTCTTTATAAAATTTGAGAATGCAATTTGTTCAATTGCTTTTCTGAGGTGCTTGAATGACTCTATACACTTTTTGATTAATCATGCATCACTACATTAAGTACCGAGAATCTAATCTCTCTAGATGAACTACTGACACAATCAAAGATTATTTCTGTTGAATTGAAATAGACTTCATATCAATAATTGTTGCATATCTCCATTTCTAGACTTGAATTAGCTTCGCTCAATTCTATCACCAATTCTCTAATCGATGTCCCAGAATAAATTTCGAAGAGATGGTTTTATCAGTAAAGGAATAGTAATTTTCATTTATACGATACTATTTTTTTAATGAATCAAACAGTTGTTCGTAACAAAATTGAATACAATTCAAGATGAATTGTTTATGATCAGAAATTTCATTGGATAGTGTGGTGTGATATATATAAATATATATATATTTCAATCAATCAATTATTCAACCTGCAGCTTCGACCTTTCGCACTGATGACACTGGCCAAAGGGGGATGTGGTTACCCGAGAAGAGATATATATTTACTGCACTACTGTTCACCAAATATTTAAATCCTTTCACCCGAACACGCTGGGAGCAAGTTTACTCTGCACTTTGGCATAGATGCACTAATGTATTACATGAATACGTTAATTAATTCGATTTTTCTCTCCTGTGATTCCAACAGATTTTCATCAAAATTCAATTGAAAAATGTTTAAAACCAATCATTTAATCATTGCATTCACAGAGCGATACAAAGTTATTTGTCACAACTCATCAATAGAATACACGATTGGTCGCGTCGTGCTTCTATACACAATACTGTTTTGATATCAAACAGGTAAATAAAAGTTTGTATTCGGTGAGTGATTATCAAACACTTCAGTTGGGAATACGTGAATGGAATTGATAATCATCAATTATAGCACTGGGTGGAATTTCGCTATATGTTTTATCGTTGATTTTTAATGATGGGATATTGAACGACTGTTTGAAAGAGCCTTCGCAATCAAACTCATTTAATTAATTTATTCTTCAGTTTTTATTATTTTTGTGACATAATATTCCAAGCGTAGAGTGGACGAAGATATTCGCTGTAATGGAACTTCATTTAAAATGTCCAACTTCAACTTCGATACATCAAAGATTTTTATGAAATGAATATGTCTCACAAAGTTCGATGTACTTTTTATGTACTGACTTTCCTTCAAGATGTTCGTACGTAATTATATAATCATGTTTTTATATTACATTAAAAAATTATCTCAATTTCATGATGATATGAGCGTAAGTAGACAGTAGATAAAGAGAGTAATAGGAAAACTCACCAGATTGATGAGCAAGTACGGCTATCAGCGGCCAAATGGCTCGCAGCCATCTTGGACGATTCTCCTTCATTGTGCAATTTTTCTTGAGGACTTTTGTCGCACCGTAACAATCACAAAATTCTTTTCTTTCTTATTACTCAACCTAAATTTACGTGTTAGTCACTTTCGAGCACCATGTTTATTTTTGTGATATTTTATTTGAATTTGTATCTGTAATATCACTCATCGATATTAAATGGAATCATTCCATGAATATTTATTCAACACCGTTCACGATAATTAAAATCAATCAATTTTATACGAGTCCATTATAATTTGTTGCTGTCAAATATTTATTCCCAAATGATGTGACAGGCGTCCATATAATTCGGTAAATTTATTGCGATGTTGTTTATTGTTGAAAATTTCGCGTGTGGGATATTATTATGTTGAGTATAGCAACACTGGACACTTGTTAATATACATATAACCACCATGTATAACACGCGAGATATTCGCCAGTTAAATGACGTTATGATTAATGTGCTATGTAACGACCGATCACTGTGCTTCGCGCACGGCATTTGTACAACTTGATGGCCATGATAATAGGATCCTTTGAGTTTGCGCAGTAAAACAAATTGTACACACACATCAGTTGGATGTGCATCACTATGTACAATCAGAAAAATCAAATTTCAATCGAATGCAATTTCGATTGTCATTTTCAATGTCGGAGCCACATCGACATACACAATTGTCCATTTTCATTGCGCAATTCCATTATTGAATAAGTCTCATAAAATTAATCGAAAGAATGGCATTTCAAAGTAACTGAAGTTTTGTCACTAAAGTGAATCCGATATCCGTCCGCCAAGTCTTCTATCTCGCCTTCCCAGGCGACACTACTACTTGGAACCTCCTGGAAAAAAAAACGGACAGAATGGACATTAATTACATTCAAACAATGCGACTAATTGGATTGCGAAAATGGGTGATGGCACAAGGTGAGAATGATAAAAAGAATAGTAAAGAATACTAAAGTCTGTACTGATATTATAGGATTTGTGTGAATAATAGATTGCTTTGTCTATTCAATGCCCAAATTTCTTCATTCATTTGATTATTTGTGTTATGCGATTTGAATATGCAACGAACGGTTGAGAATAAATTCTCAGTATCAATTATTAAATTTTAAATAACCTAAGTCATGGCATAAATGAAACTCAATAACATTCTTGAATTTTCATTAGATAATGAGACATCCCAGCAGATATTTTCGAACGAAAGTGAAGTTATGTTTCAACAATTAAAATAAAGATATCTTTCCATTCAAAATCATACACTAAATGAACAGGATGACATTACTGACAATGGCAATAACAATAATAATATCTGAATTTCCATGAACAAATGCATCTCATCATAGATATCTCCACATTCGCTATCCATTGCAGTAAATTCAACATGGAACTTTGATGAATTATTCAAATAATACACTTTGGTTAATTTGAAAATTGGGGAATTATGTGAGCCATGTAACGTAACCAATTCGAACGTGATTTTGATTACATAGTACACGTCTCGTTATATAATTTCAACTGAATGAAACCACAATAGATCATATATTTACAGTTGTACAATCAGCAGGATACCATAAAATTCATGATATAACATTTATTACATATGTACACATAATCATACTGATGCAACTGCATTTTGGTTCTTCCGCAGTTAATAAAACTTATTGCTTATCAATGGAACCAAAGCTTCAATATAATTTCCAAAATTGTAATAATGATGGAAAAGAAAATGATTAATTTCGCATAATATCTACGGTACGATTGAAACCTTTTTCAATTTAATGATCTTAGAACTCTCCATCATCAAACGGAAATTCCAATAATTCTGATTTTAGTTGTGCGTATGTGAATGAGCGTACAGAGTTTTTTGGAGATGAAGAAATATTTCATCTCATCAGTTTTGATCCGATACCGTGACGCATCTACGACGTTGAGGTGATAACAGTATGCGTGCGATCACATCTGGTTCGAACGATGAGGTGTGTAACGTACTCCTGTTTAATTACTCAATGAGTTATAATTGATCGTTAGGTTATCAAACACACGACAAGATCCCGGGGCCAAAGGGATATTTACTCCATTACCCAGGTCATGTAGTTGGTTGTCAGATCGTATATACCTCTTCTGTTGTATATCCCTCTCTAGTTCACTCTTGATCGGACGAATCTCAATTGAGTGGATATATACATGTAGGTATTATAGGCCCTTTGATATAGTTCAAGAGTTTCTCAAAGACGTTAGAGATTCGTATTACACATAAGTGTTTGCTCAAGATGATGAAAACTCTATTTTCGATTCCGCCAAGATCGCTTTGATGTCGCTTTGATGAGTTGGAATTATATCTATATACCACTGAGAAATACGATATTATATTCAAAAATTCTATATGGAAGAAAAATTATGTATCTGCAGTGAGGATTTGTAATGAAATAAATAATCTCTACACGAGAACAATTTTTTTTTAATCGCTGGATTGAAATATTTCGAAAGAGCTTTATACAGATTACTACAGAATGCTTTATAGGATTTATGAAAGTTTGAAATCCCCAAAAATTTTCAATGAGCATAAGCGGTAAAGTATTGAGTTAGAGTTGATGTAAAATTGTGAATGGAACATTCCCGAGAGAAAACTTTTTTGCAAATAATGCATTTATAAAATGGGTTGAGACATTCAAGGATAATCGTTGGATCGTTGATAATGCGATTTTCGCCAGTTATGACTTGCTCTCTCCCCTTAATAATCTCGTCCGTTTCGTTTGTTACTTGATGAAATGCGCGGCGGGAGTAGGAACAGAGCACGAAAGCACCTGAACAGTGCCAGATATATATCCCGAGTAAAATCACGCGATAGTTTTTTCCGTTCGAAAAAAAAAACAGGGAAAAAAATAATCGTGTATATTCCGTTCGACTTCAAGAGAGAAACATTAATCAACGTGATAAAGATTTATCGAGAAGTAAACGATTCGATGTATCGTGTTGTTAAAGTCGCTGATGAATATACGAGAATGTGCGATAAATTCTAGATATAAATAAATGAAGATGAATGTGAATAAATTGTAATCTTCTATCACTTCGTATTCAATAATAAAATTTCATGTAAAAGTATTTCAGAATTGAAACTTCTGATTGACGATATTAATAGAGCATTCACAAATTTACAGTCGCACACATGCACAAACTTGTTAACACGACATCTGAGCAGCGAAGCAATTTTTATTGAATATCCTATGCATTTTATATAGATGGTGCAGTTGTCGTCACTACTTTACGCAACATAATATTCACCATTGCAACTATGCGATTATTTCGAACGTGATTTGATCAAATAACAATTGCAAACTTTACACTGATTACAGTTTAATTGGAAAAGTACCGCGCGCTAAAATTCACTTGATTCAACATATACTCAATCACCTGTCATTATAAATAAACAAATGATTGATTGAAATTATTTATGACCAAATACGCCTCCAATAATTATCTTAATGTTACAAGCTTTTCTCATAACTAAATAATTTATTTTCACACACAAAACAAGATTTATAATTATACTGCAACACTTCATAGATATTATTTTCTGTAAACAAGATAAATCATGGAAAATTTACCGTATAATTAAAGATGTAGAAGTGCACATATTACACGCGTTAATTATTAATAATAATTACTATTTATCGTAGCTCAATTTTTTTCACATGAACGAAAATAAAAAAAAACCGAAACTAATGACAAAGTAGTCTCGATGTAAGGTATCGTGTCTGATGGTTCCGCGTGACGGTTTGTCCGCGACTGAGGCGCTTGCGGGCCAACCCCAGCGAGTTTCCCGGGACTGCCACCAGAGTGTTATCAAAAACCCCCAAGCCGTACACCGCCCCCTTCTCCCTATTCTCACCCTACTCTAGTAGACAAAAACAACCACGCAGAATATATTATAACGTATTCAACGTGCTTCAATCAAAACGTTGCGCTTGGAAAAATGTATCATCGGGACGCTTTCAAGGTCAATATTATTACTCGTATTATTCGTGGTAGTTTCCGATGAAGTGGAAATAGTTACGAAGTAGATAGTCAATATAAACCTTTATTGAGTGGATCGATCACTTCATTATGTTCAATAACTTTTTGCTTAACTCTGAATCAAACATAGTTCGATGAAATATATTTCAAATCATTCATCAAGCTTTTCTGCGAAATACTGCGAGTTGAATATCCACAGCTCTTTTCGAAGCAACAAGAAAAAAAGTGAATGCCATTGTCAATGGCTCAATGATTCGTTCACACTTCAAATTTTCCATTCCATAACGCTCGAGATTGCAAAATTGTTTGGATACGTACATAGAGGCAAAGTAATTAGCACGTAATTATCTTTGAGTTTTTCCAACCATTGAATACCACTTTTATTCCATTTCGTGTTATTTCATCAACAACAAAATATATATTCCACCAACAAACAAGTGGGAATTGAAATAGAAAGGTAGAAGAAAAATAAAACAAAAAAAGAAGTAAATACGCGGGTTTATTAACGTACATATAGAGTAGCATCAGAAAATGTTATCCGTTAATTGCATAGCCTTGATTACTCGTCGAAGCACGTTGTTTGTTTGGACATGCAGAAAAACATAAAAAACAAAAAAAGACTTTTTTAATTACGTTCGCGACATATAATTCCCATGACCAATCGTGTATTCTGCTCTTCTCACAGTTCTTCGAGAGGGGAAAAAAACATAAAAGAAAAAAATGCACACCGGTAACGGAAAATTCCGAAATTCGTTTCACCAATTCAGTGGTTGGTGATAGGAATGGGCACGACTGTCGATGGAGCGAGGGAAAAAAATTCAATTTACTCTGAGAGAGAGGAAGAGAGAGGAAAAAAAGAAGGGACGAAGTTGATGATAACTGTGCTCCGGAAATGGATCAACTTCGAAATGTCGTTGAGAACACAAACTGTACTGCAAAGGCAGAATGTATCTGTATCTATATCACTCATTCATTTTTTTTTTACCATACTCATGCTTTGTTTTACCTCGAGCAATATCCGACGGGACATTTCATGATTCGTTTCGCATTCTATTCTGGATTGAGAAAAATAAAGGAAAATGAGGAAATAAGTAATGAATATAAACGAAAAAGAAAACAAAACACGAATGGTACCAAAAACAAAAAGAAATGACAACGGAAATATAAAACTCTTTCCAAACAAATTGAAAAATATGTGTGTATGAAAAAAAAAATGTTTGGTATATTGCTGCCAACACAAACATTGACTGAAATATCTTTTATTATCGAGTCCTTCTAATTGTGGGACAATTTAAAGAGAATTGTATTTCGCAATCAATTCTTTCATTATTTATTATTTATATTTTTTTTTTCTGTATTGATTGGAGCATTAAATTCAGATCGTTTCGCCCAAAATCATAATCTCTAGGCTCAAAAATTTGTGAGTGCGACTGAATAGTTAAATTTACTTTGTCACCATTTCCAAAAGTCAAACTTCAACTGTAATTCTACTTATCGCAATAAAAAGATATCATATCAAATAAAACTATCATTTATTTGTTCAACTCTAGATAATATGTAGGGAAGACACCGCACCAAACATCAACAATGTACTGTTTCAATATATGAGGCTTGTGGGTCATTTCCCCAGGCCAATAATCACAAATCAAATGTTCTATCCTGTGAAGATATCAAAAATTCTCATTTTTATCTCAAAGGAAAACACTTTCCGTAGACAATACACTAAATGTATTGAGGTTCTGCACTGATTTAAAAACAATAGTGCATGAACTTGACGATTTAGATGACTGAAAAAAACATCGACAGTGTTTGAAAAAAGAAAAAAAGCAGCAATCAAATTTACAAAGCTCCACACGTTCTAACTGTCTTCTTCCCAGTTTGCCAACACATACACTCATGAATATATTACGCTCACTTCGCCCCATGAAATATATAAATCACAATGTATACAGCAGAGTCTACGATACAAAAACAAGACATGCACTAAATCAAGCCCACTATATCACCTCGTAAAAAAAAAATCGTTTGCAAAAATTTTTACCCACATATTTTTATTATATACTAATAGCTATGTTCTCAAAAATACCCACAACCAAGTTTCATCTTATCAATCCTCATGTATCTGTGTAAAACAACACAAGATAATTTATGTAAATTTATTCTGCCGCAACACACAAAAACAAGTTTATTCTTGTGATTAGTGAGTAACATTTAGATTAGAAGAAAAAAAATGAAAAAAAAAAATATGGCGTACGTGTGTCACTTTGATGCTAATTATTCCAATGATTTTTACGTAAACATATACAGCTATGCATATATACATATATACATATATATAGAGAGAAGCGACGTCGTGGCGTCTGGTGCTGACTGGCGTGCCGCGTGAAATACGAGATAGTTGATAATACTGATACCGGGGCGTATGTCGGCACCCATAAATATAGACTCTATTGATTTACTCACAATCAAGTAAAATGACATAATATAAGACATGAATGATATGTAAATTTGCTTTAATAGAAAATACTACTGCACCAGATCACAGCAGAATGTCATCGTCATACAAGAAACAATAAAATTTGTTTTTTTTCTGCTTTTTCCTTAGCTTCTATAGTGACTTCATCCCCTTAATACGTCTAATACTTAATAAAACTATTTATTTTACAGTATAAACACACCTATGACGCGGAAGGAAGCAAAAAAAATTTGAAATAAAGCTCTAGGTAATTTACTCGCCAATCACGATAAACCACTGGCATTAAACTGTGTCGTCGTCTGGTTTTGCGGAAAGCGCTTACCCCTTGCAGGCGAGTAAAATGATTACGCTGGTAGGGTATACCTACTCCCCAGGCATCTAGCACTCATCTCGACCCAACTGAAGTAACTCCACCGTTAAATCATAACTACGATTCATTCGTATAGTATAGCGTGGCAAGAAATGAAGACAAATGTGTCTGTGGGTGTATGAGTGTTATGAAGAGGAAATGCGATAGTTTCTCGCCATCTATGTGTATGTATAGAGTATTTTAAGTGAGAACAGTAAATGCTGAATTGTTTCTCAATCTCTACATTCACCATCTATAAGATGTAATAAAGATATATTTGAAATAGTGTACACATTCTCTTGCATATGAAATTAGAAATTCAGGAAACACATTAAGTGGAATATACATAAATACATTTACAAGTATATACTACACATTTTAATAACAAAATTTGTTATTAAATTACTTCCTTACAATTTCCATATGATTCTACAATGTCTTTAAGAAAAAAGGTATTGAAAAAAAATCCAATTTACTTTCACACAGGAGTTGTGAAAAAAAGCGATCAATGCGTTCCCGTAGAAAAAAAAAACGACTCTGACGACAGCTTTGTATAACTGTTATGAATTCGCAAGGTATAAAAATACTGTTAGTATAAAGATTTCTCGTCCCTGATATCTCATACGAGATATAAATATTACGAAACTGTATATTGAATTTCAATGAGAAAATTCAACAGTTCATATTGCGAATATTTATCACGATAAAATTCACAATCAAATCCCATGAATATGTATGTTTTAATAAATATGCAATACAAAGAATTATATGGGGATGAAATATCTTTTGGAATTAGTGATTGGCACGCGCTCAGTGGCTTCGGTGGATCGTATGTCACTGGCAAACATACCGTTTGGTCACACACGGTCAAGCGCCAGTATAGCGCCGGCTGTTTCGACAAATGCCCCGTCGCGATATATTAATTTCCATACGTCCGTGAACATTCATTTGCTCTACATAACCTTCAACACGTTCCACATTCATGCTCAAACATTCACATTTATATTTATTCAAATATATATAAATGTATAAACCAATAGCTAAAGTGCATCATTATTATTCTTTGCTACTTTTATTTGAAGTTTTTAATTTATTTCGATCATTCTATTGTTCTTTAAATAAATTCCATATGCTCTGGTCAATTTCAGACGCAAACATTTCAATTCGGATTTATTCTTAAAAATAGAACTCGAAATAAATGGAATCAAACTCTTCATAGATTCCCACAATTGTTAATATCCGCAATAATTAATTATCTTTAATTCACAATAACTGATGGGTGTACAAGATATTTCTAGTGTCAGTCTGTATAAAATCCATTTACGTAAATAATTGATTTTTAGGTGTGAAAATTTCAAATCAGTTGAATCGGAGAATTTATTTTCAATTCCTCTCAATCTTACATCAATATTCATGTGCACGACTGCGCTCATAATTTCGAATATACCTACATATCCACCTATGAATGTAATAAAGGTCAAAAATAATTGCGGACAAGAATTATATTGGTGAAATATATATTGGGCTCTAACCCAACCACGCTCCTCTGCTACCCCTCTAACTGACATTTGTGAACCGACAGCAATAAACTGTTATAATTTGCCATCACACGTTTCATATATATTACTATTTGACATTGTTACCATGTGTGTATATGTGTGTATTCATACATCTATATGTATAGACAATGGATAGATATATATATATTCGAAGTTTATACGTATCGAAATGTGTATAACGATTGCACAATATCACAACTACTGGATAGAACACGTTTGTGCTCGTGCTCTTTCTCGCCATTTCGCTTGGGGAATCGAGTGCATGCGAATAAACATAAATCGTTTGTTTCTCTTCGTGATATATATCAGTCGAAAGTACAACGCATAATTTTATATCAATAGTGAACAGTTGCACTCCCACAAATGTTTAAACCAGTGATGTCTCACCACTTATATTGGAATCTCATCCCTCTGCGAATATCAATCTACAATAATGCCACGAACTTTGTGTGTATACGTCACTCACGTTTACGCCCCAATGTGTGAAAGAAAATTGATGACGTCCTACACTATATGAATGTGTATGCAACCCTCCGAGTGTATTATAAACTGAATATTGTTATCAATGAACCTAATTTCATTAGTATGGAAAATGTGGTGAAATTTTTTATCATTTTGTTGCATTGTCATCGGCAAACTGTTCGTCAATGTCATGACAAACGTATATACGCATACACATTTAAATTTTCCACCAAAATTTCTCAACGGTGACATGGATGTGTTGAGAATATAACTGTACGATTCGTAAACACGCTCAGTTGTGCTGCTTCATTATTTGCATGCATATTTACATACATGTATGGAAGTTCGTTGAGAACTAGCGGACAAGTGTAAACACAGGTGAATAGATAGATGGACCATTGGTGCATGTTATTGTATCTGCATATGCGTTATGTATACGCTACGTTTCTGAATCAACGTTAACCAATGGGGGAAAGCGGTGAATTGATAGATGTAAATGTATGAGACAAGATTGGAAAGTTTGTGTACATTAAAGACGGGGGGAGTGATTGGAAAGAAAAAATGTGAATATTGGGATCAATGAAGCAAAGTATAAAGATTTATAATTAGTGGAGAATTCTTAGCATCCCAAAAATTAAGATTTGAGGGAGAGTAACTATACAATCAAATAGCTCTTTGAAAGTTTCAACACGAGAGGATAAAGCAAGAGAAATATTTGAAGACTTATAATTCCTATAACTTTATACAAATAAAATTAAAGTATTTCAAATACTTCAAACGTTCAACGCCTTTTTGATGAGGATTTTTTATTTTATTATGTTTCTATGTAAACTTCCGGATTGTATGGAAGTTTCATCGTACCAAATGTTTTTCTGAAAATATTTAAATATCCACACCAGCTCATCGTTAAATTTGCGGCTATTATTCAAAACAATATTGTACGTAGATAATTTAATATAAAAACTTTTAATGATCATAAAAGTTTGCCAGTGTTATATACTACGGCGAAATATAGGAGGAGAAAGAAAAATGAAAACCAAACTGAGAAAAGATGCCATGGCCGGTCGTCAATTTGATGATAAAGCTATGCAAAAAAAAATAGAGCTCTACGTGGAATTAAATTCTTCTACAAATACATAAAGATGAAAGGTTCCACTAAGCTATACGTAATTACATTTTTTTTTCAGAGTTCTCTAATTGCTTCTCCTCTTGGGCATTTAACCTTTGGCTTCATACAATTCACTTCTGTTTGAGATCAATGTAAGGGAAAACACACAAAAATTAATTACACCGCAATAAATTCTTGAAATGAAATGTGTTATCATTCGATACGATTCTAAAATATTGATAAACTTTTTGAAAAGAAGAAACATAAATGAATGCCTTGATTAACTTTTATTTGTGAAGGTCCATTTTATAATGAACACATTTAAATCAAATGCCAGTTTTATCACGAGTGTATCGTCGCTTTACTTATAATTAAATGAAAAAATACATGAGGTATTGTAAAATTTCATAGATATAACTGCAACACTGCAATGCATTATAGCGAATAAAATCAAATCTTCCCGGGTCAGAAGCAGCATCAAGTTAGATTTAAAAGCGAGTTAGTGAAACTCGAAGTCAGTGGTCAGCGGAAGTAGATACGAATTTCAAATACATATACTACATCTGGAAACTATATACATTTGCCATTTGAAGTTGTGCACAGCCGGTTATTCGATAACGTCTGTCGTTAATCAACCTCAACGATTTTCATTCTCGTTAACTCCATTGCGGCCAACAATTTCGCCGAAGCTCATTGCTCTTGCACCATTTCAACTGAAAGTTAGCAGCTATGGTACAGAGGCCGACGTCGCGAAAATTACTGTCGAAATTAGTGCCGTCTAATTCCGAAATATTCGTGAAAAGTTGACGTACCAGTCGTCAGTTTGTTCTATAATTAGTGCTGAATATTTTCCGACCGAGAGAAACGGACTTGCGCGAGGTTTGCAAATCATTAACGAACTTTCATTCATCTTTATTTCTTCTAAAAGCTCAAACGCCTTTTAGACCTCGCGATTGTAGATCAAAGTGCATGATTTAAACTTAAGTAAAGTAACTGGTGCAAACGACTACTCCTTAAATGTTCTGAACGATCTACCTGGCTGTCGTTATAGTTTATGCATTTCGTTGCAACTCGCTTTGTTATTACATTTCTCGAGAATTTACAAGGTTGATGAGGTTGATTAATAAATCATGACAGTTGTATAAAGCAGGAGATAATTAAGAATTCAGAATAGGTAAATTGTTCCATAAATCTTTGTGGTTGACGCATCAAATCCATGGAAAGATTGGTAAAGAGCGTACACTACAGTAAATTTTCTTCCTAAGAGATTTCACGTGGTTGGAAAACATGCTTGGATGAATAATTTGAAAGATGTCTTTGGTAACTGGATGTCTAAACGATTCCGACTATAATTTTGCATTTCCTCTTCTTAATTTCTTCCTTCAATGCATTGTATGTAACTGCAAACGACATCATTATTTCTTCTCTTTCTCCAATTTTTCTCTGCTCAAGAATTTCTATTTATGAATGTATCTCCATTTTTTTTCTCTTTCATCCTCTATGCATAACTCTTTAACGTTTACGTTTCTTCACATTGATGAATAGAATTAAATTCCCTTGTCAAAGAATCAGAACAATTTTCAATGAAATTATCGATATTTCGTTTTTATCTGACTTTTACACAGATATGGAAAAATTGAATTCAGTTCTCTGTAACAGTTCTCCATATCTACATCATACGCTTTGAATGTTTACAGGTCAAAGAACATTCTTTCATATTTCAAACTCATTATTCATAAATGCTATCACATGAATCAACAATTAAAAGAAATTACCGGAAATGCTACAATAATTTTTCATTAATTTCCTAATTTTACTCAAATATATGAAATTATCTCCAATTTCCTTTCTACACGGACGCTCATGAAAAATTTCTATTTCTCCGGTGATTTTAATGCGAATGGTCATGTACACGAGGTCAAGAGTAATATTTCCTCTACAAACCGCACAAGAAATTTCACGAATTAGTAAATAAAAATATAGAACATAAATAGCTAAATAAAGAAATAAATAAATTAATAAATGAAAAAATAAATAAATGGAGGTGAAATAAAGCAAAAATGGTCGAGTAAATGGGCATATATACCACGAAAGGAGAGAGGAGTTGGAACCATAGCATTAGTTAATTAGGTTGGGCAGGAGGCGTGACGTCGTAATTATTGCAACGTAGTGGAGCTACCAAGCCTGCTTGCTTGCTTGCTTGCTTGCTTGCTTGCTTGCTTGCTTGCCTGCCTACCTACCTACCTGCCACGACAAAGTTATTAATTGCTTCCTACCATTCTCAGCGTGCGAGTCCGGAGCAAGCTTGCCCCTTTGCCGACCACCATTCTGTTCTCCCTTTCCACTCCACCGCTCACGCTTCTTCACTCGCGCCCATATACACTCATACCTATAATACCACGCCCATATACATGCTCTCAATATTTTAATAGCCATCATTTTATCATATCATAAAACGATATAAAAAACTTCCACAAGAACATATAAAAGTAAGCTCACCAAATAAAAAAAAATAAACAGATATTTGCTAGCATCATTTGGCAAACAATAAAGAATTATAAATTGCCATTTTTACCAACCCTTTTGCTTTATCCCATTTTTTCTACACTTTTTTCTCTTGCATACTTATTCTGATCGTTGGAACAATTTTGCACTTCTGGCATCCTCTTTACTTTCTCCACTCCACTGGGGATATAAAGAGAACCAACAAGAAAGAATGGATGGTAAATCCTCGCGGGAACTCGATAGTTGGCACTAGAATCTCCCGTTCTCTTTATCATAATTCAAAAAGGATGAAATACCGCATCGACGTGCGACGAGAATTATACGACTATGAAAGGATTATACCGACAATTCTCGATAGGAGGGCTGAACATCAATGGAAATATCAAACTATGTAAGGAGTGTAAACGTATATTTGTGAATAGACAGTGTAATATCAATGTGGCATCTTCATTCTTGGGTTGTATTTCAGTATGACATGGTGTCCTTTGTATTGACGTTTAGCAATTATCCAAGTATATTGGTGAAGTTGATTTTTTGATTATATGAAAATAAAAAACGTTGGGAGAAAACAAAATAGAGACAATGTGTGAATAAAATCATTGATTAGTCGGTCCTGATTTATTTTCATTTCACTTTCCAATCTTACAATGTTCCCCACGCGAAAAGATATCCCTATATTGCATATTATATTGTTACATTGAAAATGTTTTCCTTGCAAGGCTCATAAAAATTCTATTTGAAATACGATGAATGAAAAATTAAATTATATTTGTTGAAGTATGTGTGCAATAAAACTTCAAAGGATTTCACAACCTGTTTCACGTGAAATCAAGTTACTTTGATAACGCGTGCGCGCGTAGAAGCAAGAAATAAAATAACAAATAAAAAAACGAAGAAGAAGATCATCTCACTGCCTTTTATATCACACTTTGTTTGTGACCTATTGGATGATCAAATTCTTTTGCCGTTCATATCCCACTCATTGCATATGACTTCGTATATGTGTCATATCCAACCAATGTCTTTGCTGTTGACAATCAAAAATATCGGCGTGTTCTTTATGTTCTACATCAGCACATACAAAGTGGTACGGTGAAATATTCTATGAACGAAAAATTACAAAAAAGAACTGAAAGATATGAAACATATAGTACACAGTCAATTTCTCTTCACAACTCTGACATTAAATGTACAAAAACATATTTATATAAGTATATATAAATTCGTACGTTTGTGTGTGAAAAAGATAAAAATAAATCCCGAAAAATCAAGTTCTGGTATTTACTTGATGCGGTGTAGAATTTATTTTCTAGAAAATTTAAGCACTCACGAGTGAACGCTGATTTATTTACCCGTCATCCGCACCAGACACGTCTTCGTACATTTATCTGTGCTAGATATAAATGTTGGAATTCATTCGAGGAAAAAGTGCCTCAGAGCATGCATTGACTCAATAATATCAAAATATTTGTGTCTTAACTGCGGAATCGATATTGTTATAGAACACGGATTACCACTTGTACAACATTTATAATAAACTCTGCGAAATTACTCTACAAATATTATACTGACGTAATTTTTATTAGTACATCAATGCAACTTTTTTAATTTCTAGATGCATTTGTCACTCACTGATTGTAAAATGAGTTTTCTCAACACAATTTTAGCCTGAGAATATTTCGTATTTCATATAAATTTAGTCAATTTTCACATTCAGCTAATGATTATTCACTATCCTCTAGTATTTTTACTTTAAAACTTTGACAAAATTTCCATATACATTGTTCCATCACTCAAATTGCAATATTACCTTCAGCAGCAGTAGTTTCACTGTATCAGGAATAATATAATTGGATATATACATGTATATATATTTATATTTGTAGAGTATTAGAGGGGGAGAGAATAGTGCAAGTTATATTCAGATGTGTCACGTCCACTGCCGCAAATTTCATTGGCATATCCATTCCAACTTTTCGTTTCTCCTCCACTCGCAAAAGTCAACGAAGTGCAGAATGTCTCCATATATCACAATTATACTGACCAATATACAAACATTTATAGAACAATGTTTGCCTCATACCAACGTCATCCAAAATATTGTTTTAATTGAATTGTCAAACTATCGAACCATCACAGATTAACAATACTACAAATTATATCAACTGCGATTCCAGTTCAGAAGTACAGTGATAACAAATAATTCAGCAATGTGACCTGTAATTTATAGCTGGAACAACGATATAATATTTTAGTATTTCTGATAGTTTCATCAGCTAAACGATATTGCCATTGGGCTTATCTCTATATCTTCACTGCAGACACAAATTGACATTCGTCAAATTAATAGACGACATTGAACGTTCATAATTATTAACTGAAGATATAGACAATTATTCAATAGCTATAAATCTACATGGTGTCAATGTGACAGTAAAATTGAGATTTATGTATCAGGAAGTTGTGAACAAAACACTCTAATCCGCCAATATCGAATAAACTGACCAAATAGTCTATGGCTATTACGTATTTTGTCACTCCTCTCCTTTCCACCCTTTCAATTTGACTCGTTCTCACTGCCTGCCCACTTCCGTATTTCTTCTACTCATCCATATCAAGTGGGCGGAATGAGAGACGATGACTCGCATGTTTTCCAATAAATTTCAATTTAAGAGAAGAAAGAATAAAATTTTTATTGTATACTAGCACGCGACAAACGAATACATATAAACGTAACATACTATAAAGTCTCGTGACATAGATTGATCAATAATATAACGTTAAACTCACGTTCTATACATTTAAAGTGAATTTAACTAAAGCGAAATTAACGAATAATTCGATTGACAGCTACCTGTATTGATTGTACATTTATTTAGGATCGATAGACAAATTGTCAATCAATTAAAATAGCTAAACATTTAGTGAAGTGATTCTTGTTCAGACATAACAAAACACTTAATCGGTTTATTCCATGAATATTCAATTTTGATAAGTTCTCATACATCAACACACATGCACTTTTTACGACAATGTAGAATTATTAATTTAACATGTCCGTAATCAGGTAAATAAATAGTTCTACAGTTGCATAACTAACATTCATTACCACGAGAAAATGTCCGATGAAGTTTGGCGCTTTAGTAATTAATCAGCACCTCTGAAACATACATATCATCTAACTATACACACTCCACCACACATTCTCAATATACATATAGTAAACTTTGAAAACCACAAATGAAAGTAGTTTCTGAAAGGAATTTATATGCAGATATTATTGAATTTACTCGGATGAATATCAGGATAGTATGCAGAGAGCCGATTTTCACACAAAGCCACGAATATACAGAATATGGGTGATTTAGAATACAAATAAACGATATCTCTTATATTATTGGTTCTATATATGAGTACGAGTCAGAGCAGGCCTCCAATTCAGAATTATATATACATGGCTGCAGTCAATAGGTGGGCGCCAGATGTTGGCAATCGTTTGTGGAAATCGAGGATGGGAAGAAGAGAGAAATGCTTTCGCGCGTCACAACCGGATATCCACCCTAAAGAGAGAAGATGCAGGCATGAAGTTACCCGGATGCATGAAATTTGATAACTCAACTCAAACCTGCTAGTACACGTTGTGTATATTCTATACCTGTATGAGTGTATGCTCACACGTATGCCCAAACAGATAGTCATACAGAAAAAAAAATACTGTGTGTGATAAAACGCTTCGATGATTCTATTCAATACCATACGATAGATATACTCCTTTTGTTGACTATTTGAACTGCAATCTCTGTGATTATTATTCAATATGTAGTTATTGTTAATTATTGAATAAAATATTAACTGTGAAGAGATGATTGCAATGAAGAATTGCAATATGAAATATTCATTTTATAAATTCTAAAAGTGTATATTGTAAAAATTATGTGGCAGACATAATTTCAGTAGTAGAAGTAAAAGTGTGGTACGGTTGTTTATCATACAGCCTTAGAAGTTGGAATTTTCAGGAAATAATTCAAGCATTTTGACGTCATAACTCACACCAGGATGAAATAATTGTGAAAAAAAAAAAAAACATTGTTTTGAAACAGATAACTTTATGATACCTCCGCACCCTCACAAACAAACTTTTCGAGAGTTCTCTTCGAAAAATACAGTAGCTTTCAAATCTCCACCTATTCTCCAATCCCCAACAATTTTTACACTGGACAAAATTTCACTACAGTGTTGAAATTCCTCTCATCATCACTCCAATGATTCCTCCTTAATATTAATATCTCTAGATAAGCGTTAGTGTATGTTATATATATTCACACATACATGAAACAAAAGAGAAATATATAAATGCAGCAATAATAATCTCTTTGGAGCCCAGCGGACTATAAAGCCGCACCTGTTCGGCTTAGAAGCCTCGAGGGCAAATGGTCCGAGAGCTTACAAGACCACGCTTGTTATATATATATATATATTGCTCGGCCTTGGTGCTCAGCGAATGCATGAGAGTGAGAGCGGGAATGTCAGAAATGGCATACGAGTAAGAAGGAGAGATTGAGAGACATAGGAAGATAGTTTCTGTAGAATGAAGCGAGGGTGAAAGCAAAAGAGGAAAAAAAAGGAAAGAAAAAATGTGGATTGTGCGAAAGGAGAGAAAACGGCATGCATAATGTAGCTTGAAGAGCAACCGTTACCCGAGTGATCCACACTCGCCCTCATCGTTGTCTCCTCGAGATGAGTACGACGATCTCATGGGTGTTGGAGAGAAATAGAGAATGGAAGAAAGAGAAAGATGCTAGATATCGGAGCCGTCGACTCTGGTCCTTCAGGATTACTTCAATCCGAGTTTATTGTAGCTGGCGAGACGCCTGGCTATTCACTTGCGTTCATCACTCTCCGGGCTTTCTCCATGGGCATCTCCATAAATTTATATGTTTGGCACATTGAGTTCCGCTTTTCCGATAAACAGAGCGACCAAAGTTGTTCACTATAGTAATAGCACTATTTATGTATTGTGTACGTGATCATTGAGCCATTTGCATTGTGTTTTAAACTAATCTGCCAATTGTGTATTCAAAGATGTTTGATTTACTCGAGGATTAAGAATTCACTTGAGCAATTGATTTTTAGTGTAGGGACATCATGCAGAGATTTATTTACACTGCAAGTTGGGAACATTTTGAAAATACTTGAGGTTAAATTCCTAACTGAGTATTTGATATACTTTTAGCCATTGGTGTTATAAGTGATTTTCCGAGAATTGTGCTATGAGAATTGTTTGGAAAACGCGTTTAGAATGTGCATACGTGAAGTGTATGGATATGTACTTATCTGTGAGTGTGTAATTTTACACATCAATAATTGAAGTTTCTACAATTGGAGAAATTATGTTGTAATGATTTCAAATAAAGGAATTGTTTTTTTTTTTCTCTTTGAATTCAAATGCGGAGTCACATCAGTGAATGATGAAAATAGCAATGTTTGTTTACCATCAATATATGCTCAGCTAATATCAAGTACATACACTTGGACGTTCTTTTGTGGGAATATGTGTATATTTTCAAGCCTTTGATGTCCCTCAGTTAGCATTAACGTCAAATAATTCCAAGCAGTATTTTTTGTTGGAGGATTTGTTTAACCTCCATTTCTCTGTACAGACTGCATTTCCTAATTATTTCCTCTCTTCACAGGGGATTCCAGCGTTACTACAAAATATGGAAGGAATTTCTTTTGATCCCTTCAAAGAATTTATTTGTGGTAATCGAAGAACATCAAAATGAGCACTATAAATGAGTTCCAGTTAATCATTTGATGCAGAATTTTTGTTTCAAATGTTCAAGTAATATTCAATTAATTCAACCTCATGTACAGTTCTTGTGTACATAATATCACTTTCATAATTTCATGTATGCGGAATATATGATGTGATGTAAATTAATTCACCGTCCCTTATATTCTTTATTCAATATCAAACTTAATTAATGTAGTTATGCTAACATAGATGCCATGAATAGTTATCACAAGGGAAATTCCTCATGAAAACCTCGTATTTTTCCACATCCTTATTTCTGATTGCTTTTATTCGCGGTAGATATTAATCCATTGAGTATGCACACAATCTCGTGCTCCAACTGTTGAATCTTGTGCTTACCATACTCTCGGTGGGAATAGGTTGGACTCAAAAAAATTATGCGAATACTTAGTTCTACTTAATGGAATTAATTCTGCTGTACTGTCATGTCAGTGTATGTCATACATAAGAGAGAACAGGATGATGATGCAAAAAAAAGCATCAGATGTTTTACGCATGAAATTATCGATTGCGAAACGCAGACAATTATAAAAATTTGTGAAGCTTATGAAAGGGAACAAATTCATAAAGAGAAAGAAAATAATCCCATCATTATGATCGGCAGAAATTTCATGAATTCATTTGCCAGGTCCATCCTCAATCCGTTGGTTTCAATGCCAGTCAACCACAAAATTTATCGTCAGAGAACCCACAGCACTGACGTACTTCAACTTTACCAACGTTGAATACGTCAATGAAACGTGCATAACAGGTGAAAGAGTGAGGCGGAAGGAAGATGGAAGAACCGCTACATGAAATTAGATCCCGAGGATTGCACACGGTAGAAATTTGATGATGCTGTCAGCGAACTGAAAGGATTATTTTCAAACCACTGGCTATTATCTCATTTTATCCATTAGTTAAATATATCACACACAAACTCATTCTCACCAATATTTCATTCTCATAAATTTCAACTACCATTTGGAACAATTAATATAAAGTATATCCATTTGTATATTAAAACAATACCCAATATTCAGATAATAGTTGAGGACCCAGTGGATATATAATTGAATAGAATATTGTAACAAGAATAATCAATATATTTCCATTATCAACAAATAACTAGCAAATAACCCCACAAAATTACGCCGGAAAATTTGTGAAAGGCATTGAAAATAATGAAAATTATATATTATCATCATCATCATGAACATTATTTTCATTTCAATTCTCATTACATTATACCGGGGAGAATGCATGCTCGTGATATAATTCTTCCTCCACTCCACCAATGAAACTCCATGTCACAGTAATACTACCAAGCAAATAAATATTACTAACCAAATTAAAGGCTGTATTTTATCTACAAATAGTCGCACCCAACCACCAATACCGTTTAAAATGTCATAAGTCCAACTAACATATTTTAACCCGAAATTTTCCTTCATCAATCATTGCTGTGTGACTGATAGTATTTCCTGTGCATTTTTTACACCAAGTTTTTTTCCGATCTCTATCACAAATAGTTTATAAGAGCATTTGATTTTATTATCCACCATTAAATTCGACTGGGTATTTCCATCAATACAGATTAAATTTAATTGCTGGTTACAGTGGAATATTATTTTTACTTCAGAATTTTATATTACTATGAAAATGTTCACGTTGCATGAGCAATGTAATCGGTATTGATGCCTGAATAATTGGCATATGAATAGGATTCTAAGCAATTCTACATAAGAACATTATGCAATGAATGGTGAATTCTATAAAATATTGTGGTCGATCGTGTGGATGCTCATTATAAATAAAATAAACAATAAAAACGCATTTGATTCAAAACATGTTTGTAGAATACTTTTGCTACAGAAGTGCTGGAAATCGTTAATTCAACAGAAAGTATTAAGACAAATGAACTGTATAAGAAGTGTAGAAGAATTTTCCTCTTCTATTTCAACGACAGAATAAAAATGATATTTTCCATCTTCCCATTTTACTTCACAAGTCTACGTCTTAACGCTGATGTTACTTCTATGTATTCCCTATCACTATTGCGGTCTTCGTTGCAATCTTCGCGAGTAACCGTGAAATATATTGTAGACGCTTATACTGAAAAGGTACCGACTAACCGTATAGCATTTTTCACTGACTTGCGTGCGACAGTCTTCTTCCTATATAAACTTTAAAGTTATCTGTGATGGTAAGCGACCATGACTCACCGTACTATTCTCAGGTCAACAGAAATTTTTTGATGCAATCAATATTAATATTTGTGACACTTGAATGAGTATATCTGGAATATTTTGCTGACATTCATATTTGTGCAGATTGTGATTTATATTTTTCGTCTGGTTCTGAGGATGCATATTATTTGAAAAAAATTCTGAAAGTATTCCCTGTCCCGAAGTGACAGCTATTCATATGTTATTGAATTTTTAAAACTTGAAGAAAAGTGGAAATGTGAATATTAATGTTACGATCTTTTTTTGGAAATTTGAATAAGTTTATTCAAAAATTCATAAACGATTAAAATGATGAAATAATTGATTATTTCTATTATTAGCAGAAATAAATGTAGTTGGCTATTATTGGTAAAAGAAACGAGTGAAAGTAAACCATCTGAATAACGATTGGCATTTTTAAATGTATAATATTTGTTTTCACCATTTAATGAGAAATATGAAATACCCAAAACCATATTTCAATGTTACTCGGAAATATATCTGTGTCCATGTCAAAAGGTAGAATGGAAAAGTAATGTAGCGGAAAATTAGGTCATTCGCAAGAGTATTAAAAGAAAAAAAACGAGAAAAATATATATTGTCTGTTGAGTTGATTTTCATTTTAGTAACGATGGTAAATTTAAAGTCACGTACATAGACACAATGTACCAAAATACTTTTTTTCAATCATGCCCTGAATATAATTGACTTTGCATCGTTTATTTTGACGTGCGTAATAAATGTTTGTGACGTTGGGAGTCGACTATTATGCTTGCCATGTTCACATATACGCGAGCTACTCGGAATATACAAGGCACTTGTCCAATGTGAACCGACGTTCGGAAATGTTGCGACCATGCTCCTCGTGCGGTACACCAATCTAATTAATCAACTCGGGATTTTTACCATGACGTAGCACACGAGAACGAAAATGTGCTATGGATATAAAAAAACGAGTAGTGAGAGCATCGCATTTTGTGCATGCGCAAACAATTCATTTGCTGATGTCGACTTTTATACTTCGAAGTGGCTCGCAAAAAATATTGAAAAACAAAATGGCATTGAAAACCTATGCGGCCCAAATGATTGATGACCATTCTGCACTCAACAACAGTGTCAAACAACAAAAAAAAAAGAATAAAAAAACACAGCCAAAAAAAAACAAATTTCGTACAATTGTCACGTAGAATTGTTGAGGTCAACAATCACAGACGTTGAGTGCAAAATCAAATTTTCAATCGATACCAAATTCATACCGTCACAATGTACATAGTGACGAAAAATATTTGAACAAAAATCACTCAATTTCCAACGCATGAGAACATAAAAAAACTCGACAATGTCCGATATAAATTAGTACTGTGTCTCTAATTTGAACTTCAGTATTTTTCAAAATTCCATTTACTTGATTTATGCTATGAATATCGAGAGTATTCCATGATAATCAACAAAAAATCTGAATGACACTCCATGTCGTTTGAATGTTCATAGAATTATGCAATATTCACAATGATTAAATTTCCATCTACATCACATACTATATCCGTCCAATTATTTCAGGAATTTCCATATTTCACTCGGAACTCAATCATACTGGAATGAAGCTCGTGCGCTACGCCGTGATTAGAGCATATGAAATACGAAGCAAAACAAATTCTATGAGGTAATTTTTCAAACAAAGAGTCCAGAACAGACAACCGAAGAAAAGATCAAAGGAGCACATGGAAAAATTCCTGAACACTTTGTATGAGCCATAGTACAGAATTTACTACCATTATTGCAGTGATTCATAATTGCAATATAATACTCCTGTAGAATTGTATTCTATGATATAACTACTAAATTTTTAATAAGAAATCTCAATCAAAAATATAACTTGATTTAAAATCAGATGATGAAGGTGATGTCAGAATTTTATGTAGTTAATTATAACACAATTTGAGAGATGTGTAACACTTAGAGCTTCGTATATATTCATATACAGAGAACTCCAGAAATATTGATGCAATTATTCTCCTGTTTTCATCACAAATAAGAATGAGAGCAAAACACAAATTGGACGGTTCAACAAGTAATTGAATACTCCTCCAATTTGCAATGTATATGAGAAATTGACTCTGTTCACGAGAAAATATATATATATACGTCAGTTATAGTTACTTTGTATTGTTTCGAAGGAGATCCGGTGACGTAATATCATAACAGCTGTCTTATAATTATTGCCAAGAGTTATCGAAGAATGGTGAAGGATGTTATTCAATTACGTTCTAGATCGGTTTTCAACTGTGAACGTCATCATTTTATACTATCTAGCAATGAAATGTTGATACTTTTCATTTAATTCGTTTTCTCAATGACATCTTACGTGTCACCATATTATTTCGATGGGGAATATATTCTCATATGAAAAATAACTTTATCTGTGACACTTATACATTTCATAAAAAGAAAAGAGTGATTGAGTGATCGTGGGGATTGCTGACTATAAATAAACAATTTTTCTGTTCGTGGATACCTCACATTCAGAGTCACATCTACAAAACCACAGACAGATGGACGGGGAGAAAAAAAATGGATAGAAGTTTTGTCCAAGATTTCACATGTACTCAAGAATATTGATGAGGCAAAAGAGCTGGGTCGCATTATTTTTTTGTCCATTCTTTCCATATATAAAAAGGTCACATATCTGACGTTATCTACTCTATATAAAAAAGACAACGAAAAAAAAAAGGTTTTCCACTTGTATTTAATATAAAGATCACCAATGCATTATGACAGAAAAGAAAAGCCGATCCAATCCTGATGTTTGAAGAAATGCGGGTTGGAATTTATTATTGTTAGAGATGAAATAAAGAAAAAAAGGATGAAATCCAAGTTTGTAACAATTTAATGAATGTGGCGGATATTTCAATTCTGCATTACTGTGTTAAAGTTTCCCGAATGAATCTGTATACGATACATACTCACATAACAATAACTATTTTCCGAGGATGCTCACAAGTTTTTTTTTCTATTCATTAAATAAATTGAGATATAGAATGGATGATATTATGAGAAGCTTTAATCGCGCATTACAAACACAAAAAACTTCACATTTGAGTGCATTAGCGCTTACCATGTATGTCCCCATTGGATACTTTCCATGGCTCATTGGCAATAATGACCTGGTGTATATTCCCAACCAACAGGGCGACGATGGTGCACAAAAAATAAACAGCATGAATAATAAAACTAAAAAAACTAAATATGCACACACTGTCTCTGTAATGTGTACATTTAATGGTATATTTTACAGAATGGCAAAATAGAATCTGTAATTTAATTATGTAGTATACTCTTATATTTTTACTTTTAGAAATTTTATAGAACTTTCCAGTTGTGTAAAAGAAGAAAATTGTCACTTAACCGTGTGAGACAAAACACTTTTCAGCGTAACACAGATTTTTTAATTCTTCGATTATATCAACCGGCAGAAAATCTCAAAAAGGTCTCAACCACCAAAAAATAAATGAGGAACTTATTCCTTTAGAATACAGGACTACAAAATACAAAGGCAATACGAACACATTGTGAATATCAAAAATAAAAGTAAATAACTCAGTTAATAACATCATCGATCCACGACAACAAACTCCAACCAAACAATGGAACTTCAATTATTAATATTCATCATCATAGATACATATTCAGTGTACATATACGAATGAAATAATCAAATTACTGGAATTGACTCATTCAACCATTGTGGAGTGAAAAGTTCGAGCTTTATATAGAGAAATACTCCAATCTTCTTCTTGAAGCTCCTCTCTCTCATTTCGCGCATGTGTACATACACATATATATATATAACTCACGAGAAATGCAACATGGAACTTTCCTAATGGACGATCCAATACATGGATAAACTACTAGAAGACAGCATTGATGCCATCTCACTGAAGGCAACACTCCACAGTTGAAAGCAAAGAGAAAAAAAACTGAAAATGAGAAAAGGGAATAAAATCGAAATTGTGAAGTTGTGACGGTTAGCAGACAGACTTATACTGTGCAATACAAATATATTCCATCGGACATGAACATTCGTTAAAACCACATACTATATGGATTATTCAGTCTGTTGTTTTCAAGTTCTTCTACAACCAAAACTCCAACATCGCTCGGTATTGAATGCAGGAATTGTTGCGAGTAAATGTTTCCTATTTGTACCTCTACTGTTTACTAATTACTTTTTTTCTGCATCTTAGCATTTGCATCAGGCATTCGCACTCCTTTCTCGCTCTACATACTGTACTCCAATGTACACTTTCTTTAATCCGAAAATCGTAATGGTAGCGTTAATTATCTCATTAAAAGTAATTGTTCTCAATAATTTGATGCCACCACCTGTCCACCATAACATAGTTTAGGTAACAACTTCAGCATCAAGTTTACTATCCTTTGTCTCACACTTCCATCCATGAAATTCTCTGATGCTTTTGCCATTCCAAGACGTAGCTCACGCCCTTCACCTCAACTCCACCATCATTCTCTATAATCCTGCAGTTTCACATGTACGTATAAGCATGTGTAGGTTACTGCTTTCTGCGTCTCTTCCTTTCCTCCTTCCCAACTATACAACACGGCACATGTCACATATGTTTACGTTTTGGTATATTACATTCTATGTATCAGCCCTTGCCAGAATGAATATTCGTATAGATGATGAATGTAACTTTGTCTCTGATGCGTGTGAGAGAATTTCATGCGTTAGATTTATGCAGTAGTTTGTAGTCGGATTATAATGTTAACGTGTCGTTGTCTGTTTGTTTCAAATAATTTCAGGGTTGCTTGACTTTCAATTATTTGTAATACACTATAAAGAGACAGTTAAATAAATAAATGCTAATGCAAATATGAAATATCCACAGGTTTTATTCATGCTCAATTACTTTTAATCTACGAATATGCAATCTATCTCTCGTTAGAGTCACCGAAATCTTAATGTTTTTCACTTGGTTGACATTATTTTTCAGCCAGCAACGAGCAAATCAAAATGATAATAAAGAAGCGAAGTAGTTTGCGAAGCCAAGAAGAAAGAGTGAGTGCAGGATAGCCTGACGAAAGAGAAGAAAAATAAGGAGCGAGAAAAAAAAATATAGAGTATATAGTAAACCCTCAAGAGTGCCAACAACATTCGTAGGTAGGAGACACCATCCTAAGCGGCTTATCTGCTGATGATGCACTGTATTTTCAGCTGATACTCTCGCGCGTTCGTTCGCTGGTCCAAACACCGGGAGAGTGTTCTGGCTTGATAGTGTGTCATTTTCTCCGGCAACTGTGTAACCACCGCAACACCAGCCTCTTAACGCGAGCCATCAACTCAACAATATTCCACTTTAATGTTGTCTTTAAGAGTCACTAAAAGTTGACGTCACTACATCTAATCATCACTATAATATTTATCTATATATATATGTATATTTGTGTTTACTTATTTTTTCACTTCTACCTTCTGTGTGATATTATAGAAACGATTGCGTTGACTCATCATAATGTATAAATTATCAAGCTTTCACGGCGTAGGAAACAGAGGAAAAAGGAAGATGGAATATTAAATATTATATTGCGACATCAGAAATTGTATTATTCTCATAATTCCTCAATTATGAAGGAGAAAATTCATTAGTGAATGTTGTTCTATGAATAAACCAATTCTTCATACGTAATGTTCATATTCAATCCATGTTCAATTTTATTTTCTATTTAAGTATAATTTCTTCACTTGTTCGTTGAATGAGAAGAACACGAATGTTTTTATTTCGTATTTCACTATGTTTTTCCTCACACATTTCATTTCTGTTTTGTCTCCTTCATCATTACTAATATTATTGACGTGAATGTGAGAGAGTTTAAATGAAATTTTTCATCATGAAGGAAAATACCAGCAGAACCCGTAATTGAAATAGTAGAAAGTAAGAGGTGAGTGAAAAAGAAGTAAAATTCTCTCGAGGAATATTTTTTTCTCCATTTCTAAAAGAAAAAAAAATGAAGGAAAAAATATAAATATATATATATATATATATATATATATAATGTAATGGGTACTTGCACAAACGCACCCGCAGGGGTTTGCTTAACCTCGGTTTTTTAACCGTCGTCCAGAAAGTGGCTCGCTTTTTATCCGAGAAAACCATTTTCTATGTTCCCACACGTCTTTCCCTCTTTTTCTCTCGCGGTCGCTTTCTTCGTTTCACTCCATCATGACGGTATACACATATATATATATATATCTGTACATGATGTACACGACTCGACAGAATGCCGTTGGGCAATAGAATGAGACGTCGTTTCTACGTCAAATTTTCAAGTTCTATATATCTCATAGATTCAAGTGACTTCGCCTGATGAAGTAAAACTCGTCTCCAAAATATGTTCTCACTTGATATTCATTCATTCACAGTATTCACATCATTTATACTTTTGTACGCAGTGGAAAGAAAAAAAAATTTGTGAATGCAAGAAGGAGAGATACCAATGCAAGTTTAAGCTTTCATTCGCGCTTGGGTATCATTTACCAACATTATCACGACACATTTATGCAGTACTTGTACAAGTTTTGAATTTTTTTAATCATTGGCGTTGACAATCTTTCCATTCTTTCATTTTTCACATTTTTTTCTATCCCGCATCATCATTGCGGGAGAAAATCCCATTGCATAATGAGTTGTTGCGAATAATTACGCAAAAATATCGCGTGAATCTTTTGATAAAATACATTCTCATATCTCATTCACTCTCAGAAACTGACACTGTATCCCGTTTATTATTATTACTGTTATTATTATTTTTTCAAGAGGAAGTTCAGTTCACAATGTGAGTGACACAAAAATCCCTTAAGGGGTGTCGCTCTGCCACTGCAATGTCCCATGTTCACCGACGTCTTTTGTATCTATTCTCCTGCACCAAAACTCAAGACATTTATCCCTATGATGCCACCTTCTGACAAAATGGAAAAATAAAATAAAATTTTCTTGACATTAGAGTATATTGTACTTGGATAATTGACATTATTTTCCGCGATCTTATGGCCTCCGAGAAATTTTTTTATTATAATTGTACTTAATGTACTCCTCACATGTGATAATAGCGAGAGATTTTTTATTTAGGTCATAAAAGTCATTTAACAAATACGATAATTTGTCATATTGTTGTGTCGAATTCACACAAAGATCGATAAGCCAATTATGCTCAATGATTGAATATATAGAACGACCTTTACATCAAAAAAATCCATCACCACCTCCTTATTTTCTTTTAATTTTAAAAAGAGGTGTCGTCGATGCCCTGCATTGCAAATTGCAAGTTTACATAAATCTATTCTTGGATACCCTCTTTTACTTTGCTGCACGCCCGCGACAACTCAGTCGGCTCTATAATGTGTGCGCGAATCTCTTTTATAACGTGACCCAATTCTCATCATCAAGGGAGTAGAAAAATCTCGAATGCGCGCGCGACCACACGTCACGGAATAATATGAAATAACCAACCTCCTCATGTACAATTCCCAGCCACATCATTCTTATTCAATATGATACAATTTTTTTTTTCTTCGACTTGTAATTCCTCTCTGTTTATTCCCTTTTTCCTGAAGGTTTCGTGTATCATACGACTCGTCATATTTTCGGTTGTTTGACTTTGTATATTGAGCATACGTAGATGTTTATGCAAATATGGAATATGTACATATGGCAGCATTTTGTAAGCAATTTTATATAGACACAAATACCCACGAGGATCAATGGCAAAACAGCGCAAAAGGAAATTGCGAGCGTGTGTGGCGAGTCGCGTCATATAGACTTTACACTACAATGTTGAAGGTGAGTCATCTGATAGTTTTATTGGTGAAAAAATTCAAATGAAATATTAATGTATGCAGCAACTTTGCACTAATAAAAAATACAAATAAAATGAAGAGCCAAATAGTCCTATGAACAAATTAAAAATTTGATTCAACGAACCGATTCATCACACATTCTTTTGTTTAATATCTGAAATAATTCTCTAGACTTTGTCCGCAATCCTAACGTGGAATGAAGAAATACATCGGATTGTCAGATTGCGAAAAAATTAGGGATAACAGTTACATTGCGTGATACGAAAAAATAAGTGAATAAATTTTGATGAAGAAACTTGGTTTGCATGCGATGTCTGCACCTGGAAAAGCATAATGACAAAATACAACAAGGTACGCCAACTTGCATTTTTAAAATCTCTCTTTTATTTTTATTCTTTTTTTTTTTGGAACTACCTCCATGTGCCATAATCATTATCCCCATCTGTTTCATGGTCTCATCGGTGTTACGAAACACTGAAAGAAGAAAAGAGACCTTGAAGCCCCTTGGACTCAGATTATCCGCCAGGTAATTTCGCAAACGATAATTGAATTGCTGCAGAGCTAGGGGACTGATAATGATAATAAATTGTGTACTATGCGTCCACTTTTTCCCTCATTGTTATCATCAACTTGTAATTATTGCTGCTTTATAATAACAATACCAAACTTCCTTTTGAGTAGATATTAACGAATACCTGAATAAATAGCTCTGATTTTTTTTTTTTCTCTACCATTATCTAATGTAGTTTGTTGTTCCCGGTAACTGAAAAGCGGATTTTAATTCTGTTAACGAATGCACTCCGAATGAGCTATCGGGATAGAACACAGTGACTTCATAACGTCAATCACCGGATTGTGTATACGCGTGAGTCTATTCTCATAAATTCAAAAAAGCTGGTGAAAATGAAGTTATTTCTAGCATGAGAAAATAATTGTATGCAGCAACGAAAATATTGACAACGGGGAAAAAAAAATATCAAAGCTTCATCTACTATCTTTTATTAACCATTGGTTTTTAATCAACCATGCGCACACCAACCCTGCCATCTTTTTCTACCCTTTTTCAGTATGCCTCAAAGGATTGGTCTCAATCATAATCTGCACCCTCTTGCAACGTATCAGCTTGGGATCTCTCACGAGGTTGAGCACATATTATTTCACTTTTCCCTTTAACGACTTCATAATGATGATTTTATTTTTCTATTCATTTTCCAGTCAGCTATTTGACGATGTATGTCTATGTATAAACAGTTGTTCCCCGTCAGTGCTTCAAACATACTATCGTACATGGACTGCGGAGCCTGAGGCGTTGAAATACCCGTCTCATGCAGCAGTCACCCGCAAATTACATCATCGTTTAGACATTCGGCAACACGCACGTAGTCGCTTTACATTACGGAACCTCATGCAATACTCTATTCGTCTTTCATCTTCGTCTTCATATTCAATTCATAAATATATATATATCAATGTATATGTATTGAAACATCTACCACTTACACACTCATTCATGGAAAGTAGTTAATAGAAGTTAATCAATATTTAAAATATTCAAGAAAAGCTTTGAATACATTTTACCAGCTTATGATAAGAGTACTTATTGAGTTTCCCAAACACCATTTTGTTAAGTGATGAGTCAGTAATCGAGGGCAAAAAATGAGGCTGGCAAGCACCATGATACTAGTATATTCCCCATTGTTTCAAAAGAGTAGATGCATCACTTATTTACAGACATATAAATTCCCTATGATGTTAACGACGCGATGAGCAAATATAGTAACTCGCAACAATTAATAGTTGATGACAATCAATGGACTTCATTGAAGTTTGACGTTCACGATCGTTGATTCTCTAGAGATCTCATTCAAAATTTATTCATCTTTACAAAGCATGGAAATAAATCCACGTCGAGTTTTTCACTGTTGCGAATGAGGAAAAAAATTTTGTAGGTTTGAATGACATAAAATAATGTATATTCCCTATTTCAATACTTTTTCACTGAATTCGACAAAATCTCTGGAGATTAGTGAGAATAATCATCATGTTTTCCAATATATGCAGAAAAAAAATGGGAAAATCCGGGATGTATGAACGAAAAATGAATCCCATTGGGACGGAAATGATATGATGAAAAAATGAGGAAAAATAATGAACACAGATATATATATACATAATAAAATAAAAGTTTATATATCCCTGCTTACAACTCCGAAATACCAGCCTATATCTAACCAACTAAACTTTCATTCTAATATACTCATGCGATAATTTATTTGGTAGAGAATTTCTTGCTTGACTCCAACTACAAAAAACAGTAATTTCATATACACCCATGAGTGTAGATGGGGATGGATGAGAGAGATAGGGGTGGGCCCAAGTGACGAGACGACGTACCGTGAAATAGTACTCACTCGTATGCAGCAGGAAAGAGCACTCCATTGTCGTGCTTGATGGAACAAAAGACCAATTAAGCTCGCTACAACTGCATATAGTCTCTCGCTCACTACCATTTATTCACTATTTCTATTTTCTCCATTCGCCCAATTTCTCTTCCAACTTTTTCTCTCACTTTCAACTCTATTGCTATTCGTTCTTTCCATTATTAACACCGTCCACATTCTCACATACAACTTTACCTAATATAGTTGAGTGTCATAAATTGAACTCGTACATATTCCCATGTGAATTTTTATTGCATGTTTATTTAAGATAATTTTCTACTGTAATTCTATGAGGAGATTTAAAATGCGGTAATTGTGCAAGGTAATGCAATAAAATATGTAATAATATGGGAGGAAATAAATATACCAGCTGATCCTTGTCACCCGCTTATCGTTTAATCCACATTATGGATATATTAGTGTACAATACAGTGCATGGTGGAATAAACTCGACAAAAAAATGTCTATGTTGGTATAAAGAAGATATCGTTGAGTTTATATCTGCTACCCACGCCATGCATGCTTCGTGGATGTTGCGAATAAAAAGTATTTATCGATACGCTGTCTCACAATTTTTACCCCGAAACGTATAGATGTAAAAGAGGAAAAATAATGTTAAATAATATCCACGAGGAAATATAAATAGATGGAATCATGTTCTCTTTGTAAATATCTTCAATCAAATATCCAGTTTGTAATTTCTCGCCATTGAAACTGATAGGAAAATTCCAATTAATTAATTCAGCTCTTCAATTTGGCACTTTATATAAATCATTATATCGTATCGCATTTTCTTCTTCACTATTTCTACTTAAAATCTAGGTAGCGTAAACGTATTTTATGTAACTCAGTTCAAGTTGCCACACTTGTATTTGATGCTCGTTGCATTTGATACAAAAATTCGAACAATTAAAAATAGTCCCATTTTTCATCACGGTATTCAACTACATAGTCAATTAAAAGTTTCCACACTGAAATTCACAGAATTGAATTGCGATCTAGGAAGGTCCATATAAACTGTTCTAAATAGTTGAATATAATATTCTGAATGCAACTGACATGAAACAGGAAAACTCAATGCAACATAAAATATCCAGGACTTTATACCTCCGAGATGAGAAATTCACGAAATAGTATTAATTCCGGAGAATATTTTATTATAAGATATTTTTTCAGGTTTACAAATATTCAGTTACAAGATATTGCATTGTCAGCTTTCCCCCATGACGTACAGTCAATTAACCAATATAGAACTGAATTAAAGTCTGTTATTAAAGCCACGAATCCAAAATATTTTCCATCCAACTTTATTTTCTTGTATTTTTCAATTTCAAACAATACACCATAATTCATTCTCAAACTAGATATAGAAATTTATTCTCTCCCAAGCTTTACAAAAAAAAAAATGTGATTCTTTCATTACATTATTCTTGTTTTTCTTTTTCCTCTGCCAAGAACAGCTCAGCTCCCTTTAACTTATTTGATTTTTAACCACAGAAACGCTGCTGCATATAATTTATACCCATTTCATTTGAGTCTCACTGGCAACAAAAGTATCACATGAGAAGACTTCTGAGAGCTCAACTTTCTCCGAGGATCCATCTTGCCTGGCACATAACATTTATTGCGTATATACAAAAGATATATACATGTCTCCCTGTTTATACATATCTACATAGCTATATAGATATGTATATATATATATATATATATATATGTATATGTAGGAATGCATAATATATACATGAAACGCTCGTTATCGAACGAGTACGTGCTTGCATATATCCATCAGTGATAGACTTGGGCGTCTCTCTATAACGCCCATGCCAGTGGAATTGATTTGAAATTTTAATTTTGAAGATATGTATATGATGTATGTATGTATGTATATGTAAACGCCAACGAGAAAATAACAAGGGGTAAAAAAACTCTATATACGTCGGCGCTCTATATACAGATGTTATACATAGAGTATAACGTTGAGATTTTCGCTCGTCGAACGTGCTTGTGCCAACTGAGAGAAATCGAATTATGTATGTATACTCTCCCACAGTGCACAGCGGATATCACGTCTGTTCGCAAAAATACAGAACTAGACAGCCCGGAAACGCAGCATTCTGGTATATATATGTATATATTGCGAAGTATCTGTGTGTTACATATCATACCTGATAGCAATTTTTATTATTTTTTTTAACCTTCAAGTGTGTTGAGTGAAATTTTCCACAGCGTCAAGGGCTGAATGTAGTCGTAACACATCGTGCTAATATTTAATCAGAGGCATTTATAATTCTGCATATATGAACGACTTTTTATCTAGAGTTTTATCCTGTGGCAATATTTGAGTTTACTATATCTACCTGTTAGTCATGAAACTCGTGGTATAATTTCCTAAATGCTGTGGAACGTTTAATCGACGTGAAATTTACTCCGACAAGAGAATCTATTATATGGATCGTTAGTTAGGTATGTGGAATGTTTTCGACTTTGTTTTCTCTTTTCGTTAGAGGGGGAAAATTAATTCTATACAGACATTGCACACTGGATTTTATACAACTAACAGCTATTTGTTGTGATCATATTTCGATAATAAAAGTCGGAATTTCGTTTTGCATTCACGTTCCAATTATGAAGGGAACAAAAATGGTGAAATCGTCATGCCCATATTTTTAAGAGGTTCCTCAAGTTGTGCAGAGTCATGAGGAAATCGTACAGACTTTTTGATGATACAAAAAACTTTGAGTTGTGGGACTTCTCGTACATATGCGAAATATGTAGTTGTTGAAGAAGCTTTCAAACATTATTGGAGACCAGTCCCATTCATGAACGCGTTGCAAATTTTACAATACCGTCACACGCCGTCGCTTTAATGTTGAATAAGTGTATTCAAAATATGCGTTTTGACAATTCTTATTCTAGTATGCGTCAGGGTTTTTGAACAAACTCCTTAGAAACTGCAAAGTATGCCAGGAAATTTATAACAAAGTTTTCGCTTCATATATTTGTAAGTACCTTCAAATTATATATATATATATATGGCGTCTAACCCCCTCTACAGGTATATAAGATCTTCATTTTCTGAACACACGTATAATTTGTACACTCCATTAAGCTGATAAATCTCACACGTTCGTGACCTTCAATGCAGCGACAAGTACCTCACAAAATTTAGCAGCTTTACACTCTCACAGACACATACACATCCACACGTACAACGCACAAACCACAGCATCAGAAACCACTTAAGTTTGATATAGAAACGTGAATTGAAAGTGAGAAATAAATTTTAAGATAATTTTTAAACTAATTTCACATCATTAAAACTTTTCAAATTAAAGGGCCATTGTGATTGTCAACAGACTCGATAGTGGTTACCTTCTGCCAACAATTCGGGTACAGACTTTGGTTTAGCTATTTCTCTCTCGATTGTAATTAGTTTGTCGATCCTCTGAGGTTTTACCACGTGAAAGGTTCATGAAGGAAACTTGAAATGTAAACATGACACAGTGCTGAATTTCGAAGAATCGAACAAGCTGAACGCATTGCACTGTGTTGTGATTCCGAAATACCAAAATTATATTATAAACAAAATAAAGCAAACATTGCCATTGAACATTGTCAATACGATTACAAAATCTGAAAATAAACAGTTCTGATTGTCTCCTGTATGTTATCAGTCCATGCATGCACGAGTGATCAATTAATTGCAATATTTCGTCACTTCCATTCATCTCACTGTACATCGCTCATTTCCTATGAACTCCATCAATAACTCTCACTACCCTCTAAACCCCACATTCCATTGAATTCATTCACTAATGTTAATCGTTGACATGAAACTGTGAAGAGGCTGAAAAATTAACGAGATGTCATATTACAGCCCGTTCACTGTAAATAAATATGTTTACACATATTTCATATATTTTATTGCGCGTGTAAATCATCACAAGATTATTATGAGCTCGAAAAATGGCGTCGGTCTGCAATCTACTCCACATTATTCGACTATTGTTTCCCAGCTACTGTTTCGACCATGTGCAACGTTTGACAACAAATATATATATATATATCAAAATATATCTATCAACTGAAGAGAGGAGAATTAATACTTCAATCCGATTAATAGATATCTTAGAATTTCATTCGGTAATAAGGATTATTATCAAACTTGATGGTGGATAATCTTGAAAGGCTAATATCATTTAGATATAGATAAATAACAGTTGGTTGTATATGTTCAGACTTGCACAAAATGTGTTCTTCACAAATTGTACAAACGGTTGGATTGTTTCAAAATCCACAATAATCCGTGTCTAATAACGGCTAAACTGCTCAACAGATTATTTTGAGTAAGACCACTGCATAGAGAACATCATTGGACATATATAGAGTAATATTAAGTCCAAAAGCCTACAGAGCATATAAATTATGAATGAAAATGAATGAATGGGTAATTTTACTTCAAGTGCATTATATTTATTTTTAACATTAATACATGAATTGAAATATCCATTCGCGATGCAAGGTATTTCTTATATATTATCCCCTCATATTCTCAGCTCCAATATTCTGTATATTATGTCTTTGCCAAGTGTACTACCCAGACACAACCACATAGATATGATCACATATATCACACACGTTGTGGTTGGACTAGGGACGAAAATTACGAGAATTCCAAAATTCAGATATGCACCATCTCACAATCAACTGGATATTTGAAATAACTCGATTCATCGAAGCTATTGCGAATAAATGCTGCAGCAGATGACTGCGCGAGAGCATTTTGTCGTAATTTATTGTTTATAGAATATATATATCAATATTCATGGCTGGATGAAAATAAATAGCTTTCAAATATTGTTTTCTTTTCTATTCGTTAGTTAATGTTGCTTGTAATTTTTATTACTTATTCGGAGAAGAAGAAATGAAATTAGGGGGTTAGTGAATAATTTTTAAAATATTAAGTTTTGTGTACCAGACAGGAAAGGTTTCATTGGCAAAGAAATAAATTCAATATTGTTTTTTTACGAAGAAGTTTTCTTGACATTGCCCCAGATTATAGTTCAATTTAACATCCAATATTTCAACCTAGATAAACAGGTATTATCCATGGAGGAACGTTTCAAACATTCACTTATTCGTCTAAGTAGCTTGAGACTCGAAATAGTCAGGCGTGTGCAACGTCGGATTTTCCACGCCTCTCACTATCAATATTCTGAGATGAAAGTTTGATGAAAATTACTATGTGAACTGAGATCAAAGAAATTGATTATATACTAAACATTCAATCAATATCATTGATAATTCAGTACGAATTAACTTTTAGCTTTCGTTTTTTGTTTCACTAGTCGATCATTATTGAAATAAGGTTAAGCACGCGAGTTTACAAATGGATATTTTTAGATACGTTAATCAGCTTGTGGAAGGAATGAACGAAGAGGGTGGCAGAGAGGGAAAGAAAAGAGAAAATTATCGTTAAGCCGACATACTCAAGAGGGAACGCGTACATTTGGCAACTTTCTCAACGCGCAATCTTGATCCCAAGTGTAAAGTTAACGGACAACGATTAACATAAATTTCCTATAGAAGTAAATTCAGGGGTCGTATATATGTTGAACTATGCCCGCGAGTTCTTCAACAACTGTTCGGCCTCTGTGGCAGCACTAATTTTCCAAGGAATCTCTCAACCATTACGAAACAAAATAAACTGTCGGTAATGCGCTTCCCTCGTTAGCGAACGAACAGAATTAACAGAATTATGTTAACTTCTTCTGGTTCATACTATTCGAGAAATAAATTTCACAAATCAAAAGTATTCTCCCTTTTTTTATCTGATAACGTAATACGAATTTAATCTTTGCGATTTTGCAACGCGTAAAATGTCGAGGGATTCATAAAGCCTCCAACTAACTTCCAAAAGTTGGTTGAGTACTTATATAGGCCACATTTCATGCATGACCTACACCAACTTTCTTTTTCTCTTACATTTTCCCTAAATCTTTATTCTAGAGTTATCTCAATGGTCTATATATTAGAAAACCATGGCCCGCGCTTGGTGCGTGTTCGTGGTCAATTTAGAGGAATGTCAATTTCTAACTGGTGACAACTGACACACATGAGAGGTTTTTTTTTCTGGAATTCAAAAGAGAATATTTTGATTGATCGTTATGCTTGGATTATTTTTTTGTTATTAGTGCGATTTGAAAGCATTACGTGATGGGTCGAGATAATAGAGTGATGGATTGAGTGCAATAAAATATCCTCAATTGCTCGTTCGATTCCTACACATTATATTTTCCCATCCGATAACCTCACATCTATTTCATTTGCGGTATTTGCTTTTTATTCCTTTTATTTATTCAGCGATTCATTCATTCATCTTTGCATTCATTCTTGAACAATCGTATTTCACACCACTTTAACCACTAGCTGGAATTATTTATATACGATGTTAACTGTTCTCACCTTTTCACAGTACTCTGCAGTAGAGTTTAATGTAGACGTGTTTCAACGCGCTTAACTTTATAATATATATAAACTTATATCGAGAATTTTTGTGGCTTTTCCCCCATGGGTAATAATCTATAATACGATATCGAGTGGTGATGGTCTACTCCTATCAAAAGCTTACAATATAAGAAGTTTTATTCATACAAACGTGGAAAAGAAACGCCGCGAATAAAATAGTTTCAATCTCTAATTTTTTTTTCTTATCCTGTGTTGCAACACTTTATTTCTCTTGCATTCGGAAGTATTTGCATTTAACAAAAGAAATGTCAGCAACACAGTAGAGAATGACGTATGCGATGAAACGAGTTGAGTGTCGAGAGAACGCGTGAATTAGCCAGGTTGCAGGTGCGCATTTCAATGATTAATCGATAATCCATCTTGTCCGCTGTCTCTCACTATTCACACGCATACAGTCATACACAAATATAGACGTTCTTTCGGTTTTTGTCTCCCAAACGGGTCACACACAGGGGACAGCGCATAGGTTCACTAATACAAGCTGCTGTCACGCCAACCTTCAGATATATCACACGCACCATCGGATAAATGTCGATAGAGTCCGATTGTTATTTACGACAATAATCAACCATCCCGGAGTGCGTGTGCGCCCTTACGGCTTTTTCTCTCCAGCTCTGTTGCATACACAGATATCATTTCACTTGAACTGTATACACAAATTGTCAAGTGTGTTTTTGTCATTAACCTAGATTGTCAAAAGTGGTATTCTGAAAATATTTATTACGAAAAGAAGCTGAATAAAATCACGAAATAAAATGTAACATGAATTGAACTCACACAAACATAAACATTTTCTTCAATTTGTGGAGAATTCAGGTGAGAAAATAAGTTAATAATAAAACAATATTGGAGCCTGTGTTATTCACATTTCTCATAAGAAAATTAAAAATGACTACACAGAAAGAAAAGTATAAAGTAGAGTCAAGCGAGAAATCTCCTGAACGAAATCTTTGCCGCATTAGTAGTGAACATTTTGTGCTAACGAGGCTCCTTAATATCTCAGTTACATCATGCAGCTATGAGAGGGTTGCTGGTGACATTAATTTATAATAATATTTATACAAATATAAGCGTAACATAATTTCACCACCTCCACATGGCTATATTTATGCATAAATATATATATGATGAATGTAATTATATTTATATTCACTTTCCACTGTGTATAGATGAGAAAAAAAGTTTAACGCACATTAATACATATATGCATAAATATGTATAGCACTTTACCTTTTTCTATACTTGCACTCGGTACTTGAACGTGCCTCTACAAGTTCTCGAGTCTCTCGTATCCTAATGCTCAAATGATTCTGCAAGCAATGTGCTTATTATAGCTGCTATGAAACTCCTATGCCAACTTGGCGAACGCGAAGAAAAAAAAAATCCACTATTATTCCGGGCTCGTTGTGCGACTCAACGTTATAGCGATGTCGATCAATAGATGGTGTGTGCACAATTCCACTGAACACCATATACTCCCCCAAGAACAAATTCTCGAATAAAACAGGAAAAAAATAAAATAAGAGGAGAAAATAATAATAAAAGAAAAAAGGCAAATTATGAGAACAAGAAATGAGAAAATTATGAGAAATAGTGCAGAGAGAAACTGGAAAATTTTAGAAGCATAATTGAACAAATTGATTTTATCATCTGTCATCACTATTTGAAGACAATTATAATTCGTTCAACAGATCATCATATTATTATATTCTTCAGATAATCAATTAAATATTCTTAGAAATGTCTCACATTTACATTCAGAAATATTGCAGACAATATTTATGGACAGTCTGATATTGGACTGGAGTCTTTATAAAATGAGGAAGCAATTATTTCGAAATTCGATTAAAGAACTGATAATAAATTTAATAGAGTTGACTGCAACGATGGAATTGCATATTGAGTTATAACTTGGCTGCTGTCAACACACATCATGAAGTTAACTCCCATATACATGGTATTTAAATTTAAACTGGCTATACATGAATAAACCAATAGACTGTATCATCCACCCCCTTCTCTATATTGACATCCTGTCAAATAAATAGAATTCTATTCACCCAAAGATAGAAATACCTAAATACAAATTTAACAGCGCGATGAAATTTCCATTTGTCACGTTGAAAATTAATTTACAAGAGTTCTATATATATGCATCATCAATCAGTTATATAATTTTTTATCATTTTATTTATTCTTTTAATTTTTTTTCTACTCTATCGTTGAATATCAAATGTTTTATTGCTCACTTTAGGCACAACTTCCATGACAGATTCACTGGCATAATAATTAATGAGTAATGCATGAAATCAATTGAACGTGTGAAATGTAGGAAACGTTTCAATTCTCGAGTGTCAACAGTATTGGCACGATGCAACACCATTCATCATGTTCTCAATAGACACAACGCGCGCATTGTGACATACATAACAGATTACCAACAGTATTGCAAATCAGCCGCAATGTAGCGATATGTCGTTAATGACGCATTAACGAAGGTAGTATTCCGACACGTTGTGTCACTGTATGTACGACGTACGATAGATATATCTGTCATGAGAACTAAACTGCATTAGTAATGAACTCAATGACTTGAGGGTAAACACAAATTTAACATCCCACCTCAATCATTATCAGAATACTGTTAAAATAATCAATGCCAGAATCAAATTGAAGAATAAAAACAAAATTACATAAGAATAATTCTTTGTTTGAATTATGCAAAAATATATTTCTGCTGATTATTTTCAAAAATTTCAAGTGAATAGAATGTAGTAAGGAGGGTTGAAAAATTTTCACCAAAGAGTTACGATTATTCGTCTATTTACAACGATATATACACCATGTGAATATCACCAAGCAATTGAGAGGATACGATTAATATACGGAAATATATTTCCATACAACGATACGAATAAGTCTCCAAGAAATACTTGCTGCCATGCGATAACAAACGTTACTATCTAAAATGTAATGTATATGAGCACGTTTATATTCGCTCAATTGTATTGCAATAGAGTATTTCACATCGGAAGAATAATAGAAACTATTTAATCGTGATCGTTTGGGCTACTTCAATTCAATATTTTCCATTAAACTAATGGCAAAATCATTCACATACATCAATACGATTCATTTGAATGAGAAGACTCGATTTCGACCGGAAAAATTCCATAAATTCTATTACGACGCAAATAGAATTATACAAATGACAAGAATGACTTCACTGAGGTGTTAATAGAAACTTTACTGTCAAATGCTTGAATATTTTTTTTTCTAAAGAAATCATTCGATTTCTTTTCACAATTCGGACCAAATATAGAAGTGAGTGGAGAACAAAGACAAGACACTTATATTTATTTTTTCGAAACGAAAATGAATTCCTGATGTATTATTATCGAGGTCGATGAAAGAGAAAATAGAATTGAATCGATGAGTAAATAAGAGGACAGTAATCATAATAAGACCAAGTAAATAAAATCGTGGTTTACACTGCACTCAACAGTAACACCTCAGTTGAAAGAAAAAAATCTCGCTTGTGCAGCTGACGACATTTTCTTTGATGGCAATACGAATACAAATAACGAGACATATAAATATATATCCAACTAAATGGTATATAACCTATAGCAGAGCGCAGGTGAAATGGTCTAATAATGTCACTGGCACAACGACCATACACAGGTCGAGGTGAAGGAAGAGGTTTAGGTTAGTACAACGGGCGATAGATCAGCCATGCTCGAGGCCAGCACGACCTTCCGCTCTAGCAACCCGTCCAAACACACACATTGTACAAAGTATAGAAGACTCATCCACTCTCTCCTACTTCACCCGTTGTTTTCTCACTCTACCTCTGTTTCTCTTCGTCCCTCTCTCTTTGTCTCTGTTTTTCATTGTCGTCCACCCTTTTCTATCTCACGCCGCCCGTGAAAGTAACCCTTCGTATATTCGTACGGTAGGATGAGCCCCACAGTCCCGGCCACGAGGCGCCCATTATTGCTCGCTCGGCGACGCTCGCGCGACCGACGCGATTTATCGCTCGCTTGTTTTATTGGCCCGCCGTTACCCGGAGCTTCCGTCCGATATTCGGGTTATCGCGACACAGATAACGGGAAAGCTCATACGTAAAGAGAGAGAAAGCAAAATGACAGGGTGAGCCATGAAAGAGAGTGGGAGGAAAGCATGGGGAATTGAGTATAGGAGAAAAATGAAGAGGATATTGTACACGGACAGTTTTCTACCATTTGTCAATATCCATCATTATACATCAATGCATAATTGACTTTGAAAGCATTTGTTTTGTTTTGGAGAATTACGAATTGAAGAATGATCTGTATTGAGAGGAGTGAAAGACAAACTGCAGTATAACAAAATAATTGTTGAAACATCAGATTATATCTTGAATAATACACTTTTGTTATTGCTACTAATCATAACTGAGGAATTCTTACACATTCACTAATTCATTTAGATGAATGTTCACAAGTAATTTAATCTCGGCTAAATACTCTGATACTGCCACATTGCATTTATTCCATCTTATATTTATCCGAAGCGAATCAACAAAAATGAATAGGTAAAAACATTTACGTTTGCAATCTTCAATACTATATACAACTTCAACTACCGGCTGTATTAAATTTATTTTCGTTTGTATAGATAAACTGCGGTACCCACTTTTAAACATCCGACCATCATTCTCCTCGCATAAACATTAATATTTTTTATGAAAGAACTCACAGAACGGGAGAATAGAGGAGACTCTTAAATCTCAACATAACCGGAACACACAATCGTGGTCTTTTGCGTTGAAAGGTGAGTTGAGAATACGAAACGGTTGGTTGTGCTGCTAGTCTGCTATGTATAACGTGCATGCACATGTCAGACTTGTGCAAGTGGAGAATCCTGGAATGGACAGATAGAAACCCAAGCACGCGCGCGCTCTTTGTTTGTTAATATATATATGAACTCATACGTATAGATATATAATTGTATAGAAATGAATAGAGTAGAATATGTTTGCGTATCAGGTATACATAATATCGCAATCGTATCGTATATATTCTTCTCTTCGCCTTGTTGAGGGTTGATGACGATCGATGTCATATAACATTGCAAATAAATTGTCCTCAGAACATTTTTCTTCCTGTTCATCTTCAGTTAGACAACATTCTTTTATAAATGCATTCTCTAGTTTCAAAGGTGAAAAATTAGGAAATATATTTGCTAATATTCTTCTCTTTGTATATATAACATCGTGGAATTTCTTATTCTCATAAACTACCACCGACCTCACACAAAAATTCATAACAAAAAGTTGTGAGGATCAACAACACCCCTCTTCTAATCCTTAAAAAAAATATCATATTTTTGCGGGCAGTGTACTTTTTCAGGTCATGTAGTAATTATACAATTCTCCATATTGTACAATGCGAAACATTGCCGCTGCTAATGGAGAAAAGTTTCCAAAACACATACGACGAATACCACAATATCCTTCTGTCTTTTTTTTTTTTGCTAACATTCAAAGTTGTAACTTGATAAAATGTAAAAATAAAAGTTTGAATTATACTGGTAACTTTCTCTTGTCCGCTGATATTTCAAAACAGCGTTTTCCAGATCGCTGATTGTTGTATCCCCCCTAAGTTTAAATCAAAATTCGTTCAATCAATAACCTGTGATCAATCCTATGTGATCACTTGTGTGTATGTAGATACATTTACTCATGCGTATATGTTGATAGCCAAAAGCATCGTGAGGAATGCAGTATGGGCATCATATGTGTGGTCAGATAATTCATAACTCGCAAGTATAGCAAGAGGAAGTGCGTAAATGTTAGCTTCCAAGTGGCAGTTGAGTGGCGGAGAGTTTGGAGGCTCGGTGGGCCGCACGTCCCATTACCCAATGAGCGTTGGTGCGCGCGGCGCGTAGTTGCTTAGTGCACTACACATGTTTACGGCTAAATATATCCATGTCTATACATAACGATAATCGCATACGCATTAAACCTGCCAATAACATCCGTCCGATGCATACACTGGTGTCCACCCATCCTTTTCCCAGTAAATATAGATCAACAGTAATACCAATATCAACTGAACTAACTTCACCGCCCGCAACGATCATTCGCGCTTCTCGAGTATATACATTTACCATTTCACGCTAAAACAATTTATCCTCATTTCCATCTGAATTAATACCATTCAAGCTTCGTTATACAGAAATTGGATGCAAAAAAATAGATTTTTGTTATTATCATTTCATTCTCAATAAGATTATCTAATTAAATAGAAATTTCGTGGAAAATTCCATCTGATTCGCCTGGTATTTCATTTAAATTTCAATTTTCTAGAAGAAGAAAGTTCCTACATTCACATTGATTGAATAATATGCCCACATGTCACATCCTCTAATAAGCTTCATTACTTCCTTTGTATGCATGACGGCACGTCTATGTATATATTTAGACGTCATACTCTATATGCACACAGGGTTAGTGCACACAGACACACGACGCCCTACGAATAGCTTTAATCTTTTCTAAAATTAACGCAACAGCGAAACTACGATTGCGGAACTCCGCAGACCACTGATGTTGGCCAACGAGTACGACCGCTTTCTCCATCCTCCTCGTGTTCTCCTTCTCATTTTCCCTTCCTCACAGTCTCTTCGTCTCTAATACCACTAGTATACTGTATATACTCGAGTCTCATTAGAGCCACATGATACAGAGCCAAGTCAAACAGCGGCCATTTCGCAATTGCGACATTTTTCATTCGTCTTGGTCATATTTTTTTACGCAAATTTCTACAAAATTTGCTATATCCTCATGTCATAATTTTCAACATCTTCTATGCAATTATTATTAAAAATTGTATAATAACTGTTGTTCATTAATTTAATTTGAAATATTTGAATGAGTCGTTTCACTTTTCCACTCATCAGAATGTATTGCATAGATGATATGATCAAATATGGAAATATTCCAATTGTATATATACACATATAGTACAATTAGCGATTGCAACAGTAGAACAATTTGATGAATGTATCCTGCACTGATTACAAAAAATATATATGCAAATCATCGCGTAGTATACTGGCAGCTCGTAATGACATATTGCAGTCCGAGCAAGCTGAAATAATATGCGTGAATGCGTTGAGAAATGAAAAGATTTGTGTGAATTTCTGTCCGCATTCAATGAATGTGTCAGTGAAATAATGAAATAAATTTTAGGTTATCAATTTTTTTCTTCGATGGAAAACTGTTAGAACAACTGAGCTTCATCACCTTTTGTTTAAACCACGAATTATCAACAGATAGAAGGAAAAAATTTGATGCTATCCAATTAGCAATCATTGACATTGCATATCATGAATAATAAACTCAATGAAGATCTCGCACTGTCAATTAATGTCACTCATGGAATACTGTCGATATTCACATTTATGGTATGTGTGAATATTGCAAGAAAGGTATTTACATTGTGTATTGTTAGAGGAGTCGAGATATGTCTTTGCACAGAATCGATAAAACGTATATAGTCATAACCTTGTTCATACACATTTAAACACACGCAATATACTCCTGGAACGGCTAGACATTTATGATGATTTATAATAACGATGATAATACCTATTATAAGAGGAAAAAATATGTTTATTTATCATGAATGTTTATCACCATGAAAATTTCATTTTTCACCTTTCTCTATAGGCTATAAGGTGAAAATTGGTAAGTGCCTGCAGTTACAATTTACCAAGTCACTGAGGGTTGTCGTGCGTGTTATGAATGCGTGAACATTGGCTGACACACAAAGCAAACGTGTATGAATAGAATTTCTACAGTTGAATGTGAGAACTAATTACACTTCTGTGTTTACATTTTGTATACAGACAGAAACAAACGCGCACGCTCACAACTCATACGTTGTATTCGAGGCATTATAATTTTCGTGGCAATCAGATTGGAAATTGGAGTAATTATGTGCGCTCATACGACTACACAAATGAGATATTGGTAATCCTCGCTTCGATTTATATTGTTTCTATCAAATCCTTTAATATAATTTACTGGAAGCTGTTAAGGGTAACAGACTTCCATGATTTTGTTCTGGTGAACGATTAAAATTACATATTTTCAAATTGTTGGTGAATGTAATTACGCTAGTCATGATCATCTGAAGCAGGGGATTTTAATTATTACTCGAGAAGCTGCTAATGCACTGAACAATGAAGATTTTTAAGAAGAACAATATGTGGATAAAAATTACAGCAATTAGAAAAATGAAGAAGAACAATTATTATTCTCAAAATATCGCTGAAACTTTTGAGAAATAATTTCAAACTCGTGAAGAAAATCATGGAAAATAGGAGATCCGATATATGGGAATAGTTTCTCAATAGGAAATTAAATTAATATAGTAATAATTCGTGAAGATTCATCAGTAATTCTATCAAGAATACGAGATCATGTGCTCACAAGAAGAATTAATTATCACACGAGTGCAGTTCATATGAACAGGAAATTTCTGGTTTCCACAGTTTAACCTGAGAAAGAAGTTAGATAAGTAACGAGACGTCGACTCCTTTGAACCTTTTTGTCTGTATACATACAAACGGTAATTGCCAGGCACGTCTTGCACGATGCTCGTGGATGGACTTCTGAAACAATCTCCGTTCGCTCAAGCGTATAAACTTCCTAGCATTCGGAACCATTGAATCGAGATAAACACTTGTGTTTCAGCTTTTGCTCTGAAGCTCCTTGAGCATTGTAGACTGAAAAACAAAATAAGTAGTAAAACTAAAACACGGACTTGCCTTCAATAGGATAAAATTTATTGCTTGATACGATAAACATCGACTTTCGCGTGGCGACATAAATAAATTCGATTTAATTAAATTTACTTTTCGTTTCATTGAATATAGCTTTGACTCTCCAAAATAGATTCCATTCAATATTCATCGTATACCGGACAAACTCAAAAAAATCCAGTATAAACCCCGTATTATTCCCTTCTCGTAATCGAAATGCAAATGAAAAGCTCAACTATCTAGTAATGGGTGATGTAAGAATTGTAGAGAAGAATGCACGAAGAATAAAAGACTGGCTCCAAAGAAACTTGACACAGAACACTTCTTCATTGTTAATGCAAGCATTTGCGCATCAACAAAATCTTAATATTCTCCGTTTTGAACAAGATGGTATTCCCAGACCCTAATTTAGATAGCTTTATTATAACAGCAACACAGCTACCACACGTCAAAAACACACAGGAATATTCAGGATGATGTAAAGATTATTCAAAAGTTCACGCTTCTGTACACGAAGAGTACGTAATACTTTTTACCAGCGTATTATAATCTCCATTATTAAGCACATGAGAATTATGCATTGTTCTGGTTAACACAAGAAGCTCATTATCACACACATTTGACTAGAACTCAATATGTTAAGACCTAGAATCAAGTTTCTATATGAAAATTAAACACCAGACATAGGAAGTATCATGAATTTTGGAATAGTCTCTCTTATCTCATAACGAGAACACAAACTGTTGTTGCATATATATCAGTTATTTATTCTATTGAAAATTTATTCATGACACAAGAAATTATGCTTGATGCATTTGAGTTTGTGTCACGTTTATTATTATTTCATGCTAGGAGATGAAATGTACGGAATAAAACAGAAGAGTTAGAAATGGAAGTAAACAGTGGTGGTGAGGGTGAAACGTATTTGTTCCCCTACTTTTTTTTCTCATCTCGTTTTCACTGAAAGGACGATGAGTACACGGAATCGTTTCGAGAGGGTAGGCCGGAGTGTGATGCATTGTCCTGTGGCATTGTCCTTCCACACTGTGCCTTGTTCCCCGAGCACACCGTCGTACCGTCATTTTCTCGCTCTTTCCCCTTTCAACATTTGTAGTATTATATAGTGAGACACCAAACCCGTTCGTCTCACTCGTTGTCTGACTCATTTTCTGCCTTTCCATTTACTAGACAACATGTTAACTGACGTGCCACCAACCACGAACCTACCTTCCGCTTGATGACGACGGATCAGCTCGAGAGTACTATTGTTGTCGTATAAACAATATGTTGGCTCGTCCATAACGAGTTTGCTAGAAAACGTTGATAGTAAAGTTCATAGGAAAAAAGGAAATAAATGAGAAACTGGTATCATTGAGTAAAGTGCAACTGTATGAAATAATAAATGCCACAGCTGGGGAATGGAGAAGAAGAGAAATGAAATATATTGATTGAGACAAAATGATGGTTGTTTTCGTTTTAATAATTGATATATGAAATTAATATAATCAGTAGGCTTTATCGTAAACGATTAATAACTAATGTTGCAGACATAATGAGAAATTCCTCATTCATCTATTTACTGAATGCATCTTGGTGAAATGATTTTTGTTGTTCACTTGTCACGGAATATCAACTGATAAATAATCATACTGAATAAATATTACTGTTATTAATCTACAATTCAAATATTGCGATATGAATGGTGAGATACATAATAAATATAGAATTCCAAATGAATTCAACAATATACTGTTCACTAGTAATCTCATTCTTCTTTTATCATCCTCACTCTTTTTCATTTCTCTCTCTGTGCAATTTTTCTGTTGAAAACTATTTTCATTTTCCTCATTTTATGAATAGAGAGGATGGAATTTTTGTCGAAGAGTAGAAATTGCTTCTAAGGGAATATTCAGTCAGTTCGTGAGTCCTTAGATATAGATGTGAGGTTGAAAAAAGGCAAAGTGAAAGGAGACGAATGACATGTATCGAAGATATAGGCTGGAGGGTAGAAACAGTAAAACGAAAAAGAAAGAATGATATAATGAAAATGGAGAAACGAAAAAAAAGGAGAAATGATCTGAAATGTATATATACGTGAATGTGTGACTGACTGTCTCTTCATGTGTGCGTATAAATGGCAATGGATAAATGGAAAAAGGAATGAAATAAAAGCACTGGAAATGGGGGAAGACAGGGGAGCAGTCAAGGAAGAAAAGCTCTCAGGTAGAAACGATCATCAAAGTCACGTACAAGACGTGCAACCTTTCATCGGGTACGATTACAGCCACCTTCACAGGTAAAGTTACGGAATTGCCATAGATACAGACACGTATTATCCGAAAATTCAGTGTCAAAATTAATAAAATATTTTTCTTATCTACGAATTACATTTTTTTAATAGACAATAGACTTTTCATAATTCTTTCGTCATATTTATACAATTTACGTAAGAAATAGTATACAATACTAACTCAACTGTGCATCAGAATTTAATTTCATTTTTACATTATATCTCAAGGGGGGTAGAACAATATTACTCTTGAGATACCGGCGCAAGCGAAATCTTTTAATTATTTCAAGATGCAAACAAGTTCTATCTTTTTTTACTTCATGAGGGGATTTACTTTTGCTTTAATGTGAAACGGAGAATGAGCTACTTTATATATAACAAGTACACAATTAATTTACCTCGTGATATTATTTCAAATGGCAAGACAGTTTTCAAACATTCTACATTGAATGAATTCATATAGCGCAATCTACACAAATTTTTTTCCTCTTTGTTTCCCGCCTGATTTATCTCATTAGCTGAATCTTTTGATCTAGTGATTATACACAATTATATTTGAAGGAACATAATGATCATTTTAACAAGCAATTTATGTACAAAATGATTCACTGATATCAAACTACCATCATATGACTGATATAATCAGATTAACCAAATGTATTTTCTCGTTCTATCATCAGCGCAATCCTACCAAAAGGTACATATTATGTAACTCCTAATTGATATCATTAGAGGATTGAAATGGTTGACACAAAGGTCAATCGCAATTTGAAGTGGCATTTTCATATAAAGTTGAGCTTTTCTACATGATCCATGTGCACACGACAAATCATGTGCGTTTGACTTCAATAAATGTCTACGTATTTGGAATAGAAAAATCAAACACGTTTTTCTTTTATAAATTCTGATTATTGGGAAAAGATAAAAATAATGAGTTATCAACTACGAGCAAAAATATTCATGACTGATACGATTAACTAAAGATCATGCGCAGCAAAATTAATTTTATCAACGCTCGTGGTCGTGTGAAAATCACCTTTGACATTTGTCTAAAGTATTGTACGAACGTTCTATATTCTGCATGGAAAATGGCTCTGAAATAAATCACTAATGAGAATTCAGGAGAAACCTTGTCAAATTTAAATACGTACTAGAAAAAAATCGTTATCATTCCATATATCATTATTATGATTTCCGCAACTTCTACTGCTGCTGCTGTTGAAATGGAATTCATTCGTTACTGCTTCCACATCATTATTTTAACGCATGATTGATCAATTACATACCAATTATAATGAGGAACAAGATTCCCCTGATCATTTTCAATCTATCATCTTTCAACGTTTGCATAGATGCAAAATTTAAATTAATATATAGAACTCAGAATTGTGTCGATAGTTGAAAATGACAACTCGAAATATCATAAGGTCAAGATCTTGACGACAATACAAAGGATACGAATTCAATGAGGAGGAACTATATTCGCAAATTAGAATCAGTTCTATTCACGTTTGCTCTCAAACTCAATCCCATGAGATTCGATATTGGGTGGACAGCTATCGCCGCCCAACTTCACCACGCCCCACCAGCTTTTCCTTCGTCCCTGACTGAAATCCTGGTGCGATGACCCCAATCGAATTAAAGTGAGACTGAATCAAAGACGGAGAGTGTGAACGGAAGGAAGGAAGACCGAATGAGACAGAGTGGGTGGTGGAAACTTCTTCAATCGTTTCGTTCGAAGTGGTTTGGAACGTGCTCCCATCTCACTCCGAGTGTATAAAGGCATGAAAGGGCTCACATATACAGCTATACCTTCTTAAATTCAGTCTATTTCTCTCTCGTTTCATTTCGTAACTCAATTCTATCCTATTTATACCGAATTGTTTAATCTGCCAAACTATGTGTCATTCAAACCTGAATTCAATATGACTTTGCGCCAAGTGTAGTTGCATCCGTTCATTTTTATTGCCCTCATAATCACAAAGTTACAGCTTCAAGTTGAACAAACTGAATAAATGTACTGCGATATACGACAATTCTTTTTTCTTGCATTGAAGCAAACAAAGCGAGAACTTATTGTCTTGGCAGACCTCATATTCCACACATTACAGATATATCTAGTTATTATAGTAAAAACCCACTTCCGTTAAGCTTCATGCAACATGTGGTACCTAAATATAGAAAAGTGAAACAATAATTGCCCTAGTCAGACTGTCAAGGCTATATATTTCTAAAGAAAAAAGGAATTGTAAACACATTTACGAGACGTAGCAATTAAAATTTTTCAGACTTAATCTGTTTTACAATGAACGAGTTGCTCATTATATAATACGTGGTAACGTTGATTCAATTAATGTCAGCGTGTTGATCATATCCATAAATCAATATAAAGTCATTCTCATAATCATTGTTAAACATCTATGCTGCAATATAGATACCATGACCGAGGTATGTGTGTATTGCGGGACGGAGTTATTTGCCTTCGAATATCGAATCTAATCGATAATGTTTGATGCTGACCTAATTATCCAGTAATACCCAGTAATACCCTGATGCATTTAGTTTCAAATATTTAAAGACCCTAACGAGTTGCAAGCTCATTATCGATTTATCAAACATGATGTAAGAATTAAGCCAGGGGGATATAATTATATTATGATTATATTATTAATGACTAAAAACGGATCCACATATATTCCAACTTACCGATTGAACAATCCATTAACAATATGCACCATTGAAATACGGAATTAAATACATATTTGCGCACTAAATTATTCGTCGATTTATTGTTACAATCTTTTTATTTGCAATAACTGTTCCGTAATCACAATAATTGTGTTAAATTATTCATAATTATCAACTAAAAATTTAATCATACTCTCATATTAAACTTCAATTTCAATTCGTAACGTATTTGGGACAGAGTAATCTGCATGCACGCCACTGTCAGTCAGTTGGTTCATATTCGAATGCTCAATAATGTGAACTACCCGAATGTTAATTGGAAGGGTGTCATCATTGATGTGTATATCAATGCGAGAACTTGGTGTGGTGCTTTGATGTTGGTTCGTTAATACGCTCACCATGTGGTTTTGCTGAAGACGCAAGATCACCTAACGTGAGAAAACAAATATTGAAGTTTCAAATGTGTACGTATATGTCTGTGTCAATTTGTCTTTGTGTGAGTATAAACAGAAGGATGAGAATTTTGTAGTACTATTGCATATGTCAGGTGGTGAAATAACTCGAATGACAAAACTCTTGAATTCTGTCCTATCATGTACAAATATTCTATATGAATAAATAAATATATATATACATATACATGTATATATATTTGTGGGTGTATATTTGAGAATACTTGGTACGAGTGTTCACGATGCGGCAAATAATCACATTCGAAGTTGGGAAAACGCGAGAAGGGCGCGCTTATTGGGTACGTGAGTGCACGGTCGCTTTCAACTGATTCGCAGACGTGAGAGCGCGCAGGTCTGTGCAAATCCCAACGTAGAGTGTGTCGTATCGCGCCGAAGCCGCGGGAGCAAACGACGCATGAGACTCTTCTAGCAATCATCCATTCAATATATTAAATTGGAAGAGAAAAGCTCATAATTTGCATCATTATCTCTTTTGCTTTGTTCAATTATGCAAACATTGCATTTTACCACACTTAATTATATTATTCCGTTTGATGTTATTCGTCATATATAATCATTATTTATTCTCAATTATTATCCATTTTTCATTCATGGTATTATTCATCAGATGAAATGGAATAATTGATGTGGAAAGGTAATCAGATAAATATTTTTTGTGTTATTAATGACTGGACAGTATAAAGTGGATATCGTGAAATATTTTGGAATTCAGTTGCTTCGACTCAACTTCATAATTATACACAGCTACTCGTCAATGTGATTTTAATAGATGGACTTTTGAGCTCTGATGAGCGATAGCGTAAAGTTAATATTTTAATAAATCGATTACGATGGTTATCCACAGGTTCTCGTAGCTCGTTTGATAATTCATCATTGTGCTCTAGTTATATACCTCCTTGGAAATAAGAGGTCGTATTGAATTCATTCTCATTAGATCCGCTAATGCGCGTAATTACTCAAATGCTTGTATGAATTCGAAAATGAGGGAATTGTCGCGTTTATATTTGTCACTGTTGCAAAATTTATGAATGAAAAAAGTCATGAGAGACTCAATGAAACATATCGAGCGAAACTCAAGAGAATATTGTAGCGGGTGAATATTGAATTGATGGTCTCTGATTCTTGTTTGTTATCACAGTATAATGTTGATGTTATGTATGATCTGGATTCTATTACAGGGGGATGAAATGTGGTTACTGATGTTCAAGGGGATACTGAATCTCAATGAAGCCGTCGCATTCAGATATGTTTGAATGAATCAGTATGGCAGGAGTAAATGTCCATTATGAAATCGTAAATAATGAATGTCATACATTCTTAATTTGATGCAAACGAAGTTCCCATCATAAATGTTCACATGTATATCAAAGTAATGAGTGGATTCTACACTTCTTCATTGTGTAAAAAGCTGTATCAAATAACTATATGACCTCGTTCTTTTTTTCAGTTTCAATGAATTATTAAAATATGAATAAAACGAAATCAAACGAAGTTGAATCTATAAAGAGACCTTTGATAATTTCATTTTTGTGGTGAAAAATTGTATTTTCCATTATATTCCCTGACGATCTCTTCTGATTTAATATTCTCGTATACAGCGCTAATCAAGATATGACTATTGAATTCTCAGAGATCGTTATGTCATGTCATTCTTTTTTTTCAATTAGAAGACAAATGGATGTCGCATTCATTCTACAGTGAATAATTATCACTAATTCGATGAAGAATAATCAAATTCGAAATGGAAGAAATGTCAATTTTCATCATATCATCTTTATAAAAGAAAGTACAATTGAAATAGCTCAAGCTTCATACCTAATTCATGAAAAATTAATTATTCATTTCACATCTTAAAGTAATGAATGAATTTTCACCATAAAAATCAGTATTCTTAGAAATTCTCGATGAAATTCAAACTTCAAGCAATTTTGAAACTTCTCCCATTATTTTAAATGTTCTTGTATACTAAAAAATATTATGAATTTTGCACACCAATTGGATCCGAAGTTACGCCAGTGACTATATCTGTTCCATGTCTCTCTCTAAATAGAACCAAAACATCTTCCACTACTATAAAACACCAATTCGATAATGAAACACGTATATGCGTGGACATGACAAAAGATTATTCTTCTAGGAATGTGTCCAACAAATGAATCCGCGTATAAAGAGAATATGAAGATAACAAGGACCAAATTGACAATGACAAAAGGGAAGAAAAAAGGGACTGAGATTAATGTACATGGCAAAAAAAATCATGGAAGGCCACTCACAATGGATTCATATATATCATGTCTTCCCGTATGTTATAGTGGATAAACTATGTGCAGCTATGTCGGCAGTACTGTTGTACTCCCAAAGGAGTATAGAGGTAGAGTTCATGACGTTACGGTTCGACAAGTCAAAACCAAGCCTGGCTTATTCATTCCGCATCCATGAGTATTCACCGCAACGCCTATGCAGGCAGTTCGGTATGTTCACATACCATACTTTATTATATTATGTTATGTTGTATTATAATACATAACTTCATATTTGAAATCGTAAAGATTCACTTCGCTTCCTCTATGAATTACGTTCGATACTGATAACTCATTATACATTGAAAATGATATCACAAAGTGTGTGATAGCAGACGTGCTACTACTGCAGATATAATAACAGATCGACAGCTATAAACACTTTCGACTTTATATTGAATGAAGTAGAATACAATAAGGAACACTAAACAGCACAAACGAGAGAAAAAAATGCCATAAAAAAGTAGAAGAAATGAAGGAAAATAGGAAAAAAAAAACGGAAATGGAAACCCAGGCTCAAGGAAGCAACCGAGACGACACGTAACGAATGAAAGCGAGAAATCCAGTTACTTCACAAGGACTTTACCGCTTGGGAGGAGGACAATCACCGCGTACTCACCCGAGACCTCCAACGAGCTCCAACATTCTTATTTTTTTCAATTTGTTGCTTTTTTTTCTACACTCACCAGTTTTTTTCCTTCACCTCCGAACACTTTTTTTTATTTACTTATTTGTTGCTGTTTATTCTTTTGTTTTCCAATCCTCAATGGTTCTTTTTTTTTACGCTTCACTGTACCAGAATGAAGTTGAAACCTTCATTCGGTAATTTATACAATTTCCTATTCCTCAATAGGATTTTATCGCACACTCTGAATTTTCATTCTCATTTTCGCACCACTCTACACGTCTCTGTCACCATTCATGTAGACATAAATACTTGCAAGCATACTTGTATTCATGCAATATTTGTATCCGCACAGTCAACCGTGTGAATTCCACTTGCAGTGATTCCCATGAGTGAGAAGCATCACAGCTCACATCATAAACACGTCAGATTGAGGAAAATTATTCATGCAATCATTGCTGAAGACATTTCAGTTGAAGGTAGCTGAATCAGCACCTGAGATGAACTGATGCAAATTTATATTTATTGCCCGAAGAACACACTCTCAACGTCGATCATATGTTGATCAAAAGTATATCATGACATTTAATTATTACCATCAATGAATGGATTTATAGAATTTTTCTTTAGTGATAAAAAAACAATAATCAAACTCTTTCTTTTAACTTTATCACTGGGGAATTTCATGAGTTGTTCGACTTCCTGCAAAAACCAGAATCCTTAGGGATGGCCGGGTCCACATTGATTGGCAGCAATACAATGAGAGAAAAACTAAACGACTGGAATTTCGAAAAGAAATAAAACTAAAAGAGAACCATTGGAGAAATATAAACATGTTCCTTTTTCTATTTATTACACTTTCGCCTGATAAACTTTGGTATGTCACGATTTTATTTACCATTTATATGTGTGTGAATAGAAAAAGCCGTCTATAATACATATGATTTTATTTCATATGATTCAGAAGTAAACGATCAAAGTACGAGAAATGAAAAAAGGTTCTCTGGGATGGATCGACAAATGCTTTGTGGCGTAAAAGTGGAGTAGAATGGAATAAGAAAGAAAGAAGTTCTCTCTGAGAGAATGAAAGTAAAAGATCGAGAAAGAGAATTACGACATATTTGTCTGGAATAAAGAAAAAAATTCAGTCGAATTGACTAAATTTTCTCTACAGTGTTTTTCACTTTGAGTCAAAATGTCCAAGTAATTAATCAATTTTTCATCCACAATTCTACGTCGAGAATCATCACAATACCATTCTAAAATGTATATTTAACTTTTATCAATCAATATCACATAATGATTTTTTTTTACATTCGTGTGGTTGGATAAATTTAAATAATATCCCAGTCCTAAATTATATTTTTTGTATCACATAAGAGATAAAATGGGGACGAGTAAACTATGAATGTTGAATGAATTTCACAAGAATATATTGGCCCAAAACAAATGACCGTAAAATTCCACAGCAGATTCTATATTGCTATTTAATTCAGGATTAGTATGGTTATAGGAAGCCATTACAGGCCCCATGTAACGTCTAGACAGAATTTCTCCTCGGGTAATTCCCCGCTATCATTCGAAAAAGTATTTTAATATCCATTTTATTGACGGGGAGGAAAAAAAAAGTATGAACATTCACCAGCATATATTTTCCTCTTTCTTCCAAATGTCCCACCATGAGGAAAAGTGTACTGCACAATTTTATATATAAAGATGAATGGGGGATAACATTGAAGCACGACCAGGGATTCATACGTAATGAGAGTTGTGCACGTGCGCGAAACGTATCTCGTGCGATATACAATCCTTGGTGAAATGCGTGACTGTAATTTCAAACGCCACAACTTCAACATTAGTTGTCGAGTTGCACATCGACGATGTTGCATATGTAAATGCAACTGACATATATATGTATGTATATATTACTAAATGTATGTATATGAGTGTTATACATCAAGGAAGTTCATATCAGATAATATTACGAAATCAACAGTACACTCAAAGGAACTCTGTGGAATAAATTTCATGCAACAATGAAAGTTCACGAATTATTTATAAATATAAATGGAATGAAAGAGAGCTGTATTTATACAAATTTTCTCTCTGCATTCCCATCTCACGTCACGTCTAAATACACCCTCAACTCTCAGTGCCTCGAGGGGAGTTCAACGTGCGCATTCGGTTCGCCTTCAACCGCGCACGTCATGTCATAACTTCACGTGGCGTGAACTACTCCTCAATTTTATGCACAAACTTACTCCCACAACTTCCAAACAGTACTTAAAACCATTCCAAGACCATTGACAAAACTGTCAAGCGTGACTATCAAGGCAACGCATTAAAATAATATATATATATATATATTCAAACATATCACTGGCGAAAAAGTATGTGTTACAGCAGTGCCGTTTGGATTCTTACAGCTATGCAGACAATGAAATCACTGTCATGGTAATGATTCAACATTTTTAGGGTTAGCTCATGCATTATAGATATATATCTTATATACATCCCAATTATTGGAACAAATCATATAGCAGTAATCAAATCTCATTCAGAACTGTTATTGTGAAAAAATGTCAGTCATTTATGGATATTGCTATAGAGAAGCCCTTTTATACTTTGAGGGTTGCATGAGAGTTCCAGAAGCCATAAACTCTGTCAACTGAACAATATTGCTGTTCTATAAATACTCAACAATAGAGACAAGAGTGAAAAAAAAAAACGACGATTTATCTTTATCAATTCATCATTAACAATATTCCAGATGATTGTGAACACAGACATGCTGAATGTTGAGTGAGAATGGAGTTATCGTAACATGATTTGATATTGATACAACCCGGCGAAAGCTCCCAAATGCACCATTTGATATATGTTTATATAATCGATGGGATATCAGTCGAATATCTACATTTGTTCAATGTTTAACAGTTTAACTACTCTGGCTATATATTTTGCCCTATCGATTAACTTTTCAGGACACGACACTTCAACGTGACGTGAGTGTGGGCCATGAATTCTCTGGCGTATGGCTTCCGGCTATTGATACAAAACATACCGGAATGTATATATATATTTATGGTATAGGGGAATATTTGCTCTATCGAAGAGTCACACAGTTTGTTTAAAACAACACGCAATTGGTTTAGCATAGTGGGTGTGTCAGGGCCACTTGAAAATTCTGCTGATCCTGCCCAAATGAAAATCCACGCTCGCTATCCCGGGGAACCGCAGCTTTATGGCAATATCGATCTCTCTCTTTCTCCCTTTCTCTCATGCGCGAGACTCGTCGTATAGAGATTCTATATGAGACGCTTTCACGAATCGCTGGATGGTCGTTTCCAATCGAATATGTATGCAGTATATTGAGAAGTCTCAATTTTCTATCCTATGTGGTATCACAAATTCAACCAGAAATAACCAAGTTACTGCTACTGCTTGAGATTAAACAGTTTCATATTATATTTTCTCAACATAATAATTTGAATTGTGAATATTGCCAGCTCATGTTCTGCATTTGAATGTGGGATATTTTGGAGATATGAGTTTGGATGTTATTTGTATGACCATCCACGCGATTGCGATATAATAACTTTGTAGAGGTAGTTGTTATTCATAATGTGATGTTTTTTGTATGGACGATACAAACATTCATTAAATATTATCCTAAACGTATATACGGCGGAATTGTATGTCGCAATGGGATTCGTGTTCCACCGCTAGAACGGGACAATAAACTCGTACTCGTTAAATTCAACCTACTTCTATCACCGTATAAATATTGCGAATTCATTTTTCTTATGGTTGGTAACGTTGTTTGACATTTTCGTAATAATCAGGGGTGGTTTTTTTTTCTTTTCACTTCAAAAAATTTCTATAATGAGTGAATGAAAGAATCAGTCTTCATTATTTTTACACGTTATTATATGCTCATGTCGGGTGCAACGTCAATCTAAGTTTAATCTTTGAATAAAATACATTTATTTGTTAGGGGAAAAGTCTAATTGCTACAAGTTGTTATACGAGTCTGTATAAAACTCTTAATGGTTCAGTTTTTTTCATAATTTTTCCACAAGTTCAAGGCAGAACATGGATAATACGTTGGACAATGGCGCAACATAACAACAAACTGTCAACAAATCTTAACGAGGTTTTGCCAGTAGAGTATTTATATGAACAGTCAAACTTTTAATCCACCAACAAATAATATCGAATGGATATCCGAGATTTCTGGTGATTTCCACATCGTTGTCACTACTGTCCAAGAAAAAAAAGAAGAGACATCATAACTAATTCTGCGATGGTAAATATTGCAAATATTCAGAGAAACGATATAGCTGTATAAATTAGGGAAAAAAAGATGGGAGGAGCCCCAAATAAAGTTTACAGACACGTCCGTTGATCTCGTTGAAAAGAGACAACTACTTAAGAATTCGGACTACTCACCGCTCATAATTTATATTCATTAGGCAAAGCTCTCACGGTAGAAAGTTGCTAACGCGCCTGAAAGTTCACTCGGAGACATTTATGAATCCAAATGTCGTTTTTCATACAACAGCATTCCATCAAACAGCCAAGTGGAAACATCTGATTTAGTTGCATCCAACTCTTTTATTAATAATTCTGGACATTGATGTTGTCAATCAATTATTCTCAATCCATGCACTACAATTTAACTGATAATTACTTATTCGATCCAAGTGACAAAGTATGAAGTGCACAATTTTATCTGACAGCTCACAAACGTCATCAAATCAGTGATGAATCGTTTAAAAATGGCTTGACTAGGTAAAATTTGCGTTGGAAAATCCGAATAATGTTACAAGTCAAATTATAAATTTCCATGAATATTCATATTGCGCTTTTATTTATGAAAGCTGAACAAGTTATATTAGTAGTGAGCGTAATAATTGAAAATGAATGAATTAATAGTCATGACAATAAAATTCTCTCTATTTCATGCGAATGAAAATCTGAAATTTAGTTCTCGAGCTTTTTCTGACAGAAATGACGTTATTTATTGATAACATGAAGAAGAAATTCAGTCCATGTTTCAATATATAATAACATGCCTGATTCCTTCACGGATAACTGAATAATTATCACCAAGAATGATTATCATCAAGAATAATCCTTCTCATAGAGATCCAAAAAGTATTGTAGCACAGTTAACATGAAATAATAATTATTCTGGAACAATAATTTTATTTGACACTCATTTGAATCGCAATATGCTGCACTGATAATGTAGAAACCAATTGTGTTCATGAAATTGTCTTGTCCATTATCAATTAATAGAAATCTAATGATACCAAGAAAAATCCAATAAATCATGACACCACGAAAGAGATACCATGTGAGCATCAAATTCAGACTGTTCGCTTCTCTTAGTATCGTTTTTATTATGACTCTATTATTTTTTTTGCATAACAATCGAGTTCTATATTGACACTAACAATTTTGAATTACGTATATGAATATATTCCACATTTTTACTTTTTATATAAAATACTTGGTTGTTGGAATATTGCTCCGACTATACAATGTTACGTTGTAAACCGTCAAAGGGTAGAATAATATGCATCAAGGCAATTGAGGTAGACAGGAAGAGGACAAAAGAGAGATGAATATTGTCAGGATGTAAAAAAGCTCGTACGCTCACAAACACAAACCAACTGCTAGGTTAGAATCTTTTGAAAATTCGAGTGAGTTGATGTTGCTTTGCATGTTTTTAAAAAAACTGGATTACAAATGTACAAAATTGCAAGTACTATATAACGATTACATAATATGATAACCCGTCGAGATTTTCATGTATTTTTGTAATTAAAGTAGAAATTCTGAAAGAAAAAAAATAACTGGCTATCCATCATTATCGTCAGTCTAATGAATGCTCCCTTTGTATTATTCAGGTTGCAGGTCCCATGGAAGAGGAAAAATTTACTACCGTAGAGTGTTACATGCTGCATTTTTTCGCTATATCCTCTGTTTGGAGGAAATATGTGTAGCGTATATTATATCTCTCTCTTCAACCAGTCAGTGGCAGCAAAGGAGGACGTCATTGACCTTAATCATACGTGCCATGATGCACTGGCTTGTGTTACCTATCCGGGTATGTAAATTATTAATGAATCTACAGTCTAATTACTGCCGTGGTAATTGGCAACTGCTTTTAGTTAAAAAGAAAAAAAGGGATAAAAGAGATTCTGGAATACAAAAAGCTGAAGAAATAACAGAGAAAACAGGAAAAAAATACATCGAAATACGAGTAGAAATTCCAGTTGGAGTTATCCTCGAGTATTTTTTTCCTCACTAATAACAATGCGACACACAAGTGCACATGTACTGGTATTGAAAATGCGATGCATCCAAGTAGGACTTGTTGAATCGACATATTGAACAATCGCTTGTCTGTTTTTGAAGTACCGTTTGGAATTACTGCTTTGGATAAACTTTTTGATCACTCAATTGAACTCCCAATTGAGTGTTACGGTACAAAATGTTTATATGTGAGTATTCATATCTACATATAGTTCGAGTGTCATTCACACATGTTGGTTCCATGTGACAACAAGATTTCATGAATATTTATACATAACATACATTATAAATGTTTACTTAGTTACCAGATAATGGGAAGCATCACTTGACATAGTGCGTTTGCTGTCATATTCACTCAAACAATGATAACAATATCGTAATTTGGACCTGAATTTTACGCGATTTATATCATATTTGTGAATTGCGATGAATTATGGAAATCATCAATCCCTCGGGTATCATCAACGCATATTAAATTGAATATGCAGGATTTATATGAGCTCTTATGAAATTCAATGTACACAAATTTCGCGAATGAAATTTTATTCTTTTATTAAAAATATGGAAAATAAATAGAGAATTCAATGAAAATATATCAATTTGATATGTTTTCGTGATGCGCATGAATTTTGTACAGACAGAAAGTGTTTTAATATGATATTTCATAACAAGACTGACGGATTTATTCTTTGTGTAAGGATAGGAAGTTATAACAAGTCGCGAGTTTGTGATCACACGAATAAATATGGCCATGTGTATATACTCGGAAAAGCTGATGTATACGTCCTAAGTTCGTCCCATTGTCATCTCTTTCACCTATAATTGATAACACATTGGACCCATTGTGTCCTTTCAACTAAGTGAAATTCTTGTGAAGTTTAATTTAATTATATGGCCTCCGTCGAGGCGATTAATCGTTTGGTTCGAGGCGCTCCGATACCCAAACGCCGTTTGTCTTAGGTTACGGGTATCATATATCGATTGCCTTTAGCTTTACAGAAACTTCGAGAGTCTCGCTATGTCTTCACAACCATCTTCCTTCTTCCGCTCACTCCTTTTTCCATCCATGTCTTTTTTGCTTTAACCTTTTTCAAGTTTCGTCTTCACTTATTCCCAAAGTTTCTTTCTTTCTTGTTGACAGTCTATTCTCATTCATTCTATTTAATACATTATCATCATGTTTATTTTATTCTTTCTACTTTCAAATATACTTCTTCACTATTTTCTATAATTGAAATCTTCATGAAACTTTTTGGAGACTCGAAAATGGGACAGTATTCAAACAGTTAAACTCTCCATTGCAAACCGAGAATCGATTGTGTGAAGGACAATTAATTCCCTAATGACACTATTCTGTCGATGAATTCAAAGCATCAGATTTATTCAATGACTCGAGTTGATCACCACATTTGCCCATTTTCGCAAACATCAACTTTCCGATCTTGGAAGAGATTAGGAATTCCCAAATGGATTCAAATAGCTGTTCACAAGCGGACCATCATCAGACCGGCCTGGCAATGGTTAATGAGTTAAGCTCCTTATCTACTCTTGACCATCCCTTACTTTCGTCCCCTTCTATCGTATATAAACCCATTCACTCGATCCCCCGACTTGTTAAATCGACAACTTGAACATGAGACAGCTTGAGACCCTGTTTAGTCCATTTCCATCTTATTACAAATCATGTTTCCCTAGATGAATTCACGGTTGAAATATGAAGAGAAAATCAATGAAATTATATTGAGAATAATATCTCTCAGTTGACTTGTTTTATTGTTCAATTGTTAATTCGTCTGAGAGAAAAGAAATGGGTCATTCGTTTGGCTTTTATCAGTGAAAAGCTCACCCTGAATGGTCGTCTCATCAGATGTATCTTATTTTTCCGATAGATATAACTGAAGCAGCTTCCCCTACAATCGTTATACCGATTATTTATATCATATGAGAAATGAACTATTCTACAAATCAATTTTACCAAATTTATCTTATTACCAATGATATTTTCAGTGAGATATTCAGCTTAAAATTGCATCAACAAGTTTTCGTAATTGATCGAAATTTCGAGCTTCAACCTCACTCCTGTGAATGGCAGAATGCTAAGCGGAGTATAAACTACATTGTGCAGAGATTCATGAAGGAGAAGTCAAATAGATCCAAACTTGGCGACGTTAACGACAACCAATTATAATCACGAAAGAGCAGCACCAGATGATAACATTAGACAAGAATTTACTTTTGAAAATGGCATTTTATTGTGAAATCAAATGCATTTTATTCCACTTTTTTCCGCAGAACGTTGCGTTGATAGAATAAATTTGTTGGAAACATCAAGCTTGGAAATAAAATAATTATATATTAATTAATATTGTCGAAAACTTTCATGATACTTCATATCTCATATTCATGAAATCTTGCGAAGCACCGCAACACCATATCGCAATTAGATGAATTTATGAAGTACTCAATAATTATAATATAAATTATCAGCAAGCGGGATTGATTAATTGCAAAGTTTCAAGAACACGTTCTCATTATAAGTTTATCAATTCTGCAGTATTTAAACTGCATAAAATGTATGGCACGTAATGACTCTCACCATTTTCAATTCTTATAATCTTAGTTGACTCCATCAATCTTTTCGCTCACCACGATCATATGAGATATTATATTCTCAATAATCCTTCACTTTCATGGCAAAAGTTTCATATATCGATCCGTGTAATGCTTTCAATAGACCCATTATAATAGTGTCCCTCACTATTAATTCACGCAATCATGTCAAGACTTGCCAGCAAAGTATCGTTCAACGACGCGGTCCATCTAACTTCAACGTTCAAAGTTAATTGATTTTGTATGCCATCAATAAAAGATCGATCTAAATTACTGTCAAAATCTAATTTTATCGCAATGAGCCTTTGAGTTTCCATCGCTATCACGATGAGATAATGTCATATCAGTCCATCAAAGAACTCATTCTGTACAAAGGTACAGATTATAGATACGGGTGTATTTTATATACCGAGCAAGATGAGAGACCAAAGCAAATATCGCTGCTCTTTCCCGGCTCCAATAGTCTCGAAAGCAAACATAAACATTCATACATTCAGTGGACATCTTTTCTATTTATTTATTTTCTCAATTTGAAGGAGACGTGAAGCTACCTCATATCATACCAAGCTTTTACGTTATAATATTCTTATATTTATTTATTCATTTGTGCAGTCATTTATTCATCCATTTTCAGAAACCGAATTCCATTCGTATTTTTCTTTCAAATATATATTTGTAAGTGAGTTATAAATTTAATAATTTGTCGTCGTCAATTAATTCAACTGAATTTAATCCAAACCATGAAAATAATAAATTATTGTCAACTGTGTTATCAATTAAGCCAGAATATCATCAATCTCTTGGAAAATAAAGTCATAAACTGAAGTATTAACAAATTTTTGCATTGGAAAGTAACACAATTAAATTGACAAGGTGAATAAACAAAATTAGTTTGAAAAAGATTATTGAAGTTTTTTTCTGAGATTTTACAACTAATCAAACAATAAATTGCGAAAATTTCATATAAAATAGCAATAATTCAATAAATTTAAATTAGTAAACGAGAATATGAATTTGTCGATGTATTACATGAAAATGAAAATCCATGAATGGAAATTAATTGTGTATGTATGTGTATGTTTTTCTGAATGATCCTCAAGTAAAAGTGGCCATATAAAATGTTATTCAAACGATAACACGTGTGGAAATAGTGCCCATGACAAAAGTTATTTATGAAGCGGAAACTATATACTTGAAGGAGTGTATGTATATGTATATATAGAAATAGACAACGGGAATATCAACGATCTCTCTCCCTCCTGGCTAAGCTCTTTGAACCGGATAAACTTTCCGGACACCGCATCAACCCCATCGATTGTGGCCCCGTGCCAAGACTTTCTTATCCACAACGTAATACTTTACGTGTGAGAATCGTGTGTTGTCGGTGTGCTCTTTGACCCTTCACTGTCTCCCTTACACTCTGACTCACTTCACAAAGAACTGAAAAACTTTAACAACACACATCTATGCACATTAATGTTTCGACCTTTAAAGAAGTATTCTTTTGTTTTGGGTCGGAACAATCGATTCAGTTTTGCATTGTTTCTTTCTGTTTCAATTCTTCAGAGTGAATGCCTGAAAGAATTCGCTTCAGAAGTTGAAGTACAAAGTAACAATTATGTGATGGTGTCAAGAACAAGATGTTGAATCGGTGCTTTCCGCAATATTCGAAAGCTTTCATTTTTTCTGTAGTGATTTCTCACAAGCTGAGGACTCTGATATTTCTGAACGCAAATGTACTGAATAAATCTCTAAAAATCTTATTGCATTAGTATTGTAATGATTTATACCACTTGATCAATTAAATTAATTTAATGTGATTTTCATGTCTTGACAACAATTATTAAGTTTAATGCTTCATAGATGAAGGAAATAATTTATTTTACTCGAATCCATCCACCGGAATCAATAGTAATATCACTGCTCTTATAAGAAAGTGCACAGTTAATCTTGAGAGTAACTTTTTACAAAGGGTCACATCAGTTTGTGAAAGCAATTGAAGTTCAACCGTAATCGGATTTGTGAAAGTTATCCAATCGTCATCGTTGCCGTCGTCTACAGTCTCGTTCTCTCTGTCGTCGTTGTGTAAATAGATATAACTTAAACATTTGAAGATTGCACAAACGTCTCGTTGAATATGACACGTGCCAATTTACCCAATCTTAACTAGAAAGACTCTTCAGTTAACTCTATGACTGTCTCGTTATATTCTCATACATATCATAATAACAATCCAATATCACCTTTACGGTCACTTTTTATTCCATCATTCAACATGCTTCTCTTACTTAGACCGTATATATTTATTGTTGTATCGATACACCAGATTATTGACCACACGTGTTTTGATATCAAGAGAGAAAGTATAAATGCGATCGATAACAGAATTTTAGGGTGGCAGAGTGAGCCCTCATGTTATTGTCATCGCGAAACCTATCGCGTGACCAGAAGTTCATTCGCACTATCCTTCGCACGTTCTCTACATCATAATAACTATTGAGGAAATTATCGTTGTGAGAAAATTTATTCAAATTTTTTCACCTTGAAAATAATATTTATTGAATAATTCGTCATTGCGCAACATCACTGAATAGAAAATTTTATATAAGAAAAAGGAAATCTCTTCATGTAATATGATATGTCAGAGAGGAATCATCTGCAGTTCACAGGAATTCACTCAGAATGACAGATTTTATCATGTTACTGGGCAAGTTGAACGCATAAGTAATTGTATCAACTAAAAATATACCATTTTATGTTATGTAATCGAAATTGTCTCTCTGAAAAGAATTGATAATCGATTATTATGTTGGAAACAAATGTGTGATTCGGGTCACAAACCGTTGGTTTCTCTTTTCATGTTTATATATCTATAGTTGGACGGATCAAACAGATGGAATAAGAGAGGAATTATCTTTCGCTTTCCTCCCGGAAGTTGAACTTTCAACACGTGCGACCTTTTCGTTACAAGCTGGGGTTATTATCTATCTGATGTATTTGTGAGGATGAATGAGATGACCCCCATGAAAGTCATACACATACATATGTTGTTTATTGAGTATTATACATTCCGTACTATTCTCGTAGACCATTTGACGACAATGCACATTTGATTAGCGACCGACTACTCATGGGATGTATGAAATGTTACTGTCATGACAGCTAAATGGGATTGGTGTATGCTCGCACCAGCAATGGCTAATTATGTGGATCAGGTGATGAACATCTGAGTCAAAGTGGTAGATATGACGAATTTATATCTTTCACTAATATAGATACGTTAATGCATGACATTTATTAAACATATTGAGGATATGAATTATTAGTTAGAAAATATATATCAGATGTGAATAATGTAGCACGTTGTTATTGATCTGTTTTCAATTATGACTGTTAAAATAGAAAATCAATGATGGGTGTTTAATGCACTGCGCTGCGAATCTGATCATGTCAGTGAATTACAGATAGGTAGATTGATTTTATAGGTTCTAAAGACTGATATTTCTATTGCCACAAATGAACATTCGTCTCAATTGAAATATGTATATTCTCAATGTGGAAAAATTGATTTTAACCGTTGCTTTTTTTTTCTTGTAGTATGAACTACCGGCAATAGTTAAAAAACATCAAAAACTTTGCCGGGAAAATTAATTTCACTGATAAAAGATAGTTCTTCAATATGACTTTATAGGTATAAGAGAGTAACGTCAATAACTAGGCGATTTGAGAAAGGATTTCTAAAGTTAGTTCGTTGAAACATGCGGTAGCAAAGAGCGCGGCCCAACGATATCATCGAGGACAACGGAGAACGATGACGATAACGACGACAACGACGACAAGGACGACGACGACGTACGGCGAACAATTCCAGGATAGACGAGGGCGCGCATAATGCACGCGAACAATGTAAAAGCATAAATTTCTCTTCGCACAAGAATTTTAGTGAGGGAATGAGGGTGAAAAGTGAAGAGAATAACACAGACAAAGAGAGAATGAAGGGTAGGAGGGTGTCAGAGAGAGGGAGGGCAAGAGCAAGAGATTCCAATGAAGGAATTCCCGGATGCAAGAGATCGAGAAAATCGTTCTCATACCCATTGACCGAAAGAGTAGAAAGCAGGGGAGGAGGACGCGCTGCCATTTCACTCGTTCTTTTTCTATCTCTTTCACCCTTCGCTACCAAAGTGGTAGTTACAGTTGAGATATATCTCCCGCGCTTTTCGCTGAATAAGAACGGAAGGATAGTGAACAAAAATGTAGAAAGGGAAAGAGACAGTCAGGCATGGTTATATATTATTGCGCAAAGAACAAGATAAAGAGAAAGGGTGTCATCTTTACAATGATATACATGATGAATATTTATACGTCAGCATTTGTCTTTAGACATAAAATTACATATCACCAGGAAATTTCTCATACCTCTACACGATGGCATTCAAACTACTTTCAATGGCATTAATATAAATACTTCAAGTTGATCATCGTTCCATTTTTTTCATAATAACTTTCATACTTTAATCATTAACACAGTTTTAATAGTAACCTCCTCTTTCTAATTAATGATATAACATCTCGATGTTACTATAAATTGAAATAATTATAAATTTTGTTGCGTATGTGAAGCTTTTCGTAAAAAAAAATATTCCATCCAACCATACATTCAATAATTTCAATCCAGTTAGGGAATGTTTGGAAAAATACGATTTTGTTCTCTACTAGTAAATACACCACTCAAATAACTGCATTGCAAATGCTTTTTCGATCTGCCTACTTTTATATTTACTATCTCAAACGCACTGTCAATACTTTTATATAAAACTATACTCAATTGTATTTTAAATATTTTTATCGGATGTGCAAAAACATTGGGATACTGTTTGTCCGTGGTGAGCCAAACTTCGACAGTCATCGATTTATTCGTGAACGAGTATCTGTACGAATGCGGGAAATATATCTGTGCATATCTGTATTTGTATGTGTAGAGATAACCATGTGTAAATCGCAAGGGGTTAACGCTTTTTCCGGTGACTCTCACGTGAGAGGGCCGAAATGAGAGATAGAGTGAGTAAGATTGGATGAGAGTGGGTGAAAGATAAAGGATGGGAAAGCGAAAGAGAGAGAGTGAGAGGTGGAGGACGGTTGTGGAAAATTCTACGGATTCGACGTGAGAAAATTTATCACCACGCGGGAAGAATCGCACGCCGTCAGAATTGGTCTCACTTGCACTGGCCAACGCTTGTAGCCTTTCACACGTGCCATGCTCCATGTCTGCATGGATATATGTATGAAGGTGCATGGATACGTTTGCGCGACGGTTCGAATGAAAAATAGATCTCACGATGTCCAAGTACGATGGGAATAGAGCAATGGAAAAAAAACGAAAAGAAAATCCGTACATGGTGTTTGTGTATGTGTATATACATACTTTGAAATACATATGTAGTGTTGGGAAACCGGACGTGCCATTTCCTGTTTTCTATCACATTCACACATATACGATAATTTCAATTTTATTCATTGTATTCATACTTGCACTATCGAGATCGATATCGTTTGCAATATCATTCACATTGGATATTTGTACGAATTGAAGTACTTTCTTTTTTAGTCTTTTTGATAATTTATGTATGGAATGATATTTTATGAATATTATCTTAGAGCAAATGGATTTGAATATGACCTTATTGTGATTCGAATATTGTTTCAGTGCAGTAGATAAAAATTTAGATGAGATCTTCGTTTATGAGAATTTAACTCCAGAATAATTTTCAATTCCTAATCGAATCAGAGTTAATCAATGTGTTTTATTCAGATTTCAGTTGAATCAAACTCGGGAATACTCATCAGAAATTAAATCTTTCATTAAATGGAAGACATCAATAAATGCTATCAGTGGAAACACGTTTCCGGATCTGTGTACCAATAATAATACACTTTTGAATCGTGTGTAATGTTTGACTACAAAAAAAATTGAAATCGATTTCACGTCAAAATTATATTATCGTCGAAATAACGTTTCCAATAATATGTTTCTCCAGCCTGAATTTACAAGGAACCAATAATTAGAACAAGAAATAATTCCACTAAATCATAACATTATTAATTTCCGTCCATAGTTTCGTCGTTATTATGATGGTATACAATTTCATGTCTATAAAAGCGATATTATATGTGCTCAAGTATGTGGATGCTACGAGATAAATTAAATGTAGAAAAACAAAGCATAAATGAGAACACGAGCCAGCATATTGAAGCAAAATAAATTTAGGGAAAAATAAAAATCAGAAAATAAAGAAAACATAGAATATTCAACGGCGAGATATTTTACAAGAGAATTTTCACATGGTCTGTCGTTGGAGTTGATAAAAATTTATTCATACACTATACAGTGACAGAATTTACTTCAGTAGCAGCACGTAACAATAACGGAAAATTGGCACCACCCAACGTCTCTCTATATGATCCAAGTAGATGCAACAAACGCACACCTCAATATATACAACACAGTATGTTAGAGTGAAACAGAGCAACGGCGAATGTAGTTGTATTTATTGTGTACAACCCCGAGGTGGATTTCGCACGATTGTGTATGAAAGCGGAGAGTGGAATATCCAGCGCATTGGTCAGCCATGTAATGTGAATTCCGGCAGCGTATTCTACCCAGTATATTCCTCGCTCACTTCTCTCCCTCATTTGCCATACACCTCTCACCCGCACAGAGGCCTCTATCACTCACCATACATATATACAACCCCATTGAATTTGTCCACAAATAAATAGACATTGTATATAGCATTCCCCGCCCTTTTTGCGTCGCAGTTGAAAGCGAGTGGTGCATGTTGACGCACAACAAAACTCACAATCTATCACTGGGTGACCAATCGGTTAAGTGAAGGGCCAAAAAAATGGAATCACAAAAAAAAACAGAAATGAATGAAAAAAAAAGACGAAAGAAGAAAAAAAAATGTATAATAGAAAAATACGAAATGGAAATTGCCACATCGCTGTTGTCAGTGACCATTGACAATAATCCACGCAGCCAAAGAGAAAAGGGGGGCTCGGGGTGCACAATCGTATATACAAAGGTTCGATGCTTGAACATTTCCAATAGCGACAATGACTCGATTCGGATGTGCCGGTTGCATAGCGCCATGTATTGGCATTCGCGGCAAAAAATAGGGGAAAAAAAAACCAATTGGATCTCATTGAATTTCACTTCTGCTTCGTCACCCACGTGCGACAATCGATCGCGCTCTCATTCAGCAATATGATGAATTTTAATAAAGTACACTCGCACTGTGCGATTTCCACACATATTATTCTCATTTTTATTTTATTTCTTTCCCCCTTCACTTTTCGTTCGATGGTTTGTATTGAAAATATTGCGGATCAATTTTCAATGTATAGTTTCATGCTCTCAATTGCAATGTATAAATATCTAGTGTTGATTTTTTTAACGAAATAATTCTGATTCGAGGATTTCATTCGAATAATATTGAAATAAAGAACGTCAGAAAAGCTGAAAAATTCATTGGCTGCTTCTTATTTTTAGAGATTTGAATCGTGCATGACACAAATCTCTCGATTATTCACTCCCATATTTATTGCAAATCTATTTAACAATTGAATTTCATCTCACTGAAGTTGACCTAAGTTAATTAGACGATAAATTATTCTAGATGAATACCAAATTATCTTTTATGTCAAATGAAACAAAATGAAAGAAAATCGATTTTTCAAGTACAGAAATCGTAACATTTGAAAAAGCAGGAAAGTTATTTATTGTATTCCATTTCGTTTATTTGATTAATACAAAAATAGTCGGTTCAGTGAATTTAAAAATGCTTCACTTGGTAAATTCATTACAAAATCCTGCGGGTTAATATAGAGTTGATTATTATCGCAATCGGGTGCACACTCGCCGATTCAATAAAAGTATCATGTTTTTTTGTTTCTCAAGAGATAAATATGTATGCAAATAAACAAAATCTCCAATATACATATATATTAGCCAAGTAAAAGGAGATTGACTATGACGACAACGTCTCCCGTTCAACTCTACTGGGACTTGGAACGTGGCATGAGTACGTGATTGTACCGCGTGAGAGTGCGATCCTCGGCATTTCACAATTTACCTAATGGCACGTTTCCGGAATTCTGATAGCTATTATCATCTTTGAAGTGAGACTCTCGCATTGCTCATTATTTTCATCCAAATAAACTCTCTTATATTAATTTGTATGTACATGAACATCATATAATGCAATTTTGATTGAATGATAAACGAAACGGTTAACAAACAAAAAAAAATTGCAGCATCGATAATTATTGGTAAATTTTGTTGCACGCGCCAATCATTTATGAATTGAAATATCATCAACCAACATTTTTGATTATCATTCAATAAATTCGAAATGTCAGTTTCGTTTTGCGTGTGATAAGTGAATTGTGAATTTAATATTAAATGTGTAGACAGCCGTGTGAATTTACATAGCCTATCACAAACGATGCTAGTATATTCGCGTATGTCTCTACGAGAGTGTTGCCATGCATGTGTGTCTTGAATAGAACGCACGACGTCGTTATATTCAGTCGAATAGTAGTTTGAGAAAGAGTAGAAGCTTTTACGTTTTTGCACCGGGCGCACGAGGTTCTTTCGATTCCCAGCCATACTCATCTTGTAGATTCACCTCGAAATCTGCACGAAAGCCATAGCGTCAGGCGATGTCGCGAGGAGCTTGACTGTCGTATGTATACACGAATCATCCACTATATTTTTCTACCCCATTTTTTTGCATCGTCGCCATCGTGCAAACGACATTAAACGAAAAATGTGATCGTATTTTCCGCTTCACAACCATCTTTAGTATATATATAGACATTCGCAGCTATACACAAGTATATGAGGGCGTGGCAGAAAATATGAAGCCTTATTAGTGTTGTTTAAAAAATGAAAGAAATATTATTTAATTTGGCTACTTTTATTTCTACGAATATATGTGATGCATTGTTTTTGGCACTATTGACTGTTATATTCACTTATGAAATAATGAACATTTTCGCCTGTATCGAATTCCGCTAATATTTTTCATGAGGTTAATTAATTGACTTTATGATTGGAAATGATTTCAACAATATTTTATGACTTCCGCATGATATCGAACCAAATACCAATCATTTATCCAAAATGTCTGCATGGGACAAAAGAACTCGGGCATGAGAATAAAAGTAGAATAAAAAATTCACAAAAATTAACCAATTAAAATGTTAAACTACCAAATGGCAATTTTTCATGTTTCAATCTGGTATTGACAAAGAAAAAATTACAGCGTTTGGCGAATTGGATAAATGGAATGAATGATGCAACAATTGTCTGATGAAATTTGTGATTTTTCCTCTCTTTTTCCTCTGCCGAGCTATCGTCGATGATGACGAATACCTGAATTCAGTTTACAATTTGAAAAAAAAAAATAGTGAAATCGTAAAAGAAAATGAAAAAAGTGTAAATTTCCCATTCCGATTGGGTTAGTTATTTTTTTTTCTCTTTTCTCTCGCTGGTTACGTTGTTATTTTTAGGCAGATAACAATCAATCAAAACAATTTTTTTCGATTCTAAAATATTCAATATTCCTATACAATCCATTTGTAATAAACACGAACCGTTGAGAGACAAAAATAGAATAAAAACATCGATGCACACATAGAGTGAAGACAGAGTCGTAAAACGAATCGTGTGTGAATCGTAAAATCGTTATGAAAAAAAAAAAGATATATCACACTCTACACTACCACTTTACTATTTATGTATACGTTTAATATACATATATATTATATTCGTGCAAGTTTATGTATGAGCAAAATATACAGGGTAGCCTATTCGCACATATTTGGAGATAGTTCAAGATTTTACAAAAATTTCATTTTAACAGCCGATAGATGTTCATTAATACGTTTTCCTGATGTATTTCACTAAAAAATTTCCACCGATTAAAACAAAGTAAATATTAGTTTTCAACAATCTTTAATGTGACTTTTCTGTATTCTATTTCAACTCACATTGTGAAAAACGATTCGTCTCTTCAAATAGGCCAACCTATATATGAACGGACGTCACTTGAATACATATAATGTTGAGAATTTCGCAGTGAGTGAAGAGGAGCTGCTTGAGGATAGATTCAGTTGGCGTTTCATTCTCTCTTTCTATATTCCTTTCTCTCACTGACGTGATGGTGGTACTTCACCTCACTATATCCCCTCGCCACCAACCATATAAGCACCAAACTCATATATTTCAGAATGGGTAGCAGTAACTAACAATTCCTAGTTTGCGGCCCACGTGCTATATTTTCGTCAGTTCATTCCCAAAGGCACAGTGAAACCCACCAATTTATCGTCGACCTGCGCTTCACCGCGCGCCATTTGGAATGTTCGAAATTCTTACTCAACCCTACGCCCCATCTCTATTCTCGCCTTTTTATATTGACCGTCAATTTATCGTCACGTATAAATTGATAATAATTCTGATCTTTCTTTCTATAATAATTGAAACATGAAAAATTGTTTCACTGTAATATTTGAATACATTTTCAATTTTATATTTCAATTGACACAGTCAATTATTCATGGAGCCAAAGTTAATGAGAAATTATATATTTATGACATTTTGCTCCTCTGGTGTGTCTGGTATCAAAGAAGAGAGCGCTGTCTTAACGTTCTCATATTAAATTCCGTACGTGAATTAAAATTTAATTTCTCACAGGCGTAATGTTGTCCTCTTCCACAACAAATCGTCATGTAAATTTCGTGCAAAATCTTCTGATCATATTCATATATGTACATTAATAAAATGAAAGATAAATAAATTCCATTCCACGTAACGCAACAGCAACGAATAAAAATTCCTACAATATTATACACAAAATGGTTTTAGTTCCACAAATTTTATCACGTGCAATTTATACATCCCAATAGATAAACCACAGATACCATTATCATTGCTCAAAATAAATGAACAATTCCAAGTACTTTCCTATGGCATATAAAAACCGAATGATATAGGTAGATATAATTGCTCACACATGCACACATATTGCATGACAGTATATTGTGAAATTTATATCGTATATACCAGGAAGCCAATACATGATAATGACACTGTAATGCCGACAACATACATATGATTCAGGCACTGAGAGTTGGACGCGCGATTTCAACGTCACGAGCCACATGCACATCATCTATAGAAGTACATACATACATTTACTCATATCGGTACGTAGCGATTTGTGCTTACACACCAATACCATGAAATACATGACTGTGGACGAGGCAGAGTGGTAATAATCCTGGTCAGCCATAGCAGGATATCCCGTGCACGTGCACACACGTAGAAACTACTACGAGAAGGATAAAGGTCGTGCGGCGCCGTGAGTCGCGTCGCGTCGCGTGATAGTCCGCAGTGCAGACGTTCAACACGAGCCAAACGCGAAAGCAGTTGTGGCACCGCCTGCACAAGCCAAGTGTAACGCTCCAGCAATAGCTTCGAGAACAACTCTCCTCTCACTCAGTTTTCCTCTCACCCTCTTTCATTTCTCCATCATACATCCTTCCTTATACAATTCAGTACTCTCTATTTCTCGTGAATTCACCATAAATTACCACCAACAACTTTATCCCATATCGAACAAGTAACTCCATTTAAAATCCCGTTGCAATTGCCCACCGTGGAATTGGATAGGTGCGAAACGCCAAAAGAAATTGAGCCATTTTATGCTAATTGCCACCACTCAATTACAACGTATATGGTATACCGTCTGGTAATGGTCCTTGGGTGTTATATTCGTTGGTGCGCGCGCAGTACTACATGATGTGTTGGTGCATGATATATATTTTGAGAAACGAGTCCAGTTACCGATTCAATGCGAATGGAAAGTGGTTGGTGTATATATACCAATGGAGTACACTCGCAGCCTGTCCGATCGAATAAATTTATCTCCGTATTCTACAATTTCTCCAAACGCTCTTTACTCTGCCATTCCTCGATGAATAAATACAGTAGGGTACAAAAATATCTTTAGACACAAATTTCCATATTGAAAAGGAATAAAATTAATTGATTTAATTAAATTTTCATGATTAATATTTCTGATTTCCAATTCTCTACTTCATTTTCATGATTTTTTTACAAGGAAACGTCAAATTTAATGAAATTTCGTTGGAATCATTTATTATATGTCTTTTGTTTATTTATTATTTCCCATCAGAATCCAAATTATTGTCTTCGTCATAATACTTTTGTGCGCTACTGTATATATTTCTCTCGTACTCACGCTTTTCATACTCTATTTGTTCACCTATCTCCCTTGCGAGTGCTCTGTCTTGTTTCTATTTACGATATATCTCTGGGGATTCTTTCTCATCCACCTATTTGACAATCCATTCGTCAATACTGCAATGAATCCATCATATTTTCATCTATCAATTTTCTCAACAGTAGATATTTACAATAACAATACATATATGCTTTCACATATTGGCCAGTAAATGAACTGTCAGACCTACAAAATCATCTCGACTTTCTTCTCTATCTCCCTACCCTTTTCCTCTATGTGGAAATATATTTACTTATTTATTCTCCCCTCCAGCTTTTCCGTATGCTTTCACGTTGGAACAAACTTCAGGACGTATATACACAAATAAAATTCCCAGAGGCTATTGAAATGGTAAAGTTGTAAAGGGGAAGCGAGTGTAAAATACACTTGTGGTGGAATTGTATACACAAATATATATAACACATTTCCACCGTATGGTGCATATTTTTGTAGCTGAAATTACATCATAACAGCATATGGAGAATGATGAAATACAAATGTTGAACGATTCAATGCAGTTACAAAAAATATTAAGGGGTCAAAAGAGAGCGATATACGTGAATAAAATACACACCAAGTTCCACTCAGGATGTTTTTTTTATTGTTCACTTTAAGATACTTTTATTGGTAGAATTCTCGTCGATATGTCACATCTTTCAGATATTTCCCTCTCTAATTTGTATAGTAATATGCAATATCGCACGCGTGACATTGAATCGGAAAATTTTTTGATGATTCTTGAATTCCGGAGAAGGGGAAGACAGATCAAAAATAATTGATAACGACCGTACTGTATTCAAAATTATTTAAGATAACCGACAATAGAGAGACTACATTTTAAGTGTTTCGTCTAGTAAACATTACCTGCATTCCATTGCGTCTAGCCCGAGAGTTTACCGAATCAACTCTACCGAATTAAAATGTCCTGTTTACTGTTTTTCAAACATTCCGCAATAGGATTATTTTATTATTTTCGTAAACCCAAGCTGAGTTAGTCTGTTGTAGTTCGCAATGGTTCATATATATGCAACCAGATATTGATCATAAAATTCTTACTGCATTTTTTTAAGTACTGCGAGAATTTATTGACTCATTAATTGCACGCGTTGCATTTTTTTCTCTGTTCTCTTTTTTATTTCCAAGTATTATTTTAAAGTGCAATAAAGCCTATTACGGCGCTTTTTCCACTCTAAATTTTTTTTGGAAAAATTGTAATTTGATTTTACGAAGTAGGTTAATCGCTACTTGATTAATTATTACCGTTTAAATTCGCATGCAATGAATAAATACAATATATTGATAAAATAAATATGGCATATGGAAAATTTTAAATACATCAACGAATATCTGCCATATCCAATTCATAATATGTATGCACAATACTCACATATACGTTTTTATCTATTGAATTTATGAATGCATAATTTATTCCTGGTAACGAGTAATTAGTAGCTGCAGCTGAGAGATTTGTAACAAAAAATATTAATGTAAAAACATTATTATTAAAAACAACATAGCGTTCACCCGCTTCATGTCTTTGGTGATGTCAAGCGAAATTTTCCTCACGTCAGCATTATATTAAATTAAATTCCTCGTTGGTAAATGTACAATGTATATATGTAAGTATGCATTTAGACATATATCTATATTTTTCATGTTTATGTAACGCGTAGTGGGAGATTGTGCGCTTACTTTTTCTATCCTCTTTCACGCTCTCACTCGACCCCTCACTTCGCTTGCTCTTATATGCACTCACCAACGAAAAATAACGTATATTTCACTGCTTTGAATTTTCGTCATAGCAGTTACTTTTACGTTGAATGTCATTGCAAGCCGTTCAATGCGCGCGCATACTCACAAATTTTTTTTTCCTGACCCCGCCACGCGCGTCTCACAAATCGTAAATCTCTGTAAGCACGTTTGCATCGCGAGCTCGTACTAGATGAAATAAGGTCACGCTTATTTTTCATTCATTTTATTCTCTTCGACTCATAAACATATATATATATATATATATATACATATATATAATACTGTGGTATCAACATTCCTATTACAAAAAATCAATTGCATGAATTATTAAAATCAGTTTAATGATTCGATAAATATCTTATGAAAATTGGTTATTATGATTTAAATTTTTAATTCTTCATATGTAATTGAATCATTGCTCATTCTCTAAATAATTATTTGATCTATATGAGGTGATAATTCCGAATAAAAGTCAGATATTACTTGTCAAATCCAAAGTATGTCAATGTAAATAATGCGAAATTCTATAATCCTCAATTTTCCAGACCCACAGTTGTTTATTACACAGAAGTCATTGCTCAACAATAATTTGAAACAAATTTTTCGTAATTATCCCATTGCAGGATGTAGAAAATTACCTGACTAATAATACCCCAAATCACTGTTATATATGATCCCAATTAGTTTCCAATCCATCTTTCTGTTGATTCAACAAATGTAAAATTCAAATAACTGCAATTTTAATTTGAAAGTTTGTTGGATAACGAGTTTAGTTGAATATAGGTATGTACCTTCGATTCTCATTGGCATTCCCTTTTTTTTCTCCTTGCGCATCTTCTTTCTCATGCTCGCAAGAGTTCCTTATAGAAATCTATCGGAAAACTGACTGCGAGTAGTATCTGCGTACAACGAAAGGGGGGGACAGTCATACCCGACAACTTATTCGTCACTCATTCCGCTCCGAAAAATGGGGTCATGTTTTTCCCTATTTTTAACTTGTTTGTTTTCATCAATTTTTTGTTTCATTTTTCAATATAAAAAATGAACATCAGGTATATATGTATGCAGTAATTAATTAGAAATTTCTCACATGTATACCTAACCATTAGTCCAGCAGTATTTACCTTCCGGAACTGCAGACACATGCAAACACACACATATTATGTACCCATAAAATTTTGTTCCAACTTTTGATCAATACTTTATGCTACTCCATACACACGTATTTGAATAATTAATTTATATTTGTGCGCTCTCTATTAGCTGTGTTGTAATTGAATTTAAATTTCGTAGTTACGTATATGAGTATTGATCCATTTTTATAAATAAATTAACTCACAAAATTGAGTCATGGTGCTTTATATAAATTAATACAATTAAGTTAATTAAAATGTCGTTAGAAAAAATTGTCAGTTACATGCCAATCAAATGGAGCTTTTTCCATTTTTTCACATATACCTAACCTACATATACAGACGCACATGTTTATTCATGAATATCATATATATATATATATGTATTGTGTGTTCTATATACATATTGTAGCGTCAGTACGCGAATGTAATCAAAAACTTTTGAACAGTACGGCCATACTTCCGGCTAATATCCGTGTGGGCAATGGCGCAGAGATAGTTCTGCGGCGTGACAATTTCCAATCAGCCCACGGAAATGGCACGGCGCTATAATATTTCGCGCTGGTACTACGACACCACGATGGTGGTGGCTGTTATCAGCCGTCTCAGACGGATATGAGATTCTTGTGGGTGGTATGCCCGCAAAATGGCGCGTCTCAAGCCGCCCACGTTGAATTATTCTCGTTCACGGATATTGTAATCTTAATCGCCAGCTCTCTCTGAATCGATCTTATTCTATATAAGTATTCATATGTATATATGTGAAAGAATATATAGGAATGTATATTATCATGCATAAGAGCGGTAGAGCGGGAGAAAAATTGCCTCCGTAATTTTCTCCAGATTATTCTCTAGATTATTATCCTATCCCAGATTAAGTCCAATCACATCCCATGCTGCTGCGCATTGAGCTGGTTTTTTTTTTCTTCTGTTTTTTTTTGCTGATAAGTAATTATCACAGGAAATGAAATGTTAGTTGAATTAAGTAGTTCAATCAATTTTATCATTTAGTATATTGTTACGTTTACGAATTATCTTCAACGCTGTGATCAATTGGCCACCTTTTCACTGTCGAAGTTCACAAGTTCACCGCATATGTTGGTTAAATTAAGTACAAACTACAATTTATTTATTCATATGAAAATTTAAAAATTGCCAAATGTCGGCCACATGTACACTCATAATTGGGTGATGATTATTTCAGTTCAAAGTGACTTTCAATAATACTGATCGAAAGATACGCTCTTTAAAGGTTGAAGGTGAGTATTTACAAATTTTTCACGCTTTGACATTCATACATATATGATGCATTCCCAATGTGAACATAAATTCGGCGATCATTAACGTTTTACTCCGACTGATCACACCTATATTTCGCTAAATTGAATTTTCGATAAATTCACAATTGAAATATTCAGGTGAGAATAATTCATCCTCTAGGAAAGTGATTCTGGATTAATTATGAAATTTAAGTCTTTATTTATTATTAACGAATACGCCAAATGACATATCAGAATATAAATATAAATCCATGGCTCGAGTGGTTACATGAATTATAAATTTTTTGCTCCTCACATTTAACAAGTATAAAGTATAATTTTCCTTAGAAATGAATTAATATAAATTTTATTATTCTGTATTTCATTATGCCCAATCCAAATATATATACATATATACCTGATAAATATTCTTGTGGTATTACCCTTCGTCAACGAGTTACATGACAGAGATAGTTTTGGGACGAAACTATATACAGGAATATTCGTAGTGTCCTGGGGGTGTCTATGAAGACTCTAATGAAATTCCACGCGTGTCTTATATATTATTAAGAAATGACTTGAATCGCGGCTGGTACCTTCACATATTGCAATTTAATCAAGCGATTAAGATTCCACCAAAAGTAAATTAGGAATAATTAATATTCCGATCCATATATTCTTGCATATCATAAATTTCTATATCACAGTCATATTCAATTTTATCTAATAATTATTTTAGATATGAATTTACATTAGCATTCAAAATTAAACATTTTGTTTCTTTCCAATGATTAATGCATGATATAATTCTACAAATATATATTTGAGGTTGTGGTGTCACAGCACAGACGTAAAGTCATATACATAACGAGGGCAATATAGTTAACGACATATCTACATCGACGCGGCGGAGCTCAACGATCCAAGCGATGACGACGACGACTACGACGATGAACGAATGAAGAGGACAAATTTCTGGTGGCGTGGGGATTTGACGATGTCATCATCCGTTCTAATGCCTTAGACATTACTGAGTTTAATTATTCCCCATTCTACTACTACTAACCCTTTTAACATTTTCGTCCTTTCTCTCACCTTTCATTTGCTATTCTATATGTGTGTGTGTCTTTGTGTAAGTTTGGGATATTCGCCATCGTCAAGCAATTTCCTCCCATATTCCCATCGCACTCAAAGATGTCTAGCATGAAATTCTCACGTAAACTTATTTGACCGCATTCCGTTTTGTCGAATAAACTAAATCATCATTTATATAATTATAATTAAGTGAATTCTCGAAGATTTCATTGGCACCATTATTAAAATGGCAATGAAAAATAATTCTAAGAATAATCATTTGGCTTTTTTCCTTCATCCCAAGTCGATAAGGTGATGGTTTCAATAATTCGAGGTTTGAATTACACAGAATTGTCTTTATTCTGTGGCAATAAATGGCCGACAAAGTTATCCTCAAACGAATTTATTCATGACACGAGGGACAAGGCACCTCAGATCCAAAGAAAATTGGGTTTTGTGGCAAAAAAGAAATTTTACCACTTTCTAGAGAGCTTATTATTTCAGGATTATTCTTAATTCCAAGGTACTTTCACGGATACATCCAAAAAAATCTATTTCAATAAGGTTTTATTACTCGGTATTAATTGTATTGAAAAGAAAAAATATTGAAATATCAGGGAAAGAAATAATGAGAAACATCTTTAGCGCCACACTGTGAATCGAACTGTGTTGAATACTTCAAACTGTAAAATAATCCGCTAAATAGAACACCCCATAACATTTGTAATTCAAAAAGAAAAAGAGGAAGTTAAATGGTCAAATAAATTTACAAGTACTCAGAGAAATTGAAAGAGAAATTCACTCGTACCACGAGAATCTACAAGATAAAAATAAGAAAAAAAAATCAGCGGATAAAAAAATTAAGGTACGTGTATAAACACTTTTTTCAAGCTTTATTCGCTTTTTTTTTGTTTTCTAGTTAGATTTTTTTTCGACGGAAAAGTTCTACAAGCGGGCGGTGGATCGTGCGCACTCTCGTGAACTCTTCTATTTCATACTCTGTACTCTCTGACAAAGTGTATATGTGCATACATATCTATATCTATATATATAGATATATATATACCTATAAATGGAGGTGAAGCGTGGCGTGGGCGACCCACTATATATACGCATCGCATCGCTGACTCGTTCGCCGGAAAATCGCCTTGAAACTCCGTCGCAGCCTCAGCGACGTACAATGAAGAAAGAGTCATCGTCTTTATATATATATATGAAAGATGGAGAAGTAGTCTATGTCAGCGATCAAGGAGACAGTATGGAGACGCTTCACAAAATAACGTATTCGCCGTGAATCGAAACATTATGCGAAAACCCTCCTTTTGCACACACGGGAAGTTTCGCAAATTTTCTGCAAAGGGCTTTCATTGCAAGTGCACCGCGAATATCAACGTGAAAGTTACGCATACCTTCTTGACATTTCCATTCTCCTTTTTCTTTTCCTTCTTACTTTCTTCCCTCCCCTCTACATAATACTTCCATATTCCTGACTCTGTATGTACAATTCTAATAAATACATACATATATACCTGAAAAATGTGCGCACAAATGTAAGTTGCACTGTGGAGACGTAGAGCGGAAAAAAAATGTCAAATAATGCCAGACATTCCAGTCACAGAATAAAATTGACGATAGAAGAAGTGAAAAGGAGAAAACAAGATGAGAAAAATTTTTTTGAAAAAAATGCTTCGAACTCTCTGCATCGGTAATTAACACGATCCTCTTGGCTCTGCATCCGACAGGCAATTTCGATGCTCTTTGTTAGTCTCGTCTTTCGCCGCGCACACCGACGAATTCCCAATTCGAATTTAAACTAGCCGGCTCGTTAAGCCCCGCGAGTCGCGAAGCTTGGTCAGTACACTCAAATGTACATATATATTCCAAACTAATTCGTAGTTCTTCGATCACTCACATCCTCGTTTCTCTATTCTTCTCTTTCACTCTATTATTTGTGCCTTATTTCATAAATATAGGGAATCAATTTAGATACAGAACTTTCGTGCAAGCGCTTGTTCTCGATTTTCAGGCGATTTGCCCAAGAAATTGTACAAATTCAAAATGGAAATCCATAATTACTGTCAACGTGTGATAACCAACACGCGCAAAATGCAATTCAACGAAACATGAATAAACCATATGTACATTGAACGTGTAAATGGCAGGTTATCATCCATGCATTATTAATGTAATAATTGTTATTATCATTCAACTCTTCATCTCTGTTACTGGACTGTTCAATCCAATAAATGGAACGTCATTCATTTATTCACTATTCCTACTGAAAAATGTCGAATTCACACAAGGACAAGTTTTCACGTTGATCTCTTCCGATTCCCCAATGACACCTCTTCACTTTTTTTTTTATTCAAAATTGATTCGGAGATATCATAGGTAAATGATTAAAATCTATGAGAATTTTCATTGATTTTTCTCAATTATTCAAACTGTTGGAAAAGAATGAATAATCATCCGATCAATAAAAGTAAATATGCATTATTTTCCAGTTTTGATTATCTAATGAGGCCTCTATAATTTTACAAACTATCAAAGCAGATTCAATAATTATATCTTTTGCATTGGTTTGCGTGACTGCTAATGAAATGGTGGACTCTTCTTATTATGAAATAAATTAATTCCAATGTCATAAAATTTTCCTTCATGCACAAGAAACAAAGCCGGAAAAGATTTGTGATAATAAATATAATAACAATATCAAAAATAATATTAATAAAATAAATGAGCTTTCACTTTGATGCACTTCATTGCGGGAAATATTATTATCCAGCTTGTTTGCCTCTTGCGAGCTACGTCGCTAGGGGTTTAGAGCTCTTGCGTCTTAATTAGCCTGTCGCTCGCGAAACTTGGTCAAAAGAAAGTTGGGGGGTAAAAAGTTTGAAGAACGGATGAAGACAGTGCCGTTGCGCAGCGTGCGGCACGAGAGAATGAAAGACTGGTCGCGAAAGGAAACATCAGACGGAGCAAAAAGATAAACTGACAGAGAACGAAAGAGAATAAAATGAGTGCACTCACGCGTTCCAAGCTTGTCTTCCACTTCTCGCCATTTTGCTTTGGAAACTTTTCTCTCTCATTCTCCATGTCTTTTTCACTTCATACATATACATTTTGCATGTATACATATTATTAAATCGTCCCTTACTGCATCGAATCAACGAAAAGCTACGAAAATGTTTGCTGACACAACTGAGCTTACCTATACCAGCTATTCGTGGAACTAATTTATTTTCATTTCTCGTCCTATTCCCTTAATCGTTGGGGAAGTATGATAAAATTCCTGAATGTGTGCTAAATTCGCAAGTGATCGAATAATATCTGGCACACTCTGTTACAAAATTTAATAATTATGTGTAATAGTTTTTCCGAGTGCAACATCGATTATTGATCAGTAGAATCCCATGCGATTCAGAAGGATTGTGATTCAATACCACTTGTCAGATTCGCCCTCTGGTCGTGAAAAATTTAAGGGCCATGAATAATAATGTAGAATAGAGAGCTGCTTTCATTTAAAGTTTTGTAAAACTTTAGCTAACAATTGAAAATAAAAACAGGGTCTCGTGCAAGTCGTAAAATTTCATTATAGGTTATAAAAAAAGGGCCGATAAATAAATTTATGTAAAAGTATTAACATAATATCTGATGAGTACTGTAAATAGTCGTCCACGACTGACTACACATTCTCTTTTATGATTTTCCAGTGATTAGGATGCCATGGATGAGAAAGAAATGGCTTTTCTGAACACTTCAACGTGTAAATATACCATCGCTATGGTATAAAAATGAACTTTCGGATGGAAATTGTATTGACCTACTTCGTCTAATACATATAAGAACAAAAAAACAGAACCGATATAACTTCATAGAGTAACTTTAAATGAACAAGCTGAAGTTCGAAGTGCGGTTGAAAATGTATATCATGAATCTGAACCCGCCATCGAAAAAAGTGAATTAACGTGAATTTCTCGAGAGGCTCTGATTTTATACTGCAACTACCAAACCACAAATACAACGATCGAGGCAAATTTTACGTCAACGACAATGAGACTAAAGAGACACAACGAGTCTTCTTGCTGCCTCAAATCCCTGAGAGAATTTATAGAGTGCAGGCGTTGCCACCGCAACAAGACACAGTTCACGAGAATAAAGCAGGTGACGAAGTAAAAACAAAGGGATCTTGTTCAAAGTCTCATTATAATTTCCAGTAGATGACAACAAATTGTCAATTTATGCAACAAATAGCAGCATTGAAAATCAGTTCTGACAACAAATTCTGGCATAAAAATTAGTGAGGAAAGAAGAATTGAATAAAATCAAAGATGCTGACATTATCATCGATAAAATATCGACAGATAGGGAAGTAGAATAATCGAAGACAAAGATGAACGCTCACAATAACTAGATCAATAAAACCAAAAATTGGACGAGTAACGTTAACGAAATGATGATTCTAATTCGATTTAGAATAAATTGCACAACCACTTAATGCATCTCATTTGGCCGTGATGCAGTTGATTCGATATAAAGTTGCTTCACTACTTGATTCAAATACAAAGTAAGACGAGTAACAGAGAGAAAGATGAGACAGAGAGAGGTTGGAAACACGAATGAAAGGAAAAAGCATAGACCCAACCTCTGTGACATTGTCACAGTATCGCAGATCATCGTATCTGATTTCCCAACGGATCTATCGATCGGCAGTTATGTAACGTAGCGGTAATAGTAGTTCCTCGTTAAATTCATGCCAAAGAACATTCTATGATCAGTGAAGCAAAACTTGGCGAGTGATACTTCTGAGGCGACAGCTGTCCCAAAGTCTCATATTAGAGACGAAACACAGCACTTGGTATTACTGATTGAGAGAAGCTTTCTCTCGGAATTGTATAATTATATGCATAAATATTTAAAAAATTTATAGCATTCATATCATTGATAGAAATAAAAAATAAATTATTATTATATATATGTAATGTTATTGATATAAGAATATATAAATTAAAATTTTCTATCTATTCCATGAAATAGAAGATGGCACCCACATCTGCTACATTACTTACACGCATTCAAACATCACGGAATATACGATCACTAATTTATATTATAAATCATCCAATCTTCATTCTACATGCGCTAAATAATCGAACACGTTAATTCATGCCTTGTCATTATTCACATTTACGTTCGCATTTCACACGCGCATTTCCTAATTAAGCCACTTAAACTCTCTCCAAGTTGCATTTGCAATGCTTAACTTCAACACTAATTGATGGCATCACTTCAATGTACATAGATGGGTGAGAGAGCAAAACTGTGAGTGAACAGTGGCATGTCACCAGTTGGTGTACAGGTCACTGCCGAGTTTATGCGTACACAATATTTCTCGTCTACTGAGCATATCCTATATACTCATACATAGCCATTCATACATCTATGTATAGCAACAGAACCGGATTCTCCAAGATATTCGACAATTTCCAACTGAATGAGTTACTATTATTCCACGAAATCCGAGTCCACTCTTCCAGCATCACTCGCTCGGATGACTATCGTATTGCCTTCTCGTCATATCCTTCTAAGTGAATGAATTCATATTTATATCAATATGTGAATGAGTCTAGAAGATGATTCCAACACAAATCAACTAATTTGATAGCAGAGTTATAAAAAATTTATTGAATACATTAATTGAATTTAATCCCAATTTCGATGATCTTGTTTAAGTTATCCTTCTTATTTTTTATAGCCCATGCAGAATCTGATTCTATCCAATTTAGAAAGATGAAGATTACACTCTATTTATATAGAAATATGAACTACGAAACTATTTCCGCACCGACTTATATCAGTTTGTCAATATTGTTATACACAGAACAATATAAACGAGCTACGAACTTATGTGTATGTAATACAGTACAATGTCACACTATTCATTCTTATATACACATCAAACTGTCTGTACACTATACATTCTCCGTGACTCGTTGAAAACTCGGAAAGTTTTCGACAGTATACATAACTCTTTCTTGCGTATTGACAAAACCAAAAACTTTCGTTGAACCGACGAGAAAATGCAAATAACTTGTCGACCCATACTCAATGTTGAAAATAACTAGAATATATCTTTGTATATATGTTTACACGTAAGACAGTAGAGTAAATAGCGCAGTCATAGGGACCTATGAGAAGACATAAAGCCAGAAGAATACTCAGTTCGTGAACGCTTGATCTGAACGTTTGGTTGGTAAACTCCCAAAGTGTAAAGTGGCATTCTCATGTCTGTTTTACTCTCGCTTCCACTTTCCCAAAGTATTTTTTCCAGTCCCTTTTTTTCCTTTTGAACATAAATTAAGTTTGCATTGTGGGTACCACCAACCTGTCATTTCACTAACTGACATAGGTTTCTATGCATGTATGTACTTGTATATGTGAAGCATTTTGAATTTGTTAAGGGTAACATGTGACCTTACAACTAATGGTTTCGCAAACATACATTTTTACAATTTCATTTTTTCCGCTCAACCCAGTTTTATTTTCACTCGACATCATCATAACGCATAGACAAATTCACATACACACATGCACTCATGGAAATACAAGGTGCACGTGTTCACGTGTCAATGCGGTTCAATATGCAACATGTGTGAATCATACGTTATGAAATTGCATATCTGGGTCGATGCATTTCTGAGAGGATGAGAATACGATGCACAATGGTGAAATGGATGTGCTTACACCTACGGCACTCTACACCACTGTTACATGAAGTATTGTATGGTGATGTATTAAACATTGGAAAATAGAGATGGAATGTGGTGTGCAAGGGTGAGACGCGAATGAATGTGTCATCGCCTGGAGAGCCAGCGCGATAGTTATACCGCGAACGAATGATAGCCACGAGAAGCGGTCAAGTGACCTTCGTGTGCCACACAGTCGGTATAATTGAATCTGTGGTGTGACACATCAACGAGCAAGTTTGTATACGTGACTACAATTGAATAAAGATACAACTGAAGTAATCGACATATAGTCTATTGATGAAATAGTACACGGGAAATCAAATACCTGTACTTACTATAAAAATTATTGCACATGAGCATACATTTGCTACTGCTGTCACAGTTATCTATTTAAATATTTAAAGAAACTTCAAATTATTCTTCAATGAAATTGGAAATAATTAATAGAACATATTAATATGACTACAATCTAACGGTATTCATTACTATCACAATTATTTGGCTTCGTCAATATTCCAAATTACTATGAAGAGTGCACTGCGCTTTGGATTATACAAAGAGAAAAAAGCGTGAATAAATGGGGCTAATGAGAAAAATGGAAGAGACTTCAATGTTTTCACCTTTTAATTTGATACTGTTCTATAAATGAAGTCTGGGAATGGAGGTGACAAAGAGAGATTGAAACAGAGAGTAAATGTTCCGTCGAGGAAATCAACAACTGTGAAGTGTGCTAATTTATCACGACGTCTTTCATCAAGAGCTCTAGAACGAAACAGTGGTAGTAATAGTTGTGCTAGTAAGAGTAGTGTGAAACAATCATGAAAATGAGTCTTTTTCATTGCAATGCAAAAGAAAGAAAAGTGTGTTATGAAGTGAAGGAAAAAGTGTGCGCAGCACTCGGTCGATTCCTGAAATCTTTTTTTATGGTATAGAATTTTTTTTACTCCTTTTCAAGATTCCGCGTCTGGTATATAAAAGCGAAATGTCGCTATTTTATGACTCTTAAGGGCTACGCACGCGCAAATCTTTCTTACAAAGTCTTGAGAATATACCAAAAGGAATATACACAAGTGAAGAAAGGACGTAGATGTGTGCGATGAGGGTGAGTGCGAGAGATAGCTAAACAGGAGGGCAAATATAGCAGTAGCAAAGTTGGCCTTCCACAACTACCGCTAACTTTACGACCCAGAAACTCGGTGGATGCGAATGGATTAGTAGTAAACTGGAACAGGCATTTTCCCACGACATAGATATGAGATAAAAAAAATATAAATATCACAAAATTATAAAATATTACTGGAAGTTAATGAAATGTTTGTCAAAAGTCAAATCTTAATTAGTTTTAGGGTTTATTCAAAATAATTGATTCTGTAAAACATATATATGGTGGGGAAAAAAAGATACTCCCTTTTTTGTAACAGAATTTCTAATTTATATTTGTCTTCAGCGGGATTGTACTTCAATAGTAACTAACTTGTAAGTCAGTGCTTCACAAGTCAGCGTGTATTAGAATTAGCTCTTTTGACTTTAGGCCTTGAGGGCGTATACCTCTCAACATGATTAACTCGATTGAACTGTTAATTAGTGAGTTCTAATGGAAAAACGTTCAGTAATTCCATCACGATGTAGAATATTCAAAATTATAATACTGCTCCACCAAGGATACAGATGAAACAATTTCTCGCTAAAGAACATTCTCACAAAATCGAATGGAATAGTATTGGTAGATGAAAATCCACATATAAATACCTACATATAAAATAAATTCAATTGGAAATTATTTTCTGTGAAATCACAGAAGTAAACATTTTTCAAAGCGAAACCATGTGAAAAGTGTAGCAAGTTCAGAAGAGTTCACAACAAGAATTCCCGTTAATCAGATTAGCAATTAGTCAATTAACACTTAAAAATCCGTCAATGTCAAATTATATCGACACAATTCAGATTCATCGCCTATTGCACTATCCATTCCCTATTTCATCAACGGAATTGCCATTAAACTCTCAACACCACAAGCGTAAAAGGTGTACACGATTAAATGCATCGGTTCCATCTGGCAGAATCCATAGACACACATAGTGCACACTAGATGGATGGAAACTCTGCCGTAAAGTAACACCCAGAGAACAGCTATTACATGTAACAGCAGTTCTACATAGACACACGCATAATACACACTAACACACACACACATTTGGTAACTATATGTGCGCACACCGCTACCGATCTCGTCGTGGCGTTCTCGAAAATCCGCTTATAGGGGTTCGCGGTCCGTAATTAAATTCAACCGGGCGAGAGCCAATGGACAACTCACGAGTAATATCGACGTGAGATTAAATCCCAGTGTGTGTAAGTTTCACCCATATATGTATATAACATATGCATTTTTCGCTATCCACTCTATCAAATGGGTACGAAAAAAAATAATGCTCGAATTGTAAAAGGAACAGGTTCCAGAAAATTGAGAATTTAAATCTTTCATTTTGATATAATTTTATCATTGATGTAGGAATGAAAATTCTTTTATGGCAATATATATTCCCAGATGGAATATAAAATCTTTTATGTCATAATTGAAATTAAATATTACATGTATATATATATATATATATATATATATATTTGTATACAATGAATTTTCCGAGATAAAATTATGAAAACTTGAATCCAAGTAAGTTTTTCTCCATTCGATCCAATCATTCTCGCTCTTATATGAAGCAACTGTGATGAAATATACTTGATGATAAAGAGAAAAAAAAAACGGGTTCCAAGCAGTGATGAGTACACGGGATCTTCCCATTGAAAATTGTCAAAACGACCGCAATATGGCTCCTTTCACCTTGAAAGACGGTCTCTCACTCATGTTTATATAGCAATATAAGAAGCTTGCAGATAAGGAAAAAAAGAGCCTTTAGATATGGAGGAGACAGGGTTGGTTATAGAGATGACAACCATTCGAGGGAATAGACAGAAATAAACGCGCACGCGCCTGTATGTATAGTGGTATGTATGAAAAGTAAAAAGCGTCTTGCACATGGATATATCTCCATCGTGAGATAACCTCCAAAAGGTTAGTTGGAAGTTGCCATCTCTCCCATCCAAGAAAAACGCGGCCGCGTGCGCCTGCGGGACGATAAATCTCAAGTAGACGGAAGAAAAAAAAATATGTTTTGAGACGCGACAGTAGTATGAACAAACACCATAAAAAAAAAACTTTCTCATGTAGGGAATGGGCTCAATCATGCTTTTACATTACATATACCCTCACTGATATTATATAGCACTTGGTGGATGATTTTATTGATACAAAGAGAATTGGATTGGGTTCATTTTATGTAGGACACCAGTACAATTGCTATGTTCAAACATCTGCGACTTTTTCTGTTTAAATGTGTGGTTGATGTGCACAGTACATTCTTTCATGTATATGAGACCATCCGCATCAGACACTTGAAACACGTATACAAATTTCACCAGATATATACACTGCATGTTCATATATTCACGCGTGACAGCATATGCACAATATCATGTAGGAAAAATATATTCACAGAATCTTTTTTTTTATAGACAGATGCGACGTGTTTCATACCGCCCATCAGCATGTCAGAGAATGTTTCGAGAGAATTTGATTTTTTTCCACAGATTTTCATTCAAATTTGCAGCAAAAGGTGTGAAGAAGGCAGGAATGAAAGCATCATGTGTTAGAGAATGCATGTTACTGAATAGATGAATATGTAAAAAAAGAGGAACTTTTCATAGATCCAGAAGTAATATAGTACCTTTATTAAATAAAAAATGAATATTGCGAAATGTAGGATATTTTTTTTGTAAATTATTTCAATGTATATTCATTGGAAATATATTTCTGTCCAAAGTTCAACTCCGACGCAGTACAGAATAATTGGTTGAACAACTATTGGTATCAACTATTATGGATAACGGGAAAAGAGTTTGTTTACTTTGCTCTCCAAATAAGTGGAATTGTTTTCAACGGTAGACACTCAATCGTTGCAAAGAGTACTGGATACATCTACCACTGTATATGTGCTCAATATTCTTTGAATAAATATACATGGCCGATATTACTTGTGGACTTTATGTTATGATAAGAAAAAAAAATCATATAGGTCCGCTAATAGATTATTATTTTCTCTATTCTCTGCTCTTCTTCTCATCTTTATCTCTGCTGTTGATATTTCAGTTTCGTTCAGTTTGAACAATTGATAGAGTGGATCAATTTTTTTCTATAAGGATCGCATGATCAACTACCATACTGTTATCGTTTATTCGATTAAACGCTCAACCACTTTATGGAACTTTGAAATATATAGACATATTACCATTGACTAAAGTTGGACTAATCTGTGCCCGATCAATACGTCAGCCTTGGTGAATTGAAAAATTTTCAATGCAAAGTATTCTGAGACCTAATTGTGTTATTGAGCGTATAATTTTCTACAAATATTTGAAGATGGAAAGAGGGAAGATAGTAAGAGGGACAGCAATTGATTCATGCAAGAAAACGAGAAAAAAAAATTGATATTGGAAATTGATATTACATCAAGAATATGAGAACGTGGATAGTAATTAGAAAGAATGAATGTCATTTATGGTATAATACAAAATATTACCATAATATTGTAACGGTTTTTGCGCTGAATTTCCGTAGCAAAAGTGTTTTTCCTAAGACCTTAATATTGTATGAAATATTATACTTTTAAATAAGAATATATAAAGAAAAAAAGACAGTGAAACAGAGACACCATAATCAAGAATGCAAATTCACACGAAACCGATATCTATACTGCTCTCACACACAACTTCCAAGAGAAAGGAAAAAAAAAAATGCTGACTAAGATTGCCATAGCCGAGACAATTAAATTGGCTACGACGAACACATAATTCTCCATATAATTCTGCAATCTTCGCAACTTTCCAGCGCAGTGTTATAATAAATACACAGGAAATAAAGTGATTAATTTATGAATAAACTCACAAAGAAAATATAATTGATAATGAAAAAAAAAAAATTTCAAGCTCGTGAAATTGATATTTGTATTATATAGTTTACTATAATGGATGTGGAAGATCAGGTTTATTTTCAATAAAAGATATAGACGAAGAAAAGCGAAATAGGGGAAACAAAAAGAATAGTAAAAGGAGACTGGCAGGAAATACCCACGAGAAGGAGATAGCTTCAGGGTGGGCTTTATCTCCAATAATACCTATACTACGCGGAAAATTTGACCAAGTTAAATTGCCTCGAAGGCTAAAAGTTTGTAAAGGAGAAAAATAGCTGCATCACCCGAACTTCATTGGACCAACAGAAAGCTGCCCCGAGGCGCACGTGCAATCCCAAGAAATGTCAGTGGGTTCCACTAATTGAATTCGTCTACAACCAAATCCATATCTATATTTATCAAAATTATATACATATAGATATAAATTCGTCCTTGAATAAAAATAAATTATGTATTTATTCAACATGAGGCAAAAAAAGCCAATAGCTAAGTGGAGAATAAGCGAAAGAGATTCCAAACAGACTGGCCGCCATAAAGCTTCGGTTCTCTCTTCGTTTCGATATGGAAAATTTCAACACCCAACACAATGCGATGATTATATTTATGGGAACGCGATGGGTTTCACTACGCAGTTCATAATACTTTGAACACATCTCTATCTATCAGTACGCCAACTTAATCATGGATTAAAATTTTCCGGATCGAATTGACCTTCCTTATCCAATTTTATATATGAGAGAAGAGACTGTACACACAATGTCGAAATTTTTTATCATAAATATCCAAACTTCACCCCTACAAATATCCATTATTTTTCAACAGTCTAATCGTTCTCGATTTTTCTCTGTAAACTTAATCCACCTCGAATCAGATTTATTATATAGAATTGGGAGACCATTTTTCTCTCAGTATCATTTCAATTATTTCAACAATCCCACTTAAGTGAGCAGTAAAAATCCTTCATCTATCGTAACAAAATGAAATTATACTCGATAAAGCCCCGTTGGTTGTCCATTTGCAGTATGGAAGACAAAGAAAAACCGTGGATGGCAAAAGAGGAAAAGAAAAACACGTATGAGCAAACAAAAAACTCCATTCCGGGATAATAATTCATTGTCACGTATTACAGGACCGTGTTCACTATATATATATATATATATATATAGGTCAGCGTGCAACTCATGGAAGTATTATCGGCACGATGAATTTACACAAAAAATGAAGAGAAATTATACGCATTTGAAATGGGCGGAGTTGACATCATACAGTGATATGGAAATGGAACAATGAAAAAAGGAAAATAGATGAAGAAAAAAAAAATTATCGGTAAAATCATGTCCGCCCTCAGTATATGGTGATCTGTTTTTTCTTCTCTTTCATTTTCCCTTCCTCTCTGACTTCCTCCTCCTTTCCTTCACCTCTATAGCCAACGAGAGGCAGAACAGCGTGCATCGTTATCGAGAGTAAAGAGGAAAACTCGTTGAATCGTAAATTCTCACCTTGGCTATTCCGCACGTCCTTTTCAATTCCCTCTGCCACCCGAATTTTTTATCTCACTCTTGTGGCTCTCTATTACTCTTTCCAACTCTCACCCTTTCTCGCTCTTCCTGCCATTAGCGCCATAAATGAATTCAACTTGACATCACGGTTTATCAAATTTCAATATGATACACAACCGAGGAAACGTTCCACCATGATTTTGTATACCGATGAATATTCATCCGATCTAAACACAGCGATGGCGCCGAGTGGCCTCCAACCATGTACTTTACTATCGCTTACGATGATGCACGACTCGCGTGCAATACCGCAGTCTCCTTGCGCACAGCCACCTATACCCACTCTGTTGTCATATACACATTCTGCTCATACACTCAGTTACCCTAACACACAACTGCATAGTTTCAACTCACGAAAAATTGAATTTTAGTGGGCGTACATCTCGTTAAATTCCAGTCATCAATTAGTTCTAAAATTCATTCTGTTGAAATTTCGCAAAAAAATAGAACGCAATGTTTTTATTTTTCTTCCATAAGATTTATCGTGTTTCTTTGTATATTTTTATTTCACTCTTCATGAAAAAAAATTTCTAGAACGCCAATTATCAGTTTTATTTTACTTTACTTGTGTTCTTTCTCAATGAAACTGTTAAAAGTCAGTCTCACTAAGTCCTGAAGGTTAAAATAAATCGACTATTCTTTTTATTGTTATTTTCCAAAAATTATCCTCAAGGTCATCTCTCACAACGAATAAAATTTTTCATCAGTTTCATCATTATAATTAACTGTTGGCTATTATTCGTGTAATTATACACAACTAAATGCAAATATACGTTTGCATATTTTGAAAAATATAATGAAATATGTTAATGAACATGACGAAAACTATTCCGTTGTTAAATTAATACCAATGCACTCTCCAAGCGTAAGACATAACAAGGGAAAAAGAAGATTTACGAACTTGAAATTAGTCAAGGTTCAAGCCAGAATATATGCATTGCAGTAAAGTATACGATTCTCTCCATCCATGTATGTATGCATAAAAATATGCAAGTGTATGTCTGTATATATATAAATACAACTCATCTGTTAGTCGTAATATAAAAGCTGAGCTTTACTTGAAAGTCCAATGCCATTAGAAGTCACGCGCAACATTAACTTTATACGATGGGCTGCAATGTAACTATCATCTATATATCTATACGACAACAAAGAATTCACAATTCTCGTGCACTATATTTCACGCCACTGAATACGAACTATCACTAAATATCATGTGTATAATATATTTTATAATATGACTCACTCGATGGAAGATAACAAAACAACACAAAAATAAAACTATTTCTTTCTTCATAACACGGCGAACACTTGAAAATGTAAACTACCAACAATAAATTTGTATTATATATGGGTAACTGAATTAAAGAGAAAGAATGACGAAGAGGAGGTTTAACTCGAACGTCAATGATCTCTTCATGCATATATCGACTGTGTTTACGGTAAACCCTCTTTGTGAGCAATTTTTCAATTTGGTATGTTCAGTAATTATTCAACCAATCCTACATTGACCGCTCAAACGTTAATTTTTCGCACGAATTTCCCAGCAAATTATGATAAAAAATTGATAGTCTTTCAAATGATGGTTCAATATATACGAATTTATCATGTTTGAATGAATTTTCAATTGAATTACGTAATCAACTAATAATCAATAAACGAACGCACCAAACTGACGTCTATATGTAATTAATGAAGACGTAAATTTTTGCCCGCGTACTCATGATGGGATATAAATGTATTCATCATAATCCACGACCATTCATCGCTTCAACATTGTGTTATTGTTATACACAAATGCCGAATAGGTTCTTTATATTTTAATAATTAATGCATGCACAGATAAACGAAAATGAGTATTCAAAACGTTTTGCTTATGTGTACATCACTGGCCATGATTTATAATCTTTGAGAGTGATGTGTTCATGATATATAAAAAATAATGAACATTAAATCTGCAAATCGCGAGTGAGCTTGCGCGTGCTATCATTAAAATTGTTGACGTTCGACGTCATTAAATGTTGAATTCGCACAAACTGCACATACTAATAGACTTCATCGCAGATAGGAATTCAATATTATAAAGTTTATTGCAGACATGCATATACAATATTTGATTATAGTATTCAAAATGGGCGTTGCCCAGTCGTTGATTATTTGACTATATAAACGCATATATACATATATACACGATATCTTTTGTCGTTTGTTTCCCCATGAGCAAAATAATCGGTTCGAATTATAATTGGATGCCAGCCAAATGAACTGTGCCTGATGATTAAGTTCGTATTGAATCCAATAGAATATATACAACCAACTCATCTTGCATCATATCAACATTATTGGAAAAATAATTTGAACATGAGCGATAATCCGATTTGACAGATAAATTCAAAAATTGTCAATTGTCGAATAAAAATTGGAAATTTCATCATTTTTTGCGATATATACAATTATCACACTTATGGTGGGGTTTTGATTGATAACACAACGAACGGTTCAATTTTTTGTTGGAATAATAGATCAATACAAAAGAACAAAAGGAAACTGATAGAATAAGAGACGGAGAAAAATTGAAAGACAATAAAAAAACAAACTGTACAAACATTTTATAATCCGTGTTTGATGCACAACGACTGCCTTCATTGTCAACCAAACCCGTATAGGATATTGAACAACCGCGGCAATCTATCCAATCGAATATCCAACAAGCAACGCTCAATGGGCTGGTCGCGATCAAAAGCCCCCGCATGGCGGAGGATCTCACTGGATAACGGCATTAATTGAATCGACTATCGGACGTGGCGTGCTCCGCGTTATTCTATTACCGAAGCAGCCATTGTCTTCCGTGGTTTATAGTCTGACTACCGGCCGCCCCCTTTTCAAACATACATCTATATACATATATGAGCCGCGTGCGCGTCCCCCCCCGGCTCAACCCTTCGCATCACATCCGGCCACACGGTTATCCAACCATAGACCAAAATACATCGTTGCTCGAGAATAGATAGCAGAGTTAAATTTTACAATTGGTGACAATTTCGCGGCTATTTTATGCCACAAAACATTATCAGCACGTTGGGATTGTGATGTGAGATAACTTTCCATTTTTGAATTGTGTTCAGTTCAATCAAATCATCACAATCAATGACAAATACACAATTATATAATGGAGAAATATTATTTCTGCCAATTTGACGTCAAGAAATGGGCAATTAATATAATTCACACTAAATAATTCCAACATTTTAGAGCACTCACCATTTTATCCGAATAATCAGGCGATACGAACGAAGATTGATGGCTGTCCTGTGATTGATCCGATTCTATATTAGAAATCTAAAAATAAAAAATAGAATTAATTTGTGATAAGAGAAATTTTGTTCACTTCTATTGTGTCACATGAAATTGAGCAATTTCAATACCGAAATTCTGGCTTTAAATCTAGAATTAGACAACTTGAATTCGAACAGGATAGAAATAAATAGTGATATGTTTCACCTTTACTACAATAGACATGTAACAATCAATTTGTTTTAATATAATCCACTGATTCTTCGTAAATAAATAGAATGTTGACATTTGTGGAATCAAATACTTAAAACGTCTACATTATTGGCATATGTACATATTGACGTCACGATGAATAGAATGCATAGCAAAATAACTGATCCAACCTCGTTGAATGTCCAATATTGGAATAGAGCTTGGGAATTCAACTAATCATTGCAATGGTACGGTATCATTCACATGAGATGTATTCAATTATCCACTGATTAATGCGGCTGCTTTTGGATACATCTAACTCATACAATTTTACTCATTTTAAACTTGCAAAACGTTTGTATTTAATGAAATATTAAAAATAATTTGAAAATTTTACAAGCTCACTATTTATATTTCCATTGTATACAAAATGAATTATATAAATGTAGCATTGATGAAAATGGCATACGAATCAGTGAATATACAGAGTTGTTATAATAAATTTATTACCACTATAAAATTTGTTTGTCTTCCATGACGAGATTAAATTGTATAATTATAATCCGATATAAAGAGAAATCCCGCAGGCCAGCACTGGCTCTGGCTTCACTGAAACACCAGAGTGCATTGACAAATATATGGAAGTATACGTTATTCTAGTCAAGCCACGACGTAATATTATTAATAAATATATTTACGTATATACTCCGATTCCGAAAAATCGTATAAATAAATAGAATTGTGAGAGGCGCCTCGTAGTAGAATTCGCGGAAATAAAAATATTGAAAAGAAAATACGATGGACTTTAATAAGCGAATATAGTAGGTAGCTATTTTTCTTGAATATATTTCACGTCAATCCAGTACTCACGATGAAGAAGCCACGCTTCTTCCACGAATGCACAATGGATTTTGTACGATACGAAATTGGATATTGGTAATATACCATATACATCTCTCTATCCGAATACTCCTCCGCAGTATAAGTATAACACAACGGCCATCATATCAGTGAGCGTGGCATATTGATATGGCCAATGAAAAGAAAACAAACGTTATCTATATGTATAATTGAATCATGCAACAACAAAAAAATAATGGAAAATCTACCTTTGATAGACTCGCGCGCAGAAGCGAATATTGAAACCTCGTGAAATATTATTTCGCTCGACAATCTTCTTTATTTTTTAGTTCAATTTCATTCTAGATGAGGTAAATTTCTCTGTCCAAATATATACATATATATGTGTGTCCAAGCGTGCAATTGAAACTATCATTGATGTATTCCTGCACATGGGTTGCTCTATCAGGCAAAACTCATTACCGCTTTGAAATGTGTCAATACATTTCGCGTGGTGCTCATGCGCAATGAATAATAGAGTGAAAGAGAATATTGAGAAAAGTGTCAATTTTATCTGTGTTTACACATGAAGGAAATATTAATTCGATAGATGAAAAAAATTAATTTTTTTGTTTTAAAACAATTGAATGTCACATCGTTGTTTGTTTTTTCACAACAATGAAGTATGAGAAAGGTGAAGCCTAAAAATTGCATAACAACGATTACTGTGAACTCTTCCAAATGTTTCATTGTGGAACATTCGCTTGTATTTCGAATCTCCTTTGACCCTATAGATTCGACAGTTGTATATATATATATATTAGTGCCACAAAATTGATGGACCATTAGGCTAGACAAGAAGAGAGAATAAAAGACTAATGAACCGTGGCAAAGATTGGATGACCTGGTAGAACCGAAGACTGTTAGTCCCCATGGACAAGCTATTGCCGCTGTCTCCTTCCAAACACATATTGGTCTCGCTGTTCTCACAATCTTTATACGACTTCTGTTGCTACATTTTCATTTTTCTTCATGTCTATCAAATACCGATTCAATGTATCCCTGAAACACTTGTTTTCGGCTTACCCATTATTAAAAAAACGATAACGCAATAACCTAAATTTTTGACTATATATTCATAAATTCTCGAACATACAATTTCAATCAGAAATCACAAATCAGCAATTAGAACGATTTAATGCACTGAAATTCGTCATAATCACCATTTTATATCCGATCCAGAGAGTCACAATTTATTTGGATGATTTATTATATATAATATCCACTTCATCTAATACTCACATGGCAAAGCTTTCATTTTGAAAGCATAAAAGAGAGTATAGAGTGGAAAAATTGGAAAGAAAAAAGAGAAAAAAATATATATAAATGTATCTCGTGTATCGTTCGAGTCGGTGCGCATGCAGCAATGAATGGGTTCTCATTGCAGAAAATTTTTCTACCGTACTTCAAACCCCACGAGGATTTTTGTCGTTGTACTAATGCACGTATATACACTACAAACTCTTCTCTACTTCCTCTCTGTGTGCACATTCGCCAAGGATCCGTATTTCGGCATAAAGCACATACTAAAAAAAGAATATATAATAATTTTTCAGTCTTCTACTACGTTCAATTCAATTTCAATATTTTGCTCGTTATTCCATGCACGGATATTTACATAAAAAAAAAAAGAAAATACTTGTGTATATATCGCTTGTAATATTCGCTTCTTTTCGTTCCTCACCACATTATAGTCAGCACAAAATTCAATCAAGATTCGTTCGAGCGTGGAAAGTTATTTTTCACCCAACGATTACATTTATCGCAACAATCCGTGGCTCATGAAGCACAAAATTCGTGAAAAGGGTATATTTGATCGGTTTATATTAGATGGATATATCTGTATACGCGTATACGGTTATGTTATTAATTCCTTTTTCAATTCTTTTTTCCACAAAAAATATTCAAAAGAATAACAATTGTGAAGCCGTTGGATTCAAAATCATAATCGAATAATAATCTTCATCAATTTCGAATGGGTCGAAGAGATTTCAATATTATATTATGCTTAAACAACCTCAACTGAATTTATATATCATATTTAGTCTTTCTGAATATTCCAGTACTGAGAGGACATTACTCTCATGGCTCTCAACGCGCATCGAAAGAGAATGTTACAAGTGGTATGAGATTATATGTGGCGTATGATTAGCATGATCAAAGGACTAACATCCCTCATACATTTCCCATTGCACCAAATTGACTATTTATAACAAAATATATTAAGTGAGTCCAGAAAAGCATATTCAATGAGAGCTTATTTTATAGGTGGAATTAAATTTGGGAATATTCATAATTTTTATGCCAGAGATATGTACTAACAAAAATTTGTGAAAATCTCTCGTAATTCAAACTCTCGAATTCAAATTATAAGATCGATTACATCAGTATAACCATGAGAATATGAATTGGATAAGACCTGCACGGTGATTACGTTCTGTTCAATACCTCAAAAAAATTAAAAAGTACACATAAAAACATATGGGAAACTATACATAGATTATCTGAAGCAACTCTTGGAAAAGCTTTTTCCAATGTAGCTACCACAGAGCATTGCACCATCGGTGTTTCCATGCTGCTTTCTTGTTTTTGTTCGTTTCACTTTCTCTCTTCACTCCTACACACTTATATTGGTAGCTCCCAGCACTTTACAAACAGTAACGCAGAAGTTGTGAGAGAGATAGTAGAAGTAAAATAAAAAACAGAAAAATAGTGGTGGAGAGGAAAATGGGGAAGACAAAGAAAGAAAGGATGAACAAGGGCATTGAAAAGGTAGGCACAAATACCCGCCCAGCACTTAACAACTGTACTGCTCTTACCAGTGGGTGTATACGTTCCATGAAAAAGTAATTATTTTCAATTACATTCACTGACGAATGCAGTTTTCCGAACAGTATATAAGTTATCATAATACGTATGTATCTATCAGTATTTTTTAAAAAGTATCGGAAAACAAATCGAGTGCAGCTGACTTCCCCATCTATTATCGTCGTTGCAGTAAATAATGCAAAATAAAATAATATAAAGTAGAAAAAGTTTCGGCATGGATATTTTCCAATTTATTTATCCTTGAATGCATCGTGAAATGACACTCAACAAGTTGGCATTTGCTAGACAGGGTTGAGCGTGACATTGCATGAGAAGTGACAGGAAAAGTGAGTCTTAGAAGTGGACTCAGAAGAAACAAGCAAACATTTATGTATTGATATATATGTATATATATAAATGTTATCTTAACATTATTTTGTTATACATGTCGATATTTCATGTCATGAACGTTGTCGAAAGAATTATCACTACGCAAGCAATGTGACATTATCTACACGTGTAAAGCTTTTTTCAAGCGAAAAGTATTTCGATTTTATTTCCTGGAAGAGGTGGTGGAGATAGAAGAGGGCGAAGAGATGGAAAAGTGAAATAAGAAGCGAAAAAAACGTTGAACGATAGTGGATGATGTGACGCAACTGTACAACCGGAGATTGCACAAGAAAAACGATAAGTTACGGAGAAAGGATACAAAGAATGAACATGAATCGATTGTGGTGAGTAAAGAATAGCCATCGATATAACGATGAGAAAGAAAATGTGAAAGACATGATGAAATTAAAGTTAAATATTCTTTTCCACTATGTTTTATCCTCTGTTTTCCAATTTTCTACCAACCTTTCAGCATTGGATATATTTCTAAAGTGACTTTCACGAAATTCTCCATCACTCAAATGTCTCTAAAATGAATTATGACAATTTAGAATGAATTTAGCACTTCGAAACTGTCAATCTCATGCAAAAATACCAAATGAACTCATTACTAATCAATAGAGAGCTCACTTTTCAGACAGACACGGCCATTGAATATTCGGGAATATTTGGAATAATTCTGTAAATCATTGAATTTATCAAATATAATCCTTCACTGAGAACGAGATGGAACATGATATTTCTGAATATAATATTTCCTCAAAAATATACATTATCAATTAATATCCAAAAGTCTCAATCGCTTCCTGTCCCAACACCATATTAATCTTCAGATTATTAACAGTTCTTACAAATATTTTTCATAAATTGTCTCACTTATAGTTATAGGAACGAGAAAGGGAAAAAAACCCCCATGTTCATTTCATAATTCTTGTTTTTCTCACTCCTTATCTCTTTCAGTTACCGTAACACCATTGCTCGCAGCTTTTTTTCTCTCTGTCCAGCTTCCTGGCATCACCGTCATCTCCAACCACTTTCTATCCTTAGCTTGTCGTTAAAAGTTCCCGCCGTGCACTTCATTCTCCTCATACACTTACTTTTAAAAAGACCTTGAGAAAGAAATTGAGTAGAGACGAGGGATACTACATAATATAGGTATATATAAAAATATAAAAATGAGCGCGTTATCAAGTTTAGTAAAAACTTGGTATAGTTGAAAAACAGAAAGGAAGCGAAAAACAACAAAGACGAAAGCAGAATGAAGATCATATATGTCATACCATAAATCCAAAATATACTTCAAGCGTGATATCGTGGATGAAACAACTTTACCTCGTCTTGACAGCTTTCATACGTTCATTTTTTCCTATTACTTTCCTGACACCCTAAACTATTTCATTCTTTTGTTTCGTTACAAACACCTAAGCATCATTATGTCTTCTAGAATTTTTAATTTATTTTTACACCAAAGATGTCAATAAATATTTCACTCCATTCATAATCCCAAAAATTAAATAAAAATCGATGTAAGTCTCATCCGATACTTCTACCTCTACGTCTGATTATTTTTCGTTCCTTTGATCAAGATCGTTTCTCACCTCTCATACACATCAATATTATCTATTATGCTATCCAGGTTTTTCTATATGATTTTAGCGTGGTGTATTATTTTTTCCACGTTGGCCTTAGGGAAGTTATACCCAAGAGTATAATAAATTGCAATCAATCTATCAATCGCCCTTCCTCACCCTTCTACACTTCTACGTAGACCTGTATCTCGATGTAGATATAAAGGATATATTTATATACATATAGAAATATATATATGAATATAACATTTATTCACACCTTCCAAATATCACCAATGAATTTCTCGTGGTTTTTTTTTATCTAGCAAAAAAAATTCCACTTTCTACTCACGAATATATGTATACTATATACATGCTGTGCGTCGGGGAGAATACAATATCAAAATGAAAGCGCGGACCGTTCGTATAAGAATGAACATTGTAAAAAATATACCGTGGAAAAATTCGTTCAATTTCCCATGAGGCTGGATGATCTCTAAAAATATGGATATAACGCTGAGTTATAGAAATGGGTATGCGGGTCAGTATCGCAGTGCCTCCACTTGGTCGGCCTCACACCAACGTTCTCTATGTATCATCCCTCTCTCGTCTCCTCTGCCCCCTTTCACCCTCTACTATGCATGTATACCGCGCCCAACATGCTTTTGAGTCTCTTCCACTAGTATAATCTTCTTCAAAGGATGCAAATTTTTTCTTTTTTCTTTTTTCTTTTATTCATTAACATGCTTTGAGCATGGCGACCCGCATGTAAATTATTGTTTGTATATTTCGAACAAGAACAATTATTATTATCTGCAGGTACACAGACAGAGGATCAATATCTCGTATTTATTTATAAATATAAAACATCTGACGTCTTTATTTTATGAATTGGCTTTCATGAATTTGTATTCAAATTGTGATTTAATAATTAATGGATGTACGTGTAGTATGAATAAAGAATTCAGTTGATGCAGAACAGAATTTTTTTGAGTGCATCATGACACTTTCAGGTTATATGAATTTGCACGATCTCTATTACTTCAAGATGAAAATGGTAACCGATCAGAATATATCAGTTTATTACGTGTGATAAACTAAAATCTGATGTGTATGACTGTGATCAATAATATTCACATGAATTTGCACACGGACTTGCCAGGTGTGTTATATGTTCAGAAAAAAATAAACAAGTCATGTTTTTGCTCCCTTGCCAATACATTTACGCCTATCAGGTCCGTTAGACAAATTTCAATGTATTGCGTTGTCAAATCTCTAACATGACGTTTCAAAAGCACCGGAAAGTCCATGTAGGAAATAACTGTACGGATATACTACACCTGCATCACACCACGGATGGGTAATGCTCATGCATGCATACATAAAAACTACGATGTCAGTCGCATTGACAGGAGAAGGTGATAAAGTATTCCCAAAGCGATTGGGCTCTACAGGGCGAGTGAGAGGAGGCATCCAACCGGGCAGATGGACTTTCGAAAAAAGGCCAACAGGTTACATAAATATTGATTCTCGTTCTTCGATATTTCAGGTGAATATTTCATTTCATTGAAATTTATTTTCACTCCTATCCATTGATAAATATTTTAATTGGAATTCAATTCAATAATGTCGATACTTAAATTTTTCATTACTTTTCTCATGTGTCTTACTAATTCATTGGAAATATCACAGCATAACTACAACACATCGAGAAATGTATACCAATATATAAATATAAATAGTTACAAATCCTAAACATATTCCATATGGCAAATTATAAATGAGCATATCTGACACAGAGTTCTCATCCTCTCCATTGTTATTTTATTTATATTTATTCATTGTCTACACGACAATAACGTTGTAAAAAATAAATTCATAAAACTAGGGCATTTATTTCAATCAAGCAATCACTCTGAATTGTTACTGTCTATTCAAATTTCTGATCCAAACAGTAATGATTTCATTCTCTCAGTAAAATTGAAAAGAAATAGTGATGAGAAATTGCTAGTGGCTTCAGGAATTTCATACATCAACGTAACATTAATAAACTGCCTGTAAATCATCAATTTCTCCTCATCACTTTTCATCTCATTCCTCTCATTCTCTTTTTCTCTCTTTCCGTACGATCAAACTGCGGCCGCGCGCTTCAGGCTGTTGTGAAGAGGTGAATAGGGGATGCTTGTCTATACGCTTGTTGCCTTTTCACCCTCCAACGTGCAGATACTAACACGTAATTTCGAAATACCGTTGAACCACCGACAATGGTCCTGTAATGCCAACATCATCTGTCAAATACTTGATTGCGTATTGTTGTTTACGTTGCACACTCAAGCCCCCAAACATCAATGGCACGATGTATACATTCGTTTCATACGTAATAGACAACACTCATCAATGAATAAATGGGAAAAAACGAACAAATATCGCGCACATAATAAAAAAGAACGCGCATTGGCTGATCGAGATTAAAATTTTCATATATGGTGTAAAACCCTTTAACGATCGGTAAAGGAAATAACTAGTGACTTTTTTTTCATCGCAGTTTTCAATGAAAATGAAAAGGCTATAGACGTTATGACATTCACCTTTCTCTAAAAAATATTCCATTTTTCACTAACTCTACAATGGAACTGTCCCTGTTTACAGTAAAAAAAAATTCAATCGACCCAAATAACGTATCAAATAAAATCAATTAAATGTCATACTTCGATGTTCATTCACCATAAGACTTTACTTGCCAAGTTCAGTTTCGTACAAATAAGTGTCACCCTTCTTGAAGCTTTATGTACACATGATATATATGATGAACGTATGAGAGTAAAACATATTCGGATAATAAGAAGTGGTGTAACGGTGCACTGTGGTAGTGCACAGCGTGGGGTATTCGTTTGCACATCAAAGTGAAAAAAAAACTCTCCATGCTGTGGCTACACAGTGCAACCTCTAGAAAAATTACACCTAAGGCACGAAAGCGAGCGATTCATGAGCTACAGCGTGCAATGAAAAAGAGAAGCAGTGGATGAAAGAGAGAAGAAGGAGGATGGTATATAGGGGTGGTATTCGAAGTGAGAATATAAACGGCCACCGTCACCACTACCACTTTCATATTTATGCTTTGCAGTTTGTAATATACATGTATATATATATATATATATACATTCTAGTCTGCAAGTATATACGTACACCCTTTGATTCTCTTTTATGCCAAAGCATCTCGTTATTGTTTTGTGCGGCTGCACTATAAGCCTGACGATCACCATAAAAATTGTAATTTACTGTTATATCCCAACTCGTCGCCTACCAGTACATCTTGTGTTTTAATTCTTTGGCTGTATAGAAAATATATATTCAACAGAGGCAATTTCATTAATTTCTCCTCCTTTCTCAAACACTTTGAGAGAGACTGGTGAGAGGGATCAGTATAATATCAAACGAGCCCACTCTGAAAACTTTTCATGAAGATTCACTTAATGTGGTTCAACTGAACGAGAGACGGGATTGAGTCAATTGAGGATGGATATTGTTCGAAGGAGTTGAGTATCAACAGAGCAGTGTCATTATTTTTAGAATTAGAGGGAAAAAAATGAGAAAATTCGTTTGTGAAAAATAATTCAAATTGATTGTTTTTCAAGTTATTCTCAACGACGTTTTGAGTGAAAAGTTTCTACTCCACGCGTACTTGACGACAATCCATCATCGCTCACATGATCTTCAACTCTGGAGAAAAATTTCTTTCACGTTCTTAAGCCCGAGTAATCATAGAGAATGAAACATGAGAAAAAATTGGATGTCTGCAGCCTTTATAGAATCAATCTCAGTTGAGAGAAAAAAAAATGCAATTGGAACATGTAAAGAAATATTATTTCATTATATCTTTATTTATTTGTTTTGTGAGTGTCAGAATATTACACGTGAGCAGTATTGAATTTAGTGAGGTATATAGATACTATATATAGATGTGTATACGGTGGATATAAACATGATGAAGTGAAGGGGAGTAATTTTTATCAATAGCACAAAACTCACAGTAATGAAAAGTCGATCGGTCGTGGAACAATTTCGTGGCCGATTCGTTTTCTCGCTGGCCACATGGACTATATATATATATATATATACATATATATATGTCTATAGTACAGACCGCAAAAAAAAAACGTGAACATACTCGTTTTCTATCCGCTGGACCGTTCAAAAAACAATTGAAAGTAATAAATGTACGGTACGATAAAACTGTGTGTCAATAAAGTCGCACAAATTTCAAATATGGCTATAACAAACTTTTACCAATTGTCGTGCGGAAAAGAAGATAATAAAATACGTCCAATGCATACAAACTCAAAGTTATACATAGAGACGCAAATATATAGTCAAAGAATTACTAGAAAAAAAAACACGACCTTATTTATACCCATATCAAAATTCACTTTTCCACAATGTGATGAATAAAGCAAATATATATTTTTTCTTTTTAACTCCACTACAAATTTATTCTCTCTCCTCCCTCTTTTCAAACATATAAAGTTTCCCTTGAATACCTCTAGAATGAGAAAAGATATAAAACGAAAGAAAGAGAGAACAAAAAACATGAGAAAAAAAAAAGAAAGAAAAAAGAAAACAAAAGGAAAATAACAAAAAAGAAAGCAACGGAGTATTTTCGTATCGCATATCACGCTCGAACTCGTTCTCTCACTTTGATACTCCCAACAGGAAACTTTTTGATTTAAGATTCACCCACAAATATTTCAAGTTTTAAAACGTAAAATCCCTCGCTATCTGTCTCGCACTGTCATGAAAATTGTTCATAACAGTTAGCTGCATCTGATGAAAACGAAAGGAGTCGCGTTCATATATACCATCCAACATCACCCTATCGTCACGTCACCGTACTCATCGTCTTGCGACTGCTCTTGGCTATGAAGTAAAGGCAATGAGAATGAATGCAAGTCAGGATGGTGGAAGAGAGCACGGTGGTGCATGCCGGGATTGGCTTTTGCTCGGGAGAGGTCGAGGAGTCAGGGCGACTATGAGTTCATGGGACAAAGGAAACTTGCGTCGTATGTTAGGTAACAGACGTGCCGTGACACACACGCTCTCACAAACGAGTGGGCGACACAAGCTACACACATATACATAGAGATATCTATACAGTGAAGAAATCGGGTTAGACATCGCTCGGGCGCAGGACGGACACCGTCACACGGACAATGGTTAAAACTTGAGTGTATCCTATACTCACTTCTGTTATACACACCTACACTAGCACAGAACTCACTTCTCATCGTCGTTCAGTAGCACAAATATATATATAAGGATACGAATAGCCCAATTCGGTGGATGCCACGGAAATATGCGCCGCTCTATTGTCCGCAAATATTAATCGCCGGTTGAAGTTCGCCCATCCTAAACTCGAGGGCCAATGTTCCTTACAATATATATATATATATATATATATAAAATAAATTTATAGCATGTACATATATAAACGTCGCAGCTTGCATCCATTTCGTGTCCAAAAGTCACCTTATATTAGAATACTTGGTGAATTGACCATGTGCATATATCCACGCGCTTTCAAGCTTCTATTTGTATATGAATACACATTCACTCTAAACATTTGTCGAAACAAATATTCTGTAATAATGTTTGTAATATTATGCACGTTCGTATGAAGACAGGTCGCAGGTGTATACATATATATATATATATATATACATACATCAAAGACACATTATTCAAGTTGGCGCAGATGCGGTTTGCCAAGATGTTCCCGTGCAAGGAAACATTGGATGGCCAAGTTACTATCTGTACAATATATACAGACTGCGTACGAGTACACGAGAGGAATGCCGAGGATATTTCGACCATGTGTCTTTGACATTGGTTGTATACAGATGTACATTAAAATGTATATTATAAAATAAAATAAATGTGTATGAATTGAAATGATAAATGAACAGCGATCATTTAATCAGTTGATTGTAACGAGTATCATTTACTAATTTGACATTTATATACTCATATATATTTATTATTTGTGTACGTATGGGATATGTTGGAACGCATTGAGCACAATAATGGAGTGATATAAATCCGCAACAACTTCATTCAACTCGCCACGGCGCGGCAGGTCACTGATAATAATAACCCATTAGGCGCACGTTTCACAAGTTACATAGGTAGCCGATGAATGTTAACACGCCACCTCCAACGAGAGAATGAGAGAGGTGGGAACAAGATTGCCATGTTCTATGTGTAGACATATATTGGACGAGTGTGCTGGAGAGTGTTTGTGTATTTTATATGCAGTTACATGTTGAATGTGTGTGCAAATGTATATTCCTGATTATTATTATCATCGTGCAACATTTATATACATAGAGAGGGATATAAGAGCGTCCCTAGAAAGTAGTTATGTAGTGTCGAGCGCGTGCAAAGGTGCGATTCGTGGAGGGGCATTAGCCACAACGATTACTGCGCCAGGGCCATACCAACGACATGAGGTGTCGGCGAATACGTATGCAATAGTGTGTATATATATGACATGTACAATGCGTAGGTATACATAGGGAATAGTGGTAAATAATCTTGGGTTGTTAAGGAAGCGAAAAAAAAAAAATAACGAACAATTTTATCGCGTTCTCTTAACATGTTAAGTCACGAAATAATTTTTTTTTTCATTTGACATTATTATCCAAACATAGCAATGGATTTTCATTCGTATGAATATGTCATGTTTTATTGAATTAAATATGGCGTTCATCAAAAAATGTATTAAGAATGTGATCACTTATGTAAGGTCACTTTATTCGCTCCATTTCATTTTAATATTCTGACATACGAACAAATTTAATTTAACTATTAAAATGACAGATATGATTAATATTGATCCATAATATGACTTGAATTTTCATGTAGAATTGAAATTAAATTTACTAGAAATGCATTAATCAATAAAAGCAAGAAAATTCTATTTACAAATTCCATCTTTTTACACGAATCATCGAGATGATGACTTGAAACTACATATTCATCAGATTAAGAATAAATCTTCCTTTTCTCTGCATTCCCTTTTCACCCTACATAAATCAGCTCTCGACTACATTACTGCTTGGCGCGCGCGCACCTTCCGGGACTGACTGACTGCCACTCACCCGTTCACCAGATGCATTAGGCTAATCTTGCATCAAGTGAGCCGGGAATGACAGACGTTGGGTAAATACGAAAAGCAGCACCCTGATATTTGACCAAGGATTCTATTCAACTGCCAGAATATCTTCATCCTACACAAGTACACCCAACTGACAATATCATCCTAAGGATTTTCGCGCATTTCCAGTAATTAATACCCATCCGAATGAGCTCAAATAAAATTAAGTAAGAAAAGAAAAAAAAATTACTTGAATTATTATTTCCGATGAAGTTTGTTAATTCATTTATATTTAACCACTGGAATAAATAATCGCATTACTGATATGGAATGAGAGAAATCATAAATGTCAGCCGTGGCCCTCTGGGTAAGTTTTCCGCACGTTTCTAGGAAATAGTATATATATAGAGATAAAAATAAATACAAGCCAAGAATACGATAGAGAAGAGAGGCAATGGCGCTGTTAGATAATGGAGAGTGTAGAATATAGACCATAGTCCCTGACGTCTTGCCTTCCTGTACCACTTGGTCTTCTCTCTTCCTCTCTTCTTCTAACCCTGAAGCTATGATACGAGGGAAACAGTGCTCACGTATAGTTGTATATAATACAACGACGTGAAATTGCGAGGTGGGTTTGTGAGAAACAGGCCTGAAGACAGTATAAGTGGTTGATGTGGAATCTATTACGTCTCTCACGAGACGTTCGGGGCATTCATCATGCCGTTAGTAACCGCTTACGTCGCACACCGCTACGACTACCACTGCCATGATACCACTACCTCTATTACCATCATTATATCCTTTGGGAATACCGCAGGCACCGATTCGCATTTTAGATTGTGTATTTATTTTATTATTGTCCAAGAAAAATTTTAGTTCAAGTCATACGGTGAAATGTAAGTCGCATGTGCTATTCTAGACCCTTTTTTATGTTACAAACAGTAAAAGTGCAGATTACTTTTTTTTTTTATGACAATTTATGGAAATATAACAATTCTAAATGGTCAAGTTTGAACAGTAAAGTGTAAAATAAGAAATTATTGATTTGTTTTGCTAATTTCAAGAAATAATGTCAGTGATTAGATGTTCACAGAGTGATGCCAACAGCGATAAAATATTTCGCCAAAACATTGATCCAGATGGAAAATCGTGTGTGACATTCTGTGGAATCAAGAATAACGAGTGAAATTTGAAACGGATCTTCCCTTTCACCGATATTCGTCATTTTGTTTGAAAATAATACCAGTAGGATTTATTGACCCGAATATAAACATCCTTTTACTTTTATTTGTTGTGTTTATGAAAAATTTTTCTTTTGTTTCAACATGTTGTTCTATTTTCAAGTATTCATCTCAAAGCGACTATAAAAATATGGAATAAATAATCACTCACTTTGTTCGTAAATTGGAAATTTATGAGGCAGCTCTTAGATTTTAGTCTCAAAAATAACCATTAATAAATAAAAATGTAAAAGATATGGAATCATCTATTAATATATCAGCTTTATGTGTATATATTTTACAATTTTTTATTTCATTTCCGCTTCTCTTATGCTCATCTGTCGGCTTTATATATTTTACATACTATCTTAAATGTGAACACATCGGATAAATACGACTAAAGAGAGAATGTAACAATGTGTGGATAATAAATGCTTGTGCACTAGAGGAAATTTCTGGGTTAACTCAACAAATCTACGAGATGTAACACGCAAACTTGGGCGACTTTAGGAGAAAATACGAGAATGAGAGAATATAAGGGGTGGAATAAAGTGAAAAGAAAAAAAAAAGAAAACGAAGGCGGTTGGGCGTTGATTTGTTCGTTCACATAGTTGAAAATGGAAGCTTAATGCGCGACTTACTTAATGTCTGTTCGTCCACTTGTGAATGAAATAACGAAATATTATATTTTTATTATTGGCTGAATATTGAGATGAAAATGACGATGTTATCTACTTGAAAAGTACTCTGAATAATAATTTATACTGAAGATGGACATTTGAAAGAAGTGTTTGTTTTTATCACTGTTTTTCCAGTACAATACTTTTTGTTCCTGTCACAATAGAAGAAAAATAAAATTTATTATACAATCGATAAAAATGATATCTTTAAAAGAAGTGAAATCTCATGAAGTGCTGCTTGTTATTGAATATTCTCAAGTAGCAGTCACAAATGAGACACGAAATGATATAAAAAATAAAACACTTCAAACCAAGAAGAGAAAAAAATGAATTTTGTTCGATGAAATAAAACATAAATCGATTTAATCTACGCATATATATATACATGAATTCATGTATTTATTCAAATGACCGCAAAAATAAGAATGAGAGGATGGTAAGTGTGACTTTGTGCTGATGTGTTTCGTGAGTTTACATATATACCGACGCATAACAGTGCCAAAATATTTTTGACTTTCAAATGTATGGATGGGTCGGTCGATGTGCAAGAATATAAAGTAGCGTGCAATTTTTTTTCCTCCCTTTTTCCTATGTCAATTTTTTTCTTCTTTTTCTGTCTATCCCGTCTTTCCTCACGATTAGGGAAATAAAGAGTGAGGCCGACGTTAGCACAAAGTCTCGATGAATATTTCATAGTAAAAATGGATGACTGGTTCGTCCAGCACATCCATCACAGGCATTATAAACCATTGTGTTCAAAAATATAAACGAGCGCTAATTTTATGGTTCTGTCCCCATCCCGAGCTATCTCTAATTAATTACAATATAAAACATATTTTCATTTCAATATAAACCAGTTTATAATATGAAACCACACATCAAATTATAAATGCAGTATAATTCGACCGATAGAAATTTTCTCATTCGAATTTTATATTCATATAAAATAGCGATATTGATATCGGTATTCATTATAAAATTTCATTCTGTCGTACAAACTTGGATTATAAATAAATATCATCATGTTCATTCTCTTACAATGAAAAAAATGAATAAATAGATAAAACAAACATTGAAGTGGGCGTGAAGCAACTGCTGCATGCAACGAGCAGAGTAGATTATATACCGGCACAAGGCTCGAGCGTCCTCATTATGCCAAGTACTTGCTGTCATTTACGCCAAGTTATACCAAGAATTCTGTAGGACCCTTGGAAACGTCTATATATATATATATATATATATATATCTAAATACAAAATATATATGTGTGTGAAAGCGTCTATATATAATATGTATACACATCCGAGAACTCCGAACCGGTAGCTACTACTTTCCACTGTGCCTAACACAACGACGTCCTTTTCCACTTGCCTCCACTATGTACAAATATATACATCTTCATATCGTCGTCACGAGTCTTCCAACAACTGAGCGCTTTCACCTTTTCTGTCTTTTCACATCGTATTCACCAAATTGACATGTACAACATGTGATGTAATTTTTCCTAATTATATTCCTCCTTCGTTAGGTTGAAAATATTTAAGAACATGCTGACAGATTTTGAATCAATTTCTCATTCAATACACCGAATTTATAACGTATCAATTTGAACAGAACAATCTCAATGAAGATTTTTTCTAGTTTTTAAAGGAAAAAATCCGAAAATTGATGAATGCAATTCTAATCAGTCATGAAATTAATTTTTAATGATTTATAGACTGGGCTTGAATAAAAATAACAAAAACTCAGTGATGATAAAATAGAGGAGATAAAGTCAGTGTGGATTATTTTTCAACATTATATTCGAAGGCACATTCGCCCCTTGTCTTTCCCTCAGTTTTTTTAACATCTCCGATATCTTCTTTTAAATTTCTTTTTCCTTTTCCTTTTTCATTTTTCTTCCATTATTACACACTGAGGAATTCCAGACAGTGTGCTCTCAACAACCAATTGCAAATAAATTTCATATATTATGAATTTATTATCTGCTTGAAATATCTGTTATACCCAATGCAATTCACCAATATTAAAATTGTGAATGATTAATCATCCAATCTATTTATTCATTGTAACGAACAGCCAATTTTCTTTCCATCCAATAAAAATATCGATATCGATAGCATGCACCGAAGAGCACAGCGCATGTACCTATATACTACATATCCACGCTTTGTCCAGCAGTCTCTCCTTCTCTCCGCCCACCCTCTTTGTCTTCTTGTTTTTTTTTGTTACTCGTTCTCTCTGTAGGTTTTTCTGATATTCTGCACGCAGTATACTCAAGGGATCATAGAAAATGCAAAATCGTAACGCTCCAAATCTCAACGGTGCCATAAATAACTAAAAACAGTGAATTATTTATCGTAGATAAAGTACGAGTGATGTAACGACCAGGGCCGATTTGTTTAACGCTCCATTTCAATCACTGTGCACACATAAAAGACAATTTCACAAATAAAAAAACGTTACTTCTTGAATATTTATTCATTCTAGTGTGAAGCGAACGCTTTTTTGTTATTTCTAGCTATTGAAATGTCAATTATTGATAATGTTATCAATTTTTTGTAATTCCTACTAATATCTAATACGTAATTTCTATACGATACGTTCAATTAAACAGATGCAAAGTTAGTATTTATAAGAATAAAATCTTTTCTTATATATTTTTAATTCAATAATTTTTACCCATTCAATTACTTCAGGAATTTAATCAATTGCAATTTAAAATAATCAAATTAGGTATATATTTCACGTGATTGATTCCCCTTGCGGAGAAAAAACAACGTAGACTAAATAAAAAGAAAATTGTATATACACAGTAAGTACAACAATGAAGTGCATTCAAGTCCGTTTGTTGCTGAGCGCGAGAAAATTTCACGAAACTCTGCTGACTGAGTTCTGACTCACAATCTCGTGAAACGAGCGAAACGTCGAGAATAAAATTTAGCGGGCACTCGATACATATATGTGCATCATGTAACATGAGTCTATATATATTGTGAGAGAGCGAATGTGGTAGAAAAGTAGAAGAGATAGTGAGAGTGAAGGATAGAGTGAAAGCGAGGGGGCGGACAATTTGAAACAGACACACAGACACACGCTTTTGTGCAAGAGAGAGTGCAGCATCGATATACGTATACACAAAAACGAGAGAAATGCGTCCCGCGAGTGTGTCTCGGTTGGCTGAACCCCAAATGACACGTCGGTAATCGAACGTATTCAAATGTTTCGCCAAAACGTGACCGACATACCGTCATCGACAGTTCCGTCCTCCACCGATTCAATTTGCGTTCATCCCATTTCGCATTTGTTTTATCGCGTCGAACATTCGACCCTCGTTGTGACCAACGTATGTATATATGTTTACTATGAGGAAATCTCGCCACATATATACACACAAATACAATTCACATTCTATCGGATGTACTTAATATTTACGCACTTGCCACATTGTGTATACATATGAAATTGTTAATGTTTTTTTGATAATAGAAATCTTCTTGCAAACGTATAACTTCGGACAATATTATTTTACATGTTGACTGTTGATTAATTTTTCTATCTTTGCAAAAAAAAATTCAATCATGCTCAGTTACGAATGAAATTATTGTTCAAATGAAAGAAGAATTGTGTTCATGACATTCGAAATTAGTGAATGAAATATTTCACTGGCGTACCATCATAATTCAAATATTTTTTTTCATTTCCATTTGATAACACAATATTTTTTTTCATTGAGATTCACTGGATGACGGTTGGAAGTGGTGAATTAGCCTCAGAGAGATATATATATATATAAGCAATCAAAGTTGTGGAAACCAATTTGTGTATCGTGTGACATTCAAGCGTGAGCGAGCGCCCGACATTTTTAGTCACGAAAATATGTTTTCATGCATATAGAAATGTTTAAAATGTATCATGGCTGACCTGACCACCCTCACAGCCACCCATCTCACGCTCAACCCCGTAAAATTGCATACAGAATTTACATGGCATCTAAAGAAAAACTTTTGTGGCCAGTAAGTTCTTGCGCAATATAACTCGGTAGAGTAACTCGCCGACGATGCGCCACACCGTAGCACGACGAAACGAATCTACAGTAAAGAATAAAAAGAAAAAAAAAAACTTCAGTGGGCAAAAAACCCAACGGGATAGTCTAGTTTTCACATGGAATCCATTGAGAATTCGAATTCACCTTGATTTTTGCTATCCAGCAATTTTTCCAACAACTTTTCTGTCATGCGGACACTTTTAGTGCCGCACTGTTATCAAACAATTCACACCCGTCTCCTGTTGGTCAATTGAATATACGTAAGATGCGATTAAAAATAAATATATTTCATTACTGAGCTATTCGTCAATTGAACGGAGCAATCGAATAATGATGGAAATGAATGAGCAATAAAATTGGTGTGTCAGAGACAATTATGAAAGTTGTTCATAGACCGCTTGTGGTGTACAGTGATAACCTTAAAACGAAAGAAATAAAGTCCATATCCCATGGCTTATGTACACCTCTTTTTTCCACGAAGTCTTTGAAGTTCCTCCAGGAACCGTAAAACAAACTCCACTTATGCAGAGGTTAAAAAAATGCCAACGAACTGCTCTTCACTATAGAAAAAAAAAAATAAAAACGAAAAAAAAGGTGGTCGAGTCAGGGCCAGAAGCACCTCGAGCGTTTTCCGCCTTCCTCTCTTTCATTCCCCTTCTCTATTTTCCTTTCCTCTTGTTGGTTATTGTCATCGTTGGAGCAAGCTAAAGAGGAAGGAAACTCCTTTGTTTCATATTGCACAAACTTTTTCAAAAGATTGCAACAGAAAGATACAAAAGGATCTATGTTGGAGGAAAGTAGAAAAAATTACCCTGCGCGTTCATGAAAGAGAATCGAAAAAAATAACAAAGAACATGGATAGAAGAGAAAAGGAAATTGGAAAAAATAAAAATTCGAAACAGCAAAACGAAACAACAAGCAAAATATTCACTTGCAGCGTGAACTATTTGATATATATATATATATATATATCTCACAATTTTCTCTACCATTGAATCCGAGTGCTTTTGATGTTGGATGATAATAGGATCGAGACTTGTGGAGTTTCGAATAATCAAACTTGAAATGGAGACCTATTGTACAAAAGGGATCTTTCGAGTTGCAATCGAAATTGGCTTTCCGTATATGTATAGTTGGATGGACTCCTTTTATCTCTTTCAAATTCATTGAATCCAACTGCACAGTGTGTCAATAACAAAAACCTTTAAACCAGAGTTAGTAACTAATCTTACGTAAATTTTCACAGTTAAATAATTAAGGGTCAACATCGTGACCTAGCCGAGAAATCCTTCATTCCTTTCATCCCAAATTCTCCATTGTTGATTGTGGGAATCAAATAAAATAGTGACGAGCACAACAGACATTGGATCATTTAATCATTCAGAATCAATCAAACATCCCTCACTTATTCCTGAATTAATTCCATATGAACAGCACTTAAACATCAAAAATTAAAAATAGAAAAAAAATTATATCATGCGAAATGAGAAGATGACGGAAATAAATCAAAAATAATACACATCAAAATGCGCCCCTGCGGAAAAGTTTTTTTTTCTCGACTAAAGCCGTCATAACACACAGTCAGTGCATATGTGAAATTTGATTTATTAGCATGACTCTATCGGATTTCACGGAATAAATCCGTCTTGAGGGCTGTCGTCCGTTGTCACTCGACGTGACATTCATCCTGTATCTCCCCGACACTCTCCACCATTCCTCTAACCCACCACATATCCAAAGCAGCAGCACCTCCACCACACTACACAACCAAACACAGTTCAACACATCTCACATTATCTATACATGTACACACGCAAATACGAAACACTTTGTCTGGGGAAATGCAAACATTCTCATGACATATAACAAGGCACGATCTCCATGTTCGAAATTAATCGTTCTGAAACTGCACTATTATATATATTCTGAAAATACATATTTACACATGTGAACGTACAGATATTGGGCAAACATCCAATTAAATTTCCATATATAAATCAGTCTTTATAATAATAATAATTGATTCATCAAATTTCTTTATATATTACGCAGTAACTCCAATTGCAAAAAATCATTAAATTGCATGAATATATTGACATTCCTTGTGGGATTGTATTTCTTCTATTCGTCATTCGTTTCACTCCCGCGAGTCATTCGTCGTCATTTCATAATTTATTCACACTCATTAAAAATTAAATAACCGAAATAAAACCGAGTGAGAATAGAAATGAACGTTTACCACACCGAATATTTATACCGTCAAAAAAATTATGTACATATATTCAACAACGTTGAAATGGGGCTTTAATGTTCATCCATCACTTCCTATGTTTCTATGTGTGTGATTAATGCTTTGCAAGTCACTCTAATTACTTGTGAGCTAAAATGTATACACACGCGAGTGTGTGTGTTTCTATTTGCGTCCACGTAGTGTCCAATACATAATCATTCGTCACAATGTCAATTCGTGTATGTCACATTCACATCTGGTAAAAGAACAAAAGCTCAAATGACAATTTACAAATAACAATGCAAAAAAAAATGTTTATAAAAAAAAGCAAAATGATAATTTAGTTAATAAACATTCAAAGCGAAACATAATATTTCCATATAACAAAATTAATTATTTCGTACTGAATAGATTAAAGTTTCTATTTTCACCCGAGTCATTCGATCTATATATTTTCCCATGACGCTTTCAATCCTAAACAAAGTTCGAGTTTCAATTAGTTCAACCACTCAACGAGAAATCGCAAACGCAACCATTTCCATAATTGCATGTACTGGTAATTCGATAAAATAGTCTAACATATCACCACAAAACTCACACAGTGTATATATAGCCAAAAACACTCCGAACGTCACATAAAGAGTTAACTAGTAATCCAAAGCTGTTATAGTACATTTAATTACGTTTGTCATTGTGGATACAGCATGTTGTAAAGTAACATATGAGAATGTGTATAAAAAAATGCAATATGTATTTCATGACCCACTGACTGTGTCACATAAAATAAAAAACGAATTATTATCATTTTATATGAGCTCTCATCATGATCGCCTCACGGTGATTCACTTTTAGTGTTATTGCAGTGCAATAATAATGAGAATGTGATAAAGTGTAAAAATAGAAGAATATCGTAATTGTAATTGAAACAATGAATGTATAGGGCTAGCGTTGTTTCACGAGAGGATGTTCGAATTGTTACAGGATAAGAAGCAATAATGTCAAGTGTTACTGTCCAGAAAATAAAACGAGCACTGATGTTCTGATTTATGTATGAAAAAAATATTCTTCTACTCAGTTAAGTGCACAATTCCTAATATTTCATGTCAATCGTGAAAATATATATAAAATATGAAATAGAAAAGTAAATAATGTGATTAGAAAATGACAAAAAATTTTTTAATTCTGTATTTTCTTCATAGAACGAGATGGTGTATCTGTAAAAAATAATAGAAGCTAACACCGCAATGAAAATCAATTGTACAATCACACAAACCAAAAGATTCACCTATGAATTAAGTAACAAAAAAATTTTCACACTCACTGTGATATCTCACATTATCAATTGTCTTTAGTGAAAAGCTTTCGGCAATAATAAATCGCGAAATGGAATTGTACGGTGAATGAATGCATTGTATATAAATATAGCCAGATACATTCAAAGAGGATTAAAGACGCGGTCTATTGAAAAATTTGTCTCTGCCTACTTCTCTTTCTTTCTTTTTTTTTATTTCTGATTTTTTCTTTCTCCGTATTGTCACTGCACTGCAGTTTCTCACTCTCGGAACAAAGACAGAGATAAAAAGAGAGGAAAGTACGAGGGAGACTTAGACACATTTATAAAAAAAGAGGCTTCTGCGCATACTAATCCTCACATAATCTCGGGCTCCTCTTTATGGTTAAGAGCGAAAAGAAAGGAATAACGCTCTGTGAAATGTTCATATATACATATATTTAGCGCTTTTGTGATTGTATAGGTATCGTTCTTTAGACGCAAAATTTACTGCTATGCACATTGCCCGAGAAGTGAAGTTAATGTTGACCTAAATTTTTATTTTTAAATTTTCTCATGGTGATATCCATTTTTATAATAAATATTTATGGGAATCGATTGTTCATAATTGATTGAAGCCAAAACTTAAATTATGCATTCTCAATAATTCAGTCTATTCATCAATTCGATCTTCGTATGAAATATTCACCAATCGATGTATTCTAAAACTTTACATCCTTGTTTTACAACCACATTCAAACTGTAAAATCAAAATCAATATTTCCTATTCGATTACCATGACAAATGTGGAGAATTTAAAAATTCACAATCAATATTCGGGTCACACGAACATGAAATGAGACAAATAATTTATGTGCATGAAACATAAATTATCCGTATGACACTACCTCATTTATTCACTGGAATGAAATCAAAAATAAAACTCGTCCACTTCGATGATAATCAGAACAAGGCAGGTACACCAAGTGAGTGATGCGCGTACATATAAGGGCTTTCCATAGTCACAATGCCATTGTTTACCCGGATAAGGACGCGAAGTAGTCTGGCGTGTATTTACGTGTATGTGTACCATCGATCGTTAGTGTGTTTGGTTTAATGATACAATTGTGTACTTAGCAGTGGGGTGTGCCCCTTGACCGTAAATATAGTATGTGGAGAGAACCACAGGGCGCGAGGGGTTACATGTTGGTTAAAGTCACCGAAGCTAAAGCCAGAGTCAACTGACGAGAAGGACGGAGAAAGCCTACGAGAATGGCAGCTATAATACTATACGCGTTACTGCTGCATGTATCGCATATCGGTATCTATCTATCTATAATGCGGCGTTAAGGTTGCTGCTAATGTTTCACCAACGTTCTCACGACACTCAATCGAATTCAGAGGAATCAACAGTAGACGATCGTAAAGGAGACATTGACAATATATCTGTGTGATAATTGCTTTGGTGTGGAAGCCATGGTCAATTCAACTAAATTTGCCACCGTATAATGAGATGTTGATATATGGTGACGTGTCGTTGATCAAGATCAAAGCAGCTGTGATTGGACCTTCCATTTGCACACAGGTGCGATTTCGCATCAGTAATTTCATCCACAACTGTAGAACTAATTCCACGACCAATTGTATCGGGTAAACAGTAGGAGAATCAAGTTGGATGGAAAAGTCCAAGATAAAAATGCGGAATTATTTATTATAATATATATAACAAATCTATTCCAAGCATTTCAACAAGAGACAAGCAAAAGTAGCACAAACTTCAAGATTCATCTTGGTGGCATCTTGAAACTTCGATGAGCTGTCTCTTTTTTCGTCTCTGTTCGTACAATTAAAAAATGATTTGTTGATGTGTTCAATGAGAGCTTTGAAAGACGGTTGATAACAATGCTCCAAACCAACGAATAATAAATAACAAATCTAATTTTTCCGAATGGTAAATCGAATAAAAGAAAAGAAAACAAAGTAATGGTGGAAGAAGAATTAATGAAGATGGAGGAGATGAAATAAAATGAAATAAAAGTAGTTATATGCCACGAAAAAAAAAACAAAAGTGTAAAGGTATCGCTATTAATCTCAGGTATAAAGTAAGATAAGTGGAAGGCTAATGTGGACACACACTCAACAAAGAAAATAGTGTATGTATGTGTGTCAGTATAACGGATATCTCAGGGGAAGTCGTGGAGAAAAACTAATTCCAGCCTCTAATGGTTCTGCCAATAGTAATTTCTATAAGGCTGAATAGTAATTTCCAGATTCTCGTGGCGGCGCGCACACACGTATAAAAGAAAAGGAGTGGAGAAAACTTTTTCGTTTGTGGATTCTACCACTAAACCGCTACAGCAAATTTCCGAGATCATTTTTATAAAACGACCACAGCTCTAACGATAATAGTCGGAATGTAATTTGACTTGAGTGTATAAGATACGTCAAAACCTATAGCCAATAGAGAAAGTTTCTATTAAGTAATGAGAAAAAAAAACAAATTAATTTCAATTTATTGTGACTGCCCAAATAATTCAATTCTCTGAACAAATTCTGTTCATGGATGCGTCATAAAGAATTGAAATCATAAACAGTATTAAAAATCAAAATATATAAAAACAAATATATTCAATATATTTACATATATGATATCATTATCAACAACTTAAATGTATACAAATGAATAATTCTATAAATATTCAATAACTTTCAATAACCAATGGTCATCGTGCGAGCAACTCTTGTATCTGCGCTAAAGATTTGCCTTTAGTTTCTGGTGTAATATATATCAGTACCATTGTCGTAGCCCAAACAGCAAAACCAAAACCAAAATAAGGTACTGAATGACCAACATGCCATACGTCAACAACAATAAGATACATTTTAACGGATATAACACTTGCAATACCACCCACGACTCCTAAAAGACATGTGCCAATGGCTTTTACATCAGTACCAAATACTTCACTAACTAATACTGACTGTAGACCAATCAAACCAATATTAAACGAAAATACTAATCCCATTGCTGCTATGATTGGTATGATTGAATACACCGATACATCATAACCTAAATATTCTTTCATAAGAAAATAGCCGGCAATTGTAAAATTACACATTCCAGCGACAACACCAGCAACAAAAATTAATGGTTTACGACCTGTGCGATCAATGAGCACACTCGCCACTACTGCTGCAATAATTTTAGAACACGCTATTAAAATACCAGCAATATTTTTGCTTATCGTATTACCAGCTGATTCAAATATTACATGTCCATAAACAATTATCGGTACAAAACCACCGAATGCTTGTGGAATAACGAACAATGTCGTAATTATAAAAGCACGATAATTTTGTCGTACGTTAAAGAGTCGTTTCAAAGAACTAATCATTCCAGTTTTTTTCTTTGTACCGTTAATTGCATTTTTTTTTATGTCATTTAATTCCTCAGTAACATCAAGTTTTCCACGTAATTTTTCAAGAACCCCTTCGGCTTCTGATTCACGATTGGCTATGACCAAAAAATACGGCGACTCTGGGATAAAATACAACGCGATTTGAACAGCGATTGCTATCGCTCCTTGAACTGCCGCTCCATCAGCAATACTCAAATACGGTGTTATAATATACCCAAGTAATAATCCAAAATTGAACATCACACTTAAAGCGCCACACATCATTCCACGTAATTCAACTGAAGCTATTTCACCAATGTACAGTGGACTGACACAGAATGAAGCGCCGAATGATAAACCACCAAGGAACCTTGCAATCATCAGCATCTGCAATTAGTTTGTTTATCCACGATTGAATTCAGGTCCAATATTAGGAAGTAAAGCATTCAAGAGATATTGTAATTTAGATGCTAATTTTTCAATCAATTTTAGGATTTTGCTTGAGAAAGTGACTAAATGCATAGAACAAAGATTTTATCATATGTTTTTATATTCTTCCAACTAATGAACAAGCACTGAGGTAAAGTCCAATATGACAGAATATTATTAGTAGTGAAATTCCTGTGAAGTCTGTTCAAACTTTTTGCCAATCCGTTTCACTCAAAATTAATTATCAGATCGGTCTCATAATTATTAACTTAATAGATTAAAAACTCCAGATTTTTTTCGTTCCGTAGAGTGGAAGAAAGAATAATCAAAATAATGACACTGAAATTTTATGGTTATTAATGTTAATGGTCCTGTTTTCACTAAAAGTCTAAAGCGAAATGTAGAGCAACTGGCGCAGAAATTTCAGCGTAAGAGAACCCGAAGCTTCCGCAACTAATAAAGGTGTTTATAGAAGCATTTCGAAATTATTTGTATGGCATTAGATAGAATATAAAAACATATGTCATCTCTAAGAGGTGCACTTTGTTAATTCCCTGAAGTAAAATCCCTGAAGTGGTAGTTAAATCATTTTCCAAATTAAAATCCTCCTTCAATAACATGGCAAAATAAAAAAGGAAGGCAACATGTAATTCACCCAAATATCCGTTGCGAAGTATGACAATATCCAAGAAAACACTAGTGGCATACTACCCCAAAACAATGCACTTCTTCTCCCTAATCGATCGATGAATGGCCTACTAAGTATTGGTCCAATTAATTGACCAACTGGACCTAACGCAGCAATTGTCGTAATATCATCATGATCAGCGAAAATTGGTGAATCTTTAGCCAATAATTTTACCACAATTGGTGACATCCATCCAATATAAGTACCGATTGTCAATGCCTGAACAGAGCCTAAATAATAACCGTCATATTATCCATGTAATCAATCAATTATCAGAAATAACAAATACTGATGAATGAAAACAATGCACAAATTCTTACACACGAAAGCGCCAATATATTCCCATGTTCGTGAACCTTCGGGAGACGTATATCGCCCTTTATCATTTTTAATAGTCATATCAACTTGACAATGTTACTGTTCAAATGCGTTTCCCAGACTGGTTGCAATGGTAATGTTAAGTGTTGTCTCGGTAATAAATGATTACTGATAACACAAACATATTTATAAATTTATTCTGATGAATACATGAGCATATGGTAGGCGCGTGTGATATATCTTCGGGGACAAGTAACGATATCTCGACATTCTTCAATTATTTTTACAGTCAGTGTCGGTTTCACAATATTGTTGGCCCAAGGCTCTAACATATTCTTCTATTTAATCGTTAAATACATATGTGCTTATCAAAAAATTATCATCATGTATCAAGAAAGCCATATATGTTAGACATTATATAGATTCACCTACCCACAATGTATATTACCGTTTAAATTACCGTTTGCAAAGTCTGGTTCCATGAGGATTATTTCTCTCAGGATTATTGTCGTAATTCAACGTGTATGTCATGGACATTCATGTCAGAGTAGCTTAGCACTTTCAAAAGCTAAAGTTGATTAATAACAAAACGGAGGAAAGTGCATTTTATATCTCTAAACTCCATTTTCCCGATATTGTTTTAGAGATATTGGTGAGGTAATCACTCAAAAAGATGGTGGTAGGTAATTGCGGACTATTGAGTTCAACTAAAAGATATGTGGATCAATGATCGAGTACACAAAAAAATGGGTAAATAATACAGCTGGGAAAAGAGTAGCTTGTTCTATTAATACAGTTTTGTATCTAAATTAATCGACCAGAATAGCCTTTCGGCTGTGTTTGGACACAATGAACTATAAAGAGGTCGAGATATCAAAACCACATCATTTGTGCTTTCATATTGAATTATCAAGGGTCAATAACATTTCAGTTAACGCTGCTAATTGAAATGATCATTATTTTTTTTCTTCCTTGAACCAAATACTCTCTAAATAATATTTTCTCTCTCCTTCCTGACTGCAATAGTTTATTTTCTATCTACTGATCTTGTATTATCACTGCCAATCCGTATAAATTTCCGCCTTCAATGTGTCAATTATTTATCATTCCACCATTATCATCATCTTTATTTCCTCCAACAGCTTTACTTCTCAACCCCTCAATTTTTCGTTTCCCTTTTTTTTTATAATCCATTTTTGTTGCTTTTAACTTGATGGAGTGTCAAGCCAAGAGATAAGACATCGTAGCACATGACAGTCTGTGTGTCGTCTCCTGTCAATTACAAAAGACGACGACATCCAGCTAAAGAAGAAGCAGAAGACGACGAATGAGACGAGTGCAAACGCATATATGGATATATAAAATAAACACACCAGCTGCCATGTGGAAACCTTACTTAGAGCTCTACAATGAATTGACGTCTGTATAAGAGAGAGAAAAATCACGACACTCACGACTTGTGGGAAGAAATTTGGTCCAATACCAAATATACCTTTATACGATCTCGCTTTCGCGGGACATTCTTATTTCACTTGGAAATTTTCGTATGTCACTTGGGTATACTTCGCAATCACTGGCATATTTGCAGCACCAACAAAAACATTTCGCATTTTTCCCACTGTAGCATTTTATCAATTTTATCAATACACACACTGTGACGTCGAATGATGTATCAATATTTCAAGAGAAATGCTTGTCATCGACAACGTCACGTTTTCATTCATTGAAAACGAAATGAAATTTATTCAAATATATATTTGTATTGGATTTTTCTCTCCGCAAAGTTTGGAGAAAAATATATTACAAATGAGTAAGCAGAAATGTATACACGGATAAAACCATAATTATTTTTACTCGAAAATAACGCTAACACATGCCATTAAAATTTTCCATCAATTGTATATTCACATATACAAATACTCGACTATGACGAATCATTCATACAGAATCTATCAATATATATATATACATATATCCCTGAAAAATCCTTTAATTCGATTTTATCAAAGTGAATGTAATTCACTTTTTTAAAATCTAACAATTTTAAAAAGTCGTACGCAAAATTTGCAGATGAATCAACCACAACACAATGAAAATAGAGAATATTTCATATTTAATGATAATAATGAGGGCAAATATGTTATTTTTACCCCCTACATGCATATATTTACTATGATACCATGAGCTTTATGGAGTTTATCTCGAACGACAAAGCCGAACAGACCACTCTCTCTCTTGAAAATAGAATAAGAAAACGATGAGAAAGCGATAATATCCCCATTATGCGTCCTGTATATCCTCTCATTCAATCTTTATACGATGCCATTGTCAGAAAAAATCCATTTCTCGCACGGAAATATCTACAAGCCCCCACAACATTCAACGTTTTTCACAATCTCATTCTGATAACTATCTGGATTGCGGAATAAAATTGAAATACACATGTATGTATTTGATAAATATATGAACTGTTTGAACAAACCCCTTTCCCCTCTGTCTACAAGCGATTATGTTATCTTGTATCTTGCTATCTATTATTTCAAACATAACTCTCAATTGCTATTTTTCTCCATTCATTTAATTGCAAAACCAGTTGACATTTATAAAACTGTGTAATTAATTAATTGAAATATGAAGAGATGGATCTTCATTCTCTCTATCTGTTTCATATATTTTTAATTGATTACTCACATTTTTTCACATTTATCATGTTTATATACACTTCATAATAAGTTTTATGTATAGAAACAAATATATACTGTGATCATCAAAGACTAAAGTTTTTAATTATTTCAATCATAATATTTTATGTTATCTGAACACAAGTTTGGATATATGTAAACACACACTTACATATCTACATTATAGCGCATAGTTATAAAGAACGACTACAATACGAGGCAGTCGAGTGCTCGTTAATTCCGCGGTGGTTTTCTCCCTATCCTCAACAGATTCACAGAAATGCCAGTAAATTTCAAGCGGCGGAAGCACAAGGCAATTTTCACAGCGGATGTTCTTGTACCTTGTACGTGTATCATGAATATAGCACATAAATATATATAACTCATCGTCTATGTATGAGTGTAGTAGAATTTTATCTGGGATGAACCCACTAGAACAATAGACCAGTCTCCTTTGACATTCCTATCAAATGTTCTATCGACTATAATACTACACAAAATTACACTTCACAGCATACGGGCACCCGGAATGCTGTGAGAAAAAAATGTCATTTCTAAATATCCCTCTCATGTTGAGTACATCCAACAGATAACAATTCGTTTAATTCATTTACTCGATCTATCAGCTATCATTATTCATTAAAAACTAAAAACATTATGTCAACATTCATCACGGTGACATATTTTCATGACGAAAAATCTAGAAGAAAAAATTTCCACGCATCACAAAGCAAACGTCATTTCAAAACAAATTGAATGAAGCTATGTTGAAAGCGGAATTAAATCAAACAATAATGATGGTGGTGGCTCTGTTAGATTTTGTGCATTCGTTTGTATGAAAGACTCTTTGTGAATTATTATAATCATCTGCAATCGACTCTTGACAATAAAAATGCGACAAAAGAAAATCTACCGAAATTGCATTCACATATTTCCAGCAGAAAATAATTCCTCGTCGTGACCAACGCGGAATAAATTTCTCAATTCTATATAATTGGCAATTGTATTAGTTCAAAATGAGGATCAATAATAGAGGAAGAAACACAGAGTGAAATATGAATTTCGATGTCGATTATTTCCATGCAAGATTCAGCGCGTTGCAAATATATATATACATAAATATATTCGTTTTACCTATACTACAGTCTATAGTGTAGGGTCAGAAAAGTCGCTCAGACGAAAATCACACACATGCTGGCGTGTCTGGAAACCGTAAGAAATGATAATACCCCACCGTCACGTTTTCCATATATATATAAATGTGTTCTCACGTTTAAGTGTGTATGTATAAGCCTATGTATATTCGGGCATATCGCAACAACGTGGATGCTCGCGATGTATGCACCAATGAAGGGAGAAATTTATGCCTGACGTAGCGTGAGCGTAAAGCATACCATCCAGAGTTATATATACACGTATATGTGTGTGTATGTAGAGTTTTGGCTCCGTGCAAAAGCCGCAAACACCTCTGTATAGATGTATAAAGCCTTTTGCTCCATTGGTTGCTATTATTTCAAGCCATAATTCATCCGATTAACATCGAATTGAGTAATTTTAGTTTAATAGGCCAACGATTTGCCTCATATAGAAATTTGTGGGTACGTATATACATTTACATTTACGATACCACGAAAAAATAATACTTGAAGACGACAGTAATGATTAACACACGATAAAAAGGACGTATATATAATGAGTAAATATAGTGAAAAGTAATTGGCAATAACAGCCTGTCAATCTACTCCTAGATTCGACGAACGTTCTAATGATAATGATGACCATAACCTATTCAATAATTTCATCCTTCTATAATTGGGTGACATTTCTGTTAAAGGTTAAACCAGTGATGAAACTCATCACCGCCGAACAAGTCTTGGAGAAATCTCCTGAACAAAACTATTCATTTATATCACCAAGATTGTTCTATTGATGCAGCTATAGACTGACAATGATGTTCCTTAGAATGCATGCTCTGTATGGATTATCATGATTATTATCATTGTGTCGACTTCCGTCATCATAATGATGCTATACACAGCCACAAGCCGTGAAGATTAAAGGAACAGAGGAAAATTACGCGAATAGGAAGTACATGCTCTGGTAATTTCGTATTTGCTACGTTGGGACAATTTGTCGACGAATATGCACATTCATATGATGCAGGATACATAAGCCAGGATAATATATACTCACATAATTCCAATTAGGTCAGTTGTATGTGCTCTGTGATAATACTACGAGCGATATATTGATTCAGTAAGATAATTCACCAGGCAGGAGGATCCATACTTGAATATTTCATTCAATAATGGTTTGATACCTGTGTCAATTTATTCTTTTATTGCCCAATAATTTCTATTCCCACACTCTTCACTTGAAATCAATACGTGACTTTGTAAAATGAACGCTAATAATTCAGGAATAAAGGTAAACTTTTATCCCCTCGAGAGTCGAACAACATGGCAGAAAAGTTGATACACCTCTTTCCTTTATTGCTTCTATCAGAAGCTGATATTCTCTGAGCAGTATAAAGGAAGAATAATAAACTGCTATATCCAGAATGTGAAATCAATAGAACCTCTATAACACCAAAGTCAAAGTCAAAATGATCAAAAGTGTTGGAATGAATATTAAAACCTAAATCACTGAGAATAATCAAGCTCATTGTTACAACCAAATCAGATATTTTCAATATCTGATAGATGACCAACCAGATTATTAGTGTTATGTTATGAGTAGCTGAAGTAGATATATATGGAGTCCATTCGCATCAATCATATTTTTTGTGGGGATATATTGAAAATAAAAGAAAAGTTGTGTGGAACTGAACCAACTTTTTTTCCATCCATATCGAATCCCATTAATCTAAATATCGTTATAATTTGAAATAATATCCAAGTTTGAATTCGACGAGAAAGTTTGAATTAGAGTCCCATGAAGAAGGGTTGATGAATAAACAAGCGTCGTCGAAGGAGATAGCGCCATGATGAATATTCATAAGATTACAATAAAAATGAATAAATATTTTCGTGCATTACTTACAATCGATCTCGCATCGTATTTAGATACTCATCATTGCTCATCATCACATAAATTCTTATAACACAAGACACTGTACACTAATTCAAACTCACTGAATTCTCAAGCCAAAGTTTCAACTGCATGAATTTAGTTGAAAGTGCTGCCACACTGCAGCACGTAAATAAAATACGAAATTGTGCAGTACTTCATGTGTGTCGGCAATGCAGACATTTATCAAGATTGTATTACCGATCACCAATGGACGTGATACTTATTATATGTCGATAATATCGTCCGAGTAAGAAATTGTTGACATAACAATAGAATTGTAGCCGGTGGGGAATCCTAACCTCAAAAATAACATTTTTCACCAGGTATTCTCTCCGAATTCTGTTGATATTTGATGTGATAAGCAATTATTATTGAATATGAATTACCCGTCTTGCATAAAAATGGTGAGTTTGCATTGAACAAAATCATTTTGTACCAATAAATTAGTTGATTTCCATTAAATATATCTTTTTATGTTGTTAACTTTTCATGCGATTGTTATTTTACCAAACATATATTTTTGTTTAGCAATTATTATAATCCTCCCTGTATGCTGTTCTGCATGTTACAATACAGGAGTTTTGACTGTTTATGCAATGAGTAAAATTGCCTCTGAGCCATATAAGCTGCTTTAATACTAACCTCAACGCAGAAACTCTATTTGAAATTGTCTTCATATAAGTACGAATTAAATTGCAGCCGATTTCGAAAGGTGATAATTCACCAGAGAACGAGATAGCTCTGTCCAATGGGCTTTCTGATAAAACTTCTGCGATAACATACGACGAATTGATATCGATTGCCGATGATGTTTTTGGTACTGGAAAATGGAGTCATGCAATAACATCACAAACAGTCGGTTAGAATTGAGAAGAAAAAACATAGCATACAAAACATTTTAAGGACTATTTAGTTGTTCAATAATACATCCAGTCATTCATTGTACCATTTTTGACGATAATAAATGTTTCGCAGACTTCGTTGAATATGTTATGGGAAAATATCACATTGGATGTGCAGCATTTGTTCGAGTAGAATTACCAGACAGAACATTTCATGAAGAAATGGGTTACAGCAATGCAGAATCTTCTGTGAAAGGTCTCGCTGCATATTCAGCAAGAGCAGTACGTGTAATTACTTTACTCAATAAGTTGCACAGACACGAAGATTTCTCTAGATCTGTTTATTAATTTTTCTCCATTTATTCATTTTATTCCGCCCAACATTTTTCTATAATTTTCAGTCTTCTATCACTAATGCTCTAAAAAAAGCATTGCTATGCTTTGGTGGAGTGATTGAAAAGAAAATGGTAGAATGTACATCAAATAGTAATAAGCGAAAACTAAAAAAATTAGAAACGACCGATAATCAAACTGATAAGACAGAGAGTTGTGAAGTTCTTAAACAATCACGAACAAATACAACAACAAAAAGGCCACTGAGTCCAAAAGCATCGGACACTGAGCGTGAGTTCATTTCTTCATATTTCATAGAATTGATGATTATCATAAGTTGTATTGGCGTTGTGATTGTTTCTCATGAGTCAGGAATAATTAATTCTCAGAAATGGTATCATATGAATCATTACATGATAAGACTGGAGCAAACGAGTCTGCTATGAAGAAAGAAGTGAGTGAACCAAAAGCAAAGTCTTCGACGACCTCCAGTACCACCAATTCAGCACAGCAGCAACATCAACAACAAACAAGTACTACAACTAAATGCGTTGACAGTGTGTTGGTAGCGCGAACAATGACTGAAGAAGAATTACGTAAAGAACGTAAACGAAAACAGAGGGAGAAACAAGAGGAATATCGTCGACTTATGATGAAAGATAAGGACACAAAAGTTGAAGAAAAAGTCAAGACGAAATTTTGATAGTATTCATTTACCGATTATGTTACCAATGAAAATTTCAAAAAAACGTGAGAGCAAGACAAAAGTTTTGATTTGTAATTTATGAAGTTGATTATGCTCGCAAAGAGATTTTTTCCTGCTCGTAATTCACGTTCTCTCTCTTTTCTGTTATATATTTTCTTTCTCGATCAATATTATAATAGTAATCGCATTTTCTAATTGAACTTAGAATAATCATACAATTCATACATTGGATATCTCTTTTCTCTCGAAAATACTGAAAAGAAGAGAATTCCAAAATCCATAAATAAAATATTATTTTCTTGTATGAACAAAACAAATATCGAATTTTTGATATTTATTCTTCAACCAGTTTTTCTATTATTTTCATATTTTCATTTCTTCGTATTCAATTACAATCAATTATTAGGTAAAATTTGTTATTCGGTAAATTCCATAATACTGTTACTGGGCATTTAAGAACTTCTAATTATTAATTAATTGAGCACGTTGCAGCAGAATGAATATGACATTCATTATCGATTGATCTCACACCGCGTCGTTAAATTTAAAATCACACTTCCGAAAATTCATTACACACGTTTCACTTTGACATGTCGATATGAATTATCAAATTAATATCAATTGTTTCATGCCAATATCAAGACATAGAATCCAACACTTACCACTGCTATCATCTTTATCAATAGAGTCTCACAAGCTCTAGGGACATATTCGAGGCCAGAAATGAATTAAATCTCATCAAGCAAAGTTATTAGTGCCCATCTTCAATATCATTTCCATCATAACATATTTCTATTTTGCAATGTAATCTCCAATCCTAACTTATTCTTCCTTGTTTCAATTTTGACTCTTCATATATGATCCACGTCGAAATAACAATGCTCACGATTCCCCCCCTTCCCCGAATATCGACAAAGAATTCAACAAGATTCTTTCGGTGATTCCAATCGCGATAAATTTCATGTAATAACTGTTCCGAGCATTTATTCGATAGCAGAATGAAATGCAATCTTATCCAGTCAATATCCGAATTCCCATAAGATGATTATGAATTATTCATTGTGCATTCATTGCGGTAGACAAAAATTTTTTACCATGAAACAGTTATAAAATTTATTCATCATCAAATCCTTTTTCATTTTATGTTGTACCTTTTTTTGTTTAATTCAAATCTCACGCAGGATGCAGATAATTGTCCTTGTACATATTGTCCCATTATTCTGCTGTTCGCGCCCCCGACTTCTATCCCCTTCTTATTCAATTCGAATGTCGTGTACTCGTGTTTAAGTTTTTCCCTTTTTCTGTTTGTTTGCTTTTTTTTTAAATCGAACTCTATGTAATCGGGGAGAAACTCGCGAGACTTCCCCCCTGTAATACACCCCCATTATTTCGTGATTCACATCAATGATATACCATGCAAATAAGAAGAAAAGTACTTTTCAACCACCAACAAATTATCTAACTAAATATTCATCTGTTCGTTCCCATTTGATATTTTATTAATGTTCCTCATCCTTGATTTCACGTATTTTTCTATCTAAGGTGGACGAATTGTATCGTCTTCAGTGCATTATCTATGATGTCGTGTACGTGTCTCTGAATGTGTACATATACGATGGATGTTGGGATGTGCCTGAGTGCCATATTTTATCAATCATATATTCGAAGGGAAAGAAAAAAGAATTCAAACTTCTTTTGAGTGAGTAGATTTCTTCTTCTTTTTGTGTATCTTTTGAATTTATTGTATTTGTGGATGTAATTCAACTTTGATTTTGTATTTGTGCATTAATCTGTTCATTTTATTTCTCATTTATATACAGGATCGTCCCTGATTCCTCAACAATACGATAATAACCATCCGATTAAAAAAAAGTATCTAATATACGGTTCAAATCTACATTTCTTTCAGATTGATGAAAAAAAATTGCCCATTTTTAGAAGATATGCCAATAGTTACTCCAAATGCTTATCTGTTTCTTCGTGAGTTTAGTGTGTGTAGTATTCGTGCATTTCAATTTTGTTCATCTGAGTTTGGATAATTATTTACAGTGGAGTGATATTCAATTTTTAATGTTTACAATTATGCACAAGTCAGTAATTTTTTTGTCTACATGTAATAGGTGCGACTGATAATGTTAAAGATGACTTTTTTTCAATTTAAAGAACATTCCGAATCATCCGTTTGTTGTTGATGTTAATTATTTTTATTCTCTGGCAATAAAATATGAATCATCGTTTCGGCATCAATTCTCTGTGACAGATACTTTCCAACGTTTATCTTTCGTTTGCTTTTTTTTTTCTTTTCATTATTTTTGCAATTTTTTGTCTCATCATCGATGCCCCCTCCAATTTTCTATTCCTCCGGAAATATTAATTTCACGCGGTACGAACGAATCGATATAAATGTCAAAGATTGATGATGGAATAATAAATATAATTATCATTACTCGTCGTCTTGTTTTCTAAATATGTAAATGTTATCGACATTCGTATTTTTACTCCTGTTTTTTTTTTCCCCATTTTATATATTATACCCTGCAACTTTGTTCTATGCAATGATATAAATAATTCGTGTCCGTCCATTTATCAACTTTATTTTTATTTTGGTATTTTTTTAATTTTTCGCTGACAAACGACCGACGTGATTGAAGAATGCACCGAGGATCCTCCACTATATTGATTGGGAGAATAGTCCATTTGTCATTTTTTCAATGCAGCGATGCCGAGTTTATTTATTTATCATTTCGTTTTTATTTTCTTTTTTTGTTCGTTCATGAAATCGTTGAAAATCCGAAATAAATTCACCGATAAATGTCGTCATTTGTTCTTGTATGGTGTTATATCAATTATACGCTACGGTTTGTACAACGACAGTGTATGTATATGCAATCAATCACTTTTTATTTTATTCAACCTTTATTTTAAGTAATTAATTCATTTATATCTGCGTACTTCAAAAAATCAAATTCACGAAGTCATTCCAACATCTCTGGTGTTATTTTTCCTTTTTTTTTTATTTTTATTTCCTTTTGTTCATTTATCTGCTCTCTTATATACTCATTTTCCTCCTTCTCATATTAGCGTGTGCGAAAGAATTCATCTTTTCATCACACTATGGCATTTTTTTATTTTTTTGAGTCTTATCATTACTGACGATCTACTTAATTATAGGAGACTTCGAACCTCCGAGCGATTACTCCCTCAATCTGCAAATTATTTTTTCTTTGTTCACTCATTCATTCATTTTTTCTGATTTACGTTTCCTTTTTTTTGTGTTCGTCAGCAGATATTGGTGCCCGCATAAACCTCACAATGTTGAAAGAATTATCAGTGAAACAGACAACACACAATTGTCTATGAAAACAATAAGCCAGATCAGATAAAATGTAAATGCGTGTTGTGTATTTGCATTTGCAAACGAGAAATAGATAGAAAGTTGAGGATGAAACACGTGTCGCGAAGCTCAAAGTCTCACATGATTTATTTTATATAAAGGAGTCACTGACTGTTATAACAAGTTACTTTTTTTTTTCTTTTTTGAATTTTTTCTTTTCTTCGATACATAGGTATAATACTTATAAATGTAAATGCATATAGTCATTAAAAGGCCGTGGCTATACAAGGCCCACTATAATAATGTCACTTAGTGGCACGCGGTCTCTCTCATTATTTATTTATTTGTTTATTTTATTTATGCTATACGAACACGCATTCACACATGATGATTTTTTTTAACCGTTCTCGCCCCATCAAAGTCAATTTAATCTTACAGAGAAATGTTCCCAAAAAAATTGTTTTGTTTTGTTCGTCGTTTTTTTTTTGTACCCGATCTTGTAATCCAGTCATAAGTTAGGAAAACAGAAATATTTGATGAATGTACACTGTAGTCATTGAAACGTATTTACATATATCGATAGTATTCGAAAATTCAGTTGTAAAACGAATTAGCCAATTCAGAGTGGACGGATTGTCGCTAAAACCGTCAATAGGATCATTTGAGCACCGTTATTTCATAGACACGAACTGGAATAGGGAAACTGTCATTAATTCGACACATGCTCGTCTTTCCATTATAGAGAACAATTGCATAAATGAGGAAAACGAGTAATAGTGTGTATTTTTTCTTCAATTATCGGAGAACGAAAGGTGTTTTTTTTTTTCCTTTTCCATTCTCTTCACAGATTGAATAACAATAGATGATTCCAGGAGCATATAATTATTTCCGGTAGATAAAAGACTATTTCTAATAATTGATTAGAGATAATTTTTCACAGTGTTTAGTTCAATCCATTTCGACCCTTATTTATGCTTTCCTGTTCAGTTTCCATCTATAAATGATCCCATGTGCGATGTTAGTGACACTCAGTGCACTACTACTTGCGAATTCATTTTCGTCAACTTTGCTTCAAACACTATTAACATATGCAACATCACTTTCAGAGTGAAATGAACATTCACAGAATGTTGGATTTGTTTCAGATTTACTATTATTTGATTTATCCGATATATCAATTTTGTTCCTCATCTAAATTTCCTTTTTCCTATCGTTTTTGAGCATTTCTATTGTACATCCATCGCCAATAACTCAGCATGATCAATCGTGCATGTGTATGATGCACAGATTTTTAATGAGTCGTCAATTTCGAATGACAAATATAAAAAGTGTCAATCAATTCTTGATGGATTATGAACGAATGAACGTGAAATCATGCTGAGCAATAGTACGGCATGTATTTATGTATGTATTCATCATCTCCTTCTAATTCCTCATTTGTTTGAAGATATGAAGAACTGTTTTCCCATCTCTTGCCTGAATTGGCATCAATAAATTCCAATCCCATCCAATGAAAACAAAACAGAATAATTAATTACCATACGTGCATAATCAGTCGTTCCTCAACTCATTTTCGCCGTGTTGTCTTGATCTCGGAAGAGATACATGGACCAATATGCAAAATTGAATAAGACGAACATGAGGGGAAATGCAAAACGGGCTATAACGTCAATTCTCGCGCTGCCTTTGGCATGACAAGTGAATAATCGCTTTATATATGTTGTTTCAGTATTGCCAAGTTGGAAACGTGAAAAACGTCGGATGTCGTGATCTCTTGGTAGCAATACTGGTGGCGATGGTGTTGCCATACGCGATGACAATGGTGATTGTGATCTTCTTGATGTTGCTCGAGAATTTTGCGATGCCCCAGGCGAGCACTGAGCCTCATTTTCCGTCTGTGATGACGATGTTGGCGATTCTGGTTGACGATGACGCTGACGATGAGGATGGTGGTGGTGATGATGGTGGTGATGGTGATGTTGATGATTGTAATGTGGATGATGTGGATGATGAGTGTGGTTATTATTTGTATTGTTGCGTGAATGTGAGCGCGAACGTTGACGTGTATGAGAAGAATTGTAGAGATGGCCGCGAGCCACGTCCCTTAATCCAAGCGTTTCCTCGTCAATATTTACTCGTCCTCCGTCTCGTCCCGAAACAGGTACGTGGACCAGTACGCGAGATTGAACAGAGCGAATACGAGGGGAAAGGTGATCCGTGAAATGACGTCGATGCGCTTGGACCTCGTCGGGAACTTGGACAGCCACGACCTGCAGCAGTTTTTTTTCGGCGCTTGCATGTGTATTTCGCAATCCCGCATCTTATCCATTGACATCGTATCCTGGTGTCGGACGAGAGGCTTCTGAAAAGAATTCGGACGGCTCTTTGCTTCAATGTTTTCAAATTAATGTTTTCAAACAGAGCGATGGAAATTGATCGGATTGTTTTTTATTTTTCATATTTTCTAATATACCGAATTCAAGTTCAATTTTTTTATCTCTTTCTATTTTCTCTAATTCTCATTCAAATGACTCTTGTCCGATCCATTATATTATCCCACAAAACTAATTCCACTTTTCAAGCATACTTAAATATATTTTTAATTAAATAATATAATAATAATAATTAAAGAAAAGAAGGAATAACGATAACTAAATCAATAGATAAATGAAAAAAAAGACCAAGTAGTAGAAACTGACCATCTGAAAGTTGGTTGTTCCATCTGGTTCTAATAATTCAGTAGTTGGATCTACAGATGAGGAATGTTCGATTTCCCGATATTTTTTCTTCATATTTTCACGATGCATGTCACTGCGTGATGCATAATTGACTAACGCGAATTCCAGCAACGCACCAAATACAAAGGTCAGGCACACTCCTGTCCATACGTCGATGGCCTTTGTATAAGAGACCGGTGGCAGTGATGCATTTATTCCAGATGTTTGAGTTGCCATTGTCAGTAGCGTCGTCACTCCTATAATAACAATGATAGTAAATAGATGCATGAATAAATAAAATTAAAGGGAAAACGAAGAATCTACTCTGTATATGACAAAATGAATTATTTAATGTCTTTATTTCCGTTAGGTATTCCGATGAAACCATCAAGTGAATGTAGAACATGATATTATTCGTATTGTACAACTTGAATCGATAGACTCATAAGTGGTATCGATTATATCGTGCAATTGACTTGGCTGAAGCAATGCAATGAAGAGAGAGGTAAAAAAAGAAATAAGAAAGAAGAAAAAGTGCATTCCTCTTACCAAGTGACACTCGAGCGGGTACAGCGCTTTGATCCAGCCAAAAGGACACCCACGAGACGATGACGAGCATGCAACATGGAATGTAGATTTGTATGAGATAGTAGCTGAATTCACGTTTAAAGAGGAGATCCACTTTGAGGCAGCTGTATTCCCCTGAAATTAATTAATTATCGATCGTTGGCTTTCACAGTATTGGGATTCAATGCGGATATGAAATCGGTATGTATTACAATATTGTATCTATACTGTGATGGTATATAGAAAATGTTTTCTTTCCGTTTGATTACGAAGAAAAAAAATCAATTCAGTTACATATCGCATGAGTGTTCAATCAAGAAGTCATATTTTTTCCAATCTTGTCGTAACATTTTTTTTATCAATCCAAGAAAAACAGATTTCAATAAAACGAACCTGTTTCATTCATCTATTATAGTTTATAAAAATATAAAAGACTAATAGAGAAACTTCTTGATCTAAATTGCATGCACACGTCTATTATTTACCTGTGTTCGTTTTGCTGTTACAATAATCAGTTTCAAATTTTTCCAGGGTAAAACGTGGTAGGTGTAAATTTTTTACTACCTGGACGGGATCACCTTCTTTCCATTCGAACACTAAATCATCAGTTGTCCAACCATCTGCATTTGAAAATACAAATTTAAATTCTGTTTAAAATGTTTTATAATCTTTTAAAAATTATGGATTAATTCAAATTAGCTTTTCTCTGTGTATGACCCATTTTGTGATTATTAGTCAGAGACATTTGGTTGGTGAATTATTGAACAGGAAACCAATCGGAATTAGTAAATTATGCTTTCCACGTTAGCATGTTTCGTCATTAAATACATAGACATAAATTTATAGATTGAAGAAATGTATTCCGAGTTACTCACAGCTAGCCATGCGCAACGAGCAAGTTTGCCGATCGAGAGGATATAATTTCAAATTCATCGGACACGACAGCGTGAGTGATATTCTGTGTGAATAAATGATGCATGGATTAATACGAAACCCTCACCGTTGATTCGTGATATTAATGACATTGCAGATCGATACTGTTATACATGCGAAATTTAATATACCGATAATGATCATTGTGTTTAACTTACCGTATGCTGTAAAGGACTGATCCATGTGGAAATATTCGGATATATACATTTGGCATTATGATGTTATGAAAGTGTCCCTCTTTTTCGTTTGAGAAAAACAGATCGGGCATCCATACTCGAGATGCTTCAGTCAATGTTAGATATTTCAATCGCCCTGAAAATTATTCAGTTGCATAAAGTCAAATTGAAAATAAATTAATAGACTAAACTGCATTCTTTTGAAAATCAAGATAATAAGTTGTGGAAGAAATATTTTAAATCACCTCCGAAATCGCTGAATTTCAACCGCTCGTCCAGCCACTGTTCACGAAATGTCAGTTGTACCGAATATTCCTGTGTGCAAATTATTAATATTTGAATACAACCAAATAACAAAACGTCACAGTGTTAAGACTTTATTTCATGAATCTATCGTAGGGAATAAATTATGTATTATTCTTTTACATCATTGAGTAAGTTTGTTTGTGATTTTTTTCAATTGCTCTATGACTGTTTCAATATTCATGTATGTGTTGTTGATTCTGTTGCATCTGGATTGTATCACTATTTCACATGAATATATTCGCAGGCAGTAATTCGTAATTTCAATTTTTTATCAATGTTGATATTCATTCAAAATACAAAGGAACGTTTGTTTTCTTCCTTTTTATTCTTTCAACTTCAGCCAATTGTCACGAATTGTTGGCTAATTATAACGAGCTCTTCAGAGAAACATAAGGATGAAAAAGAAGCACGCTCTTTTATCTCAATTGTTGCTTTGAATTATCTATTCTATTTTGTAAAAGCAGAATATTTCAACAACCCACTACTGAGTGACACGGAAATAAACTTTCATGTGAGATATAATAAAGTTCACTGTATATCCACTTCTTCTTTTCTTTGTTAATCGATTTTGTGCTATACATTATCCGCCAAATTTATGAACTAATTTTATACACATGTGGATATTGAAATATTCTCTTGGCTATAGAGCTGACAGGTAAAGTGAAAAATGCAACAATTCATTTAAGTCTCTAATTCTATGATTCTGTTGTTTTATTTTACTCTTGTAATATACAGAAGGTTGCCAATAAAAAAAACTGTTTGATATAATCCAGCAACCCCTTTATTAAAAGATTAATAACGGATTTTATGATTATGGAATTTTGTTTAAATGACAAATAAACATTAATGCGAACAATACAAGTCACATTAAACAAAGCAATGAATCATGTGCAAAGCTACTGCTGATGTGGGATTTTTTTTTTCAACAGCGTTATGTTCATGCATGCTCAAACTACAACAACAATCATTGTCAAGCTGAAAAATATAACATTGTGAACATGCATAGTTTAGCTCACTGTTCTTAATCGTGGCGTACGCACGTTGTCACCAAGTTGTTTGACCTCTTCTTTCGCCTCCATATGTTAGTATTATTTATCATGACCTTATTCATATCACACCATTGTGAATAGAGTTCAATTAAAAATAGAAGTGTACAAATTCGCTAATATCAAGATGTCGAACACCATTGACCGGTTCACAGTTACTCAACAATTTCCAACAGGTAAATGCAATGAAAATTTCTCTTTATATTAATCCGCAACAATAATTAGTGGGAAAATATTTGATCGTAAATTTTGTCTGAGATATATATCAACAATAATTGAACTATTACTTTTCCATAACAAAGGAAGAGGCTTCCAAGAAAACTAAAAGTAATATTTCACTTTAATACAACGAAATTATTCATTCTCGATTCAAGAATAGTTTCCCCCAGTCATAATTTCCTAGAAAAATGTCGTGTATATTAAAACTGTATGTTCGCTATAAATTGAGATTATTCCATCTATTTATCCATTAATTCAACTTATTCTTTTTCTACTGTCGATGTTGCATAAATTTCAATAACAAATTATCCAACAACAGTAAAAAAAATTGCTGCGGAAGGTCCCGAGAACTGAATGCTATTTTTTCACAACAGTGTTATCCATCTATATATATGTATATATATATAAATTCCAATGCATCCAGTGGGAGTTGTCGCTTCGCAATACAAACGGCGGTCATTAAACGCAGCGAGAGAATGAACCCCCGAGCATATAACGTTTAATCGCATCGAGAAAAAGTCGTTGAATAGAAAAAAAATATATCTGCATATTGGAAAAAAAATTATTTCCTTTTTTTTATGTTTTTCAAACATCGTCGATGAATAAATAGTGCCCTGCGAATTTATTTTTACATGAAGGATCACAGAAATATCATGGATTCATTATTTTACATAATATTGTCTCGTTAACGAGCTGGATTTCATTACACAATTTAATATCTTTGTGAACCAGAGTCAAGAAATTCAGTTCATTGCATCAAAGTTATAAAGTGAATATATTTCATCCGATTATAGAAGTCAATCGGATAATAAATATATATGTATATGCATGAAAATTCCTGAAAATTTGAAAGGGAAGAAAATAGATAAATGATTTGGAATTGAATAATTCGTAGAATATGAAACGACAAATTATATATTAAATTTGTTCATTCATCAACATACATTCATGTACATCGTGATGATGTGGTCGTCAAATAATGCTAGAATTATGTATGAGAATTTATATTTCAAGTGGATGTTGGCGAGCGTATTATTCGTCTTTTAAGTTAATTGTCTTCGCCACAAATGTTCACCACTAATGATATAATAGTGACAATTAACCTGCCCTTTCTACATCTGCCTTTATCTTGCCACTTTTCAACCTGACCTCGTCATTTTCACACGAGAGCGGTCGAATCCGCAGAGAATGACTTCTCTATTCCCACATCTTCAACTCTACCATCCATCTATTCATGTTTTTACCGCGAAGAATACTCAACCCATAATCCTATTGTATTCACAATTTATTAATTTTTATCCATTTTCTATATCACATCTTTTTTTCTCAATGTGTTCCTCAATTATTTCCGTTACGATTATTAAATTTATGAGATATATTTATTGTAACGTTAGGCCATTTTTCTATCGCGAAAACTTTTGCTGGAAGCTCCAAACCTTCAACTTCCCCAATTCCTTGAATCAAGAAGGAAAAAATAAATCTTAAAGTGTCTTTTCAGAACACTTGAACAGTTCCCATCAATGTCATGAGGGCGTGTCGACTTGAAGGTAGACCTCTTCTACTTTACAACTCATTTTATTGTTTAAAACCTCCTTTATCATTTCCTCACAATAAAACAGATTCGAATAATACACTTCGTTAATTATAAGATACAATTTTCTAACGCCTATGACCTTTCAATTTCTATTCACATTTTCACACGACTCTCAATTACTAATCCAACATTGTCCAAAAGTTGGAACTTGGAAAGTAGCACACAACCAACCGATATCACCGAAAGATATTTCCTCCCCAATATCCTAAAATTGATTCGACAAGAATATATATGAGTTGGTGTCATAAGTATCAAATATTGCTTAAGATCTGCCAGAAAAAAATTTCATTCACAGCAAATTCTCAAGATTTTTGTCAGTCGTGTAAATATCCTCGAGCAAATTTTTGCAATATAATTTATATTAAAAATTTATTTATTTCAATACGAAGTTATTTTCTTAAAGTATGAAACATTATTCTGAAAATCAATATATTTTACCTCTACTTCTTACCATGTAAGACACACACGATAACTAATGCATCAATATAAATTACCAATCATAAAAAAATATAAAAAGAAACATTATTACACATATACATATAAATATTAGAATATTGATATGAATGTATGTGCGTGTGTTCAATCACTAACTGCAAATCAGGCAGACACAGCTCATTCGTGACACTTACATTATATCAATTATTATACATGTATATACGTATACAATTTGAATTCAGCCTATTTCCCTCGAGATATTACAAGGCAAATGTGAAATAGCATGGAAGAGTGCATACATGAATTACGTTTTGATATGTAGACATTTCTGTGACGACCCCATGCACACATTAATGTGCCGTTCAAAGTTAACGATATCAATTTCTTGTTTCATATCGCGAATTAATTGTTTCGAAGTACCGACTCAAGATTTATAAGCGTCGAAGGTTTCTCCTTTTCATTGCTATATGATAATCAATAACAGAGACGTTAATAATAATAATATATTCGAGAATTCAATCATGTAGAAATGGATATGCATCTGCAAACGTGTTAAAACATGTAAATATGATACATATTGTTATTCTTTGCTTCTCATATTTCTCACGTATTATCCATACGCTTACATCGTTGAAATATTGAAAATGTCGTTGGAAATGAATAAAAAACGGAGCAGGAGAAAAAATTCCATTTCAATCATCCTGTGTACATCAGATTGAATCAGCAGAGACAAATTTGTTACACAAAAACTTGACATTAAAATAATTGATATTAAAAATGTATCAATTTATATTATGAATATTATCATGATCTTCGCCCACTTCAATAACAAATATTTTCAGTTATCGAATGCACACTAAATAATTATATTTATGGAATGGTGAAGTGGATATAAAATCACTGGTGAAACAATGCGACAGCAGTTCAAAGGACTTTGAAATTGCAATTATAGTTGAAATTCCATTGGACATACGTGAAATACAAACGCCCAATGATATGACCTCCGACGCTCTTGTTGACTTGGTTATCGGTCCAATCGGAATTAAACGATGGCGAAACGCGACGCTGGTGATGAAACAGTGAAAAGCAAATTTACAAGACAGAGACATGAGGCAGACAGTCAATATGGTTGTGACGCTTCGAATTGTCTCGATGGAAGTGAATATATAATCATGAAACTGAGGGCTGATGACGAATAGCCGTGACAGAGCAAGAGATAGAGACAGGAATGTATAGATGAATAGATGAAGTTGAACGAAAATATGGAGGGAGGTGGAAGTAGTAAAAAATGATTAAAGAACATGTATGGAAAATAAATTTTAACTCGTTTTCCTTTCAAATGCTTAATAGGATATGGAATAGAAATTGACGAAAATGAATGACAGATATTGGGGAATAACAGGCAGGATATGAGTGAGACAGAATGATGTGTGTTAGAGATATGTGTATAGAGAAATAGAGAAAATAAAATAGATGATGTTGATAGCGAGTGGTGGGTGGAATAATTGAATTATGATTGAGTGATAAAGCGAGATGAGTGAATGTGTCGATGATCGAGCAAATTCGCTGAACAATAGTTTTTTATTTATTTATACATTTTTTTTCTCTCATTTTTTTGTTCAATTTATCTGGATTCAGCATGCAGATGTATGCAGTCAAGTGCCCACAGAAAATTCGTATATTCAAGATGTTTGAGGAAATATATAGGAATTTAAATTAAAATTGATTTGAAATGATTTTTATATTGAGAGTAGAGAGAAATGTGATTCGAACAAATTCAGATAGTAAATTAAGATTCAATTGAAATACGAATGTCGTTTTGATTCGCATGAAGACTGGTGATGATATTGAATAATATTCAGGAAATATATTTTCTATGAGGAAATTTTTGGTTTTAATTATACCAACTCACAATTGATATTTTGTACGTTTTCGAACACATATCAGTTCAATGAATATAAAATATATTTCATTAATCTCCTCATAATCTTTCAACACAGCTTAAATATATGTCATTTTCGTAGGAATGTATTAAAATTCAACAAATATTTTCAATATACAGAGACAAATCATAATGTTTTCATTGTGTATTTCCTTTTTTTCTTTTCTCCGTAACTCCAAAATTAGAGACGACCGTCGATAATAATTCTTTTGTTTATAATAACATTATTAATTAATTTTTTCCTGTGTTTTAAATCATCTCACCGACTTGTTCCAGGCTAGCATATAAATAGATCATGGACGTGCAACAACCACGATTATAGCATCAATAATATAGAGTCACGTTCGTATAATCTTATTTTATCAAACAATAATTTTGTCTACAAAATTTTAATCAAACGTTTTTTATTCTTTTTCATTTGCTTTTTCCTTCAAATAAATTCACGAACAATTATAAAAAAAAGCCTCAACCATATACATACACATATGGAGATATCTTATATATAAAACTGATTAATTGCGTTATACTTATATGTATACATCTACATGTGTATGTATCTGGTATATTAAATGTGAATCAATAGTTTTACAAGAAAACTTTTGACAAGACACACGAAGTTACTATACAGCCAATTAATCATATCAATCAATCAATCACTCGAACAACCAATACGTAATATTATATATTTATATATATGTATAAATATACGATAGAAAAATTTTTACACCTATTTTTAATCGTGGATTACTCTTTTTATTGTGTAAAGTAATAGCGGACCGTATTGACATCACAATATATTTTCACCGAAGCCACAATTGAAGGAAAAATGAAAAAACGAGCATGACAGGAAATGTGACAAATTGAAATTTCTAAACAAGCTGAATGATGGAGTCATCAACAATTGATAACAAGTCCACGTTGAATTCTCTTCAGCTCATTTTTACACAACTATTTAACACTGCATTGATGAAATATCAACGAGAAAAATAAGAAATACATCTCATCAGATTCTTGAGTAAGGATTCAGAATGTCTGAGCATTTTTATAGCTGTACTATCACTAAACATTCGGAAAAAAAAACTTTGTCCTTCACAATAGTCTTATTTGCCACAATGTCGTTATGGTCCGCACCCAGAATTCCAAACGATAACTTTAGATGTAAAAATTTTTTCTTCAATGTAAAGATATATATGCTGAGTTGGATATACATGGCAGAATAACGACACCGAAAATATAATTCAACGTTCGCCTTGGTTGCACACATCCAACAGTTGCGCGACAAGTACAATTATATTTATTGCACAAATTACAAAAATTACAAAGAAGTGCAATTTTTTACGTTATCATATACACGTGACGTTATACATATATATAAATATACATGTGTGAATAAACGTTTTAGGCCTTTTGGTTTTTATTTTATAGTTGTTGCACTCACCATATTTAAATCATCTATTTTGCTGATTGAGCGGAGATACATGTTGACTTGGACATTTGTCGGGCCATCTAATCACGTTGCCGGAACAGAACAAAACAATCGGATTATTAAATAGTTATAAAAAAATTTGGAATTCATCTTTTTGTTGATGTTGTTGTTGTCATGGTTGTTGAGGACGGAAGCGATGATTTCAGTCTGCTTGAACTTTTCGTGATGTCTTTATCATTGTTTGTCATCTTTCCTTTTTCATTTTCTTTCTTTTGAGCTGTAATTTTTACTATTATTGCTATTGTTATTGCAATTCCTTCTCGATATTCAAAATTTGAAAAGAATAAATGATTGTATATGTCAGTGATCATTTGATAATATTTAAATGGAGACATAAATAATGGTGATAAAAACCTGGGATGAAAACTGGTGACAAGAGATTTGGGGTGATGCGAGGGAACGGATTTATGAAAAACAGGAGACATTTGATTTTGTTTCTGTTTGTCCTAGATTTTTTTCCCCTCCCCAAATCCCGAACAATTCCATTTGTCATAAAGAGACAACAAACGCGATTGAAAAACGGCTTTATCACCAATCCCCTTCAATAATAATCCATCAACGAAATGTTTTCTTCCCTTCACATTCTGTTAGAACTTACAAAAGAAATTCACATCTATACAAAATAAAACATTCCTGTTTATTCCCCCTTATATTTATTGAATAGAAAGAAGAAGAATCATCCACATATGGAGAATGTATCAGAGCAAAAAATAACAATTCATGAATTAAACCTGGATAAATTTCATGATTCATCAATACCTTGTCATGCAACATCGAAAAATATTAATTAGTTATTCAGAAAACAGAGAGAAATATTCCACATCTCTTTCATAAAATTTTACATCTCCATCCTCCATATTCATATCACCAATTACATCCAACTATTGAAATATTGGCTTCAAATAATTCTCCCTAGATGCGTAACAGAATAGCCAACGTGTCCAATTCACCATCTCATAATATAATAATGAAAGTTATCAAAGTTACCTCTGAGTAAACACAACCTTCATAAGCAACAGCATGTCGACTAAATTGAATTCTCTGACAACGACCAAATGAAATGACATCAAAATATTTCTAATGCATCAGTGAGGAACAGGGATTGAGAAAATAAGTGAGAGAGGGAGATTATATTAACGAGCCAACAAATAATGTAAAATTACCGACCACGAAAATTCATTCCCACAACAAAATCTGTTCTCACTTGAAGTGACAAGTCTTAGAAATGACTTAGACGATGATGAGAAGGGAATTGAGGTTGGTGGTCTGTGACCTCAATATATACATACATATATACTCCTATATTCCACCTCCCAACAGACCCACCCTATTAAATAGCAACGAGGAACTTGGATGGAATATTCTCATGCTCATGGCACCATACCAACGCTCTACCAAACTTGTATAGAGATTGCAAGAATGAGCGTTTGGGCTTCATGTCCCAAATTGTCCCAACCAGATACGCATATATATATGTATGTGTATATATATATACATTAGTATTAAGGGTATGCAGTTGCTGAAGACGCATTTGTGTATCCATCGACTGAGCAAGTCGTGGCTTTGCGATACGCGCCAAATCTGATGTCAGAATCTCTGACAAATTACTTCGCAGTTGAAATAGCTACGATATGTAGTAATGTTCATATGCAAATCAGCTGGTGAAACGATGACAAGTGCAAACTCGCAGCTTGGTGGCATCTTTACATATATTTTCGCTCGGGTGGTTCTAATCTTCATATCTTTTATGTCATGTTCACTTTATATGAAAATGAGGGATATGTATTTCTTCATAAGCGTTTACCAACAAATTCTAGAAAAAAATGGCTATCGCATCATTCATTCATTTATAATTTTAATTTCTATAAAATAAAATCCATCGAATGATAAATCTGACATGGAGATATGTCAGTCTGAATATACCTTTTGAACATTTTTAATTTTATCATTAATATCGCGTGTGGTCCAACCAAAAAGTCAGAAAATATACCATGCATCATCATAATAATATAATAATATAGCACGAATGTTAGTTGCCTTTTATGAATTTTTATGTTCGTACACGTGAAAAAATACGTATACAACCTTCTTCATTACTGAAAAATTCAAAGTATAAAGCTACTCATACTCTTCTCTGGTTTGAATTACGCAAAATATTCCCTGTATTATATTTTAATCGTTGTCTTGAGTTCATAAATAATATTCTATTAATTTCAGTCATTGAACAGGCAGTTCATTGAAAATAATGATAAAATTTATTGTTGACATCAACTAATGTCGTCAATTATTTATCTGTCGGTAGTTTTAGATTTCATATATGAGTAGACAATAAATCAGAAGGAAAAAAAAAAATAACCAATGTGACTATTCGTACGTATAAAATAGATTCGTTGATCCGAATGTGAATTGAGTAGTCAGGTCTTATATACGCGTTCTGCAAAGCGATACTTACATGTATACATATATATATATATATATATATATATATATGAAGTCCATGTAATTGCTTCGGAAATAAATGGGCGAGACACGAGAGAGCACTACTCATTTTACGAGTCGTTACATCAATTTCCGTTCACCCCTTCTTTTTCTTCAGACCCTCATGCCAAAAGAAATTATCTGTCAAATTCATGAAGTTTTATGCAGCTTCATATTCTAACCATTAAAATCACATGTTGGGGTTTATAAATTTTTCATTATCCTCTTTCGTCCACATTTATTCTAAAATTATTTTCGATTATCCAAAGCCTGATGTAGATGAATTATTTTATCGAATTAGTAATGTACGAATTTTTGTTTGGTGTGATTTTTAATATTAACGAAATAACTTGGTTTTACCTATTGGAAACTTGTTCGGTATTTGCAGAAACAAAAAAGAAAAAACTCGATAATATTTTATTTTAGATTAAAAATTTAATTATAAATATTGCACGATGAAACCGCAACAATACGAAACTATTTGAAATATTCCTGACCGACACGTTCTATTGATTATCTTTCATCATGTTAATATTTTGCTCAGTTATTCGCAAGATAAACTTACTCATTTCTATGTTGTTTTTTCTATTTTATGCAAAACATTACGTCAGAGGCATACGCGCATATTACGATATATATCCATAGACATTGTATGTGTATGTATTTATGTGCGCTCAATCGTCTATTTCCAAGTGCATTAAATATGCATTGTCCATAAAAATAGACAAGAAAAGAAAATGAATTAATGAAAAAAAGGCAACAAACACGTGGTCGTTATGTAGATAAAAAAAAGAAGGCGGTTTTATATTACTACAAAATCATTTCTACCACACATGAGCAACTTTTATAAATAGCGTTACCGTGGGAACAATATACATAGTCGATCAACGCTCAGCATGATGCCAGGCGAAAATTACTGCGACGACGTGTTCAAACGTCGTTTTGTTGAATTTATTATATCAGAATATCACACTTGTATATTTTTTTTCATTGATTACATTTCATTTATTCATTTATCAATTTTCTATCTTTCTCACCCTATGTGTTGGTCAGTGCAAAATTTATTCCAAAGGATTTTTATCCGTCACATAATCTCCAAGCAAACAGTGAAAACAAAAACGCGACTGAAATTCCATAGACAGGATAAATTTATTGCTAAAAATCTCTCGTTTATTTTTATGCTGTAGGATAATAAATGTTTGAATCAGTTGAATTGTTTTTTTTTTTGTTTTTTCATCCAGTTTATATACCCAATGAACAAATGATTGTCTTTCCGAATAACAGTTTCAAACTATTCTGAGCCAGTCAACCTTTTTCCCATTGTCAGATTTGTCGCTAACTTTTTTTTCAGTGTGAGTGTGTACACAGTGTCAACTCGTCATATGTTTAAAGAGCATAGATATATGAAAGTGATAAAACAAAGTTTGAATACGCTCTTGGTAGAAGGACGAGAGAGAAAATGTATATTTGAACTTCGAACGTTGAATTTGCCAATTATCACGCGCATAAAGAGAAAATTTTAGTTAGGGCATCATACTGCGCGTCGAATTAACTTTTCTAGAAGAGGAGAAAAAAAAGGAATAAAACAGATATCAATTACAATTAGTCATGTGAGAGAAAAAAAAATATATATATATGGTGACAAGGACAAGAAATGCGGTAATGATATTTAGAAAATAATTGCATAGAAGTAAAAAATTTATGAAAACGAAAAGCATAAAGAAATAGAAAAGATAAAAATATCAACAAATATTACGAATATGAAACGATTTTAGAGCTTAATAAATGGATAAACCACATAATTTGCGAACAAATGGTTGAAGAATTTTGTATTTGAAGAATATTATAAGTAAAAACATGAATGTATATTGATTTATAGAAAATGGGATAACAAACTCAGAATAAAGGTGTGTACGTGTTTCTGTGATACATTTAAAATATTTTACGGGACAATTAAAGACTGGCCATTGTTAAGACTCAGTTAATCAAACTTTTAGGAGTGTTCAATTGTTTTCTTTCATATAATTTATTATTATGGCTTTTTTTTTCTTACGTTTTCTGTCGAAATAAAACTTACCATAGTAACGTCATCTATTTTCGAGATACTTCGAACAAATATGTTGACGTGGACATATGCAGGTCCATCTAACATGGCAAAAACAGAACACACAAATTAATCAGTCTCAGTGGAATAGCAATCATCGAATAATGTTGTGTCACGTGCGTGCAGTAAATTTGTATAAACGTAACTTTTCCATTATTTTGTTCTTAACAAATAATTTAGCAATTGAATATCTTTGCTCTATGCACATCCTTAAATTTTTTAATGGATTTCCTTTATCAAATTCAATTAAAATTCACGTCAAATAGTCAAATGTACTGTCGCTAGTCTCAATAATAACAGAAACATAATATAAAGAACGAGTAAACAGATTAAGAAATTAAAGAAATGTACAATTAACATAATTTCCATAAATATAACTCGACTAATTACACAGCGCATGGTCTCACGAACGATAAGAATCATGGGACGGAAATAAAAAAAAATAGCCGCCTGTTAAACGACCACCAACAATCTGACTTAACATCAGAGTCACGAAAACCGTAAAACCGTTTCCAACACGTTTCCCATAGTCCAACGACCACGATATACATATATCTATATAATAAATATAGAAAAGGGGAGCGACGACGGAAATTGTCGCGCAACGATGCGCCACCCGGAAGATCGCAGTTGTGATTTTAGGGCATTACTTATACTCGAGGGAGAGATATAAAACGTTCAAGGAACTATAAATATTTCAGCAAATCCCAATTTCAAGATACGAAGAAACGTCAGTCAATAATTGGCCATATGAAAACGTTTCAATCCCAAGACACTCATTGAATTTATATCCCATTTCATTCGTATTTTCACCCTCCCAATGCAGATGTGATGACAAAATAAATTGAAAATTGATTAAAATCATAAAATATCATACATATAACTAATTCCATACTCATAAAATAGAACAACTGTTGGAAGACGATAAATCCAGTGGAAAAATTAATCTTACCCAACTTCACCCACCACCATTTAAATTTTCTGTTTATAATTATTGCACTTCTCCATGCGCAAATAACACTGTACAGAATTCCTGAATAGATTACGTGATGAATATATATATATACTGGATGTATTCGCTTGTTATACATGCGACACAATGTTGTATAGCTAATAATCGATGGTCTCTGATGCCTCGAGATATCCCACACGTCAAAGTCACCTCTATATATCGACTATGGAATGCCATACACATTGGATCCGTTAACCCGTTGCAAACAGGCAAGCATGAGGATTCCACAGGGCATCCTATTGTTCCATTGCTCTCTCTCTACCCAAAAGCATTAGCTCATATCTTCTGTATAGAGAGACATCTGTGTATCCCACAGATAAAAGCTCACGAAAGGGAGATGAGTTTACTATATACACCATTCCACACATTCATATCTATGTACATTCGTATTAACACTGCGCTGTTTCTCCATTCATTCCAAAGCGAATAAAAGAAGAAATATACAGTTATCCAATCGTAAATAGGTGAACCAAAACAAATATGACCGTTGACGACCTTTTTTTTTCTTCTTTCTCCCTAGTCTTTCAATCCTTTCAACCCAATGAGCACGCCCGCTCGATGAAAACAATGAAAAAGAGGTATAAATAACGTTGATGCAAGGATGTGGACCATGTCCAATTATCCCTCTTAAACATCAGCTTGAATCTCCAATTATGCCTTAAATGGTGTTCAATTTTCTACCGATAAAGTGCACTATTAATAGCATGCCCGGATTGCGGCGTTATACACGAGCCAGTGATTCTCGACAATTTACCGGTGGTCTGAATATATATGATGCTATACTGATATTACTATGATGATAGTGATGGTGATGGTGATGGTGATGCTGCTTCTGCTGCTGCTGCTATTGCTGCTGTCGCTGCTGCTGCCACTGTCACTATATCAAAGAATTAATTCAATGTCAACGTCAATTTATCTGTATCTATGTGTTATACCGCTCATACATTTTATGTATCGGTAGTCAAAATTATCAAATATTTGTACAAATCATTTTGGTGAATGGTAATCACGATGATGACAGTGATATGATCATTAGGAATATTTATTATACAGGAACACAAAGGTCTGGGAATTGGTGATGATAACAAAATGTCATTGTCCGATTGTATGGTTGACTATGGAAATTTCAATTGGATTATTCTTCTACCGATTTTATTTTCAATTTTATATGAAAAAAGTAAAAATGTTCCTTTTCACTCGATCATTAAAATCGGTGATGAAACGTTCTGGGATTTGTATCGTCACTCTTTCACATGGGAAGAGGTAGGGAATTATGAAAGAGATTTTTCAACCTGTTCACAACTGAATATCGGTTTTTTTGTAATGTCAAATATTCATAATTGTGGATTGTTGGTTATCAAGTGGAGAATCGGTCTAAACTTGTACCATAATTTTATACACTTAAAACTGTGATCTCTCATTCATCGCGTTTGATTGAATGGCAAGAATACAAATATAATCCCCATAAATGGCATATTTAATAGGAATAAATTAAATTATAGTGATTCGAAGAATATGCGAATTTATATTAATTCACATGTAGATGCCTATATAATTTCAATATTTTCTAATGAGGAATTCATAATATAGAATCTTCAATCAACGAATATACGAGTAATAAATTCATTAATTAGAGATCAAACTGATAATAAAAAGATAATGTATAAATTCACAAATATATATGCATTGGATCCATTAGTATTATAAATCGATGAGGGACTTACCTGGGCAAGTCGGCAATCGGAAAGACTAAACGACACGTGTGCCCGTGATCATAAGCAAGTGATTGAAAACAGACATGTCTGAATAGGAAAAATATGAAAAAAGTACTGACAAAAATTGGCTGGGGATGAGTGGAAATAGTGTGAGCTTTCGACCAGAGCTAACACGTTTATAGGACGGAGCATTAATTGATGCAAATAGAAATTAATGTACAAGTCAGTGACGAAGATGGGGAGAAAAAACGATTGAGGGAAAATGCGGAGAGATGGGAGGGTGAAAAGGAGGTGAATATAAAGGAAGGGGCGATGACATCGTGGATGGTTGCGGCGACGATACGGCGGCAGTAGCAAGGGCGAGTCTGGTGGTGAGGGAATGGGATTGGGCGTCACACTCGTATTGAACGTGCAAAGACTTTTGGCGGGTGGGCGCTTGCGCGCATGAGCTTCTCAATCGCCACATTTAGTCCACACGCTGTCCCATAATGCATATGTCCACTTCATAGCTCTCTCGATAACTTTTATGAATTTCATTACTCAGTTTCATATGTAGCAATCAGGATAAGTCGGCTAATTTGTCGAGATGTGGCACAAAAAATTTGTAGCCAACCACTTAGTAATCTCAATTAAAAGTATTAACAAATGGTGAGAGATAAAGAAAAAACTGTGGCATAAAAAATCATTCGAGGTTCCATGTCGACAATTTGATTCTTGAATTATTACAGATGATACAAATGGATAAAACCAAAAGCTTCAAATATCTATTCTCGAATTCAAATAAGTCGACTACTGCAGGATTAGAGATTGAATGTGGCAATAGATATTCGAATCCTTCGTTTTATTTCAGATAGAAGTATTCCTTCTCCAATATTCGTACAATTCCGAGTATTCCATAAAAAATAATGATATTACAAATATTCTGAATGGAATTCCATGTTGAGAAACGATAGAAGTAATTGAATTGTTGATAAAAACATTTTTCTCATCACAAAAGTCATCGATATATGAGCAGCATGTGAACCAATTGCTATTAACGAATATAAATATGTACATATATTTCAATGTGCACTGACATATTAATATTCTTGCATAAATTCTGATTATTTTTCCTAATAAAGGATTCAACTCCTTCGTAATAAAAGATAGAGTAAATCACATCTATGATAACTGTGAGATAAATGTATGTAACATCCTGACATTTTTATCTCAATGTCCAAAAAGATTTCTTAGTTCAATATTTTCTGAGGAATTTTCATTTATGATTATAAATTCCATTAAATTTTGTTATCAATTTTTCTTTCAGACAGCCAATACACCATTTGCCAATTACAAATATGAACTCAATACTCTTTGACATGATACATCAATAGCAGTCACAGATATTCTTTTCTCAGATCAGCTACAGAGCATACACTCATATTTATCAATGAATGAAATTTTGACCACAATAGAAACCCATCAATTTTCAATCTTGCCCAAGCTCTGTTATGTCAAGAGTATCTGATCTCTCAACCCTCATCCAAATTATTGTTATCCAATTTTTGATTTGCACATAACCAATACATTATAAACATTTACACATTTTCTGACTGGCATTCCCATCAACAATTCATGACTCGAATAATTTTAAATTGATATTCTCACATTTTACTAATATGATATAAAATTTATACATCAACTCTTCAACACAATTTATACTTCTGTACACCATGAGTCCAAATACAAAATCCTGTACTGAGACCACTGATATAGCATTTAAAAACACTAAGATATTAATATAAATAAATAATTCTCCAATACCAAGAAAAAATACTCAACAATTTATCATCGATAGGAATGCCAGTTATTCCAGTATGATCTGTATAAACCACATGAGATGAATCCTTTTCGGAAGCAATTTTATTACACATTGAACGATAAATTTTCTCACTTATATCGTTCATTAAAATATTGATAAAATTAATGAATATAATGATAATGCCAATGAAGAATTTCGTACAACATCACTGGGATAGAATTAAAAAAGCTGTATCTATGTGTACATACGCTTGTATATATGTATATATACTGTGATGAAGAATGCCTGGCATGCCTGTACCTATACTATGCATGTAGTACACATATACAGATGCTAGTGAACTGGAGATGATCGATAGACTCATGAAGATGCTTTGGAAAGAGAGTTGGCACGAATAGCGTAGGTATTTTTTCTGTTCTATCAGCATTATCTTGACTATTACTTTATTATTATGTGGTCGTTCTCTCTATAATAATTGTCAGAGAAAAAGAATCTATTCAGTCATGCCACCAATAAGAATTAACTTTCTATACATTTATGTATGGGTCACTTGCGTTCTCTACATTTTGCAGGGAATTATGGAGGGAGGAAGAACACATAGAGATAAAATCGCGTGTCTTTATTTAATTGTTATTACTGAACTTTTTTCTATTTATCTTTCGTGCGCTTGTGAAAAAAGAAAGCTCTTCATTGTTCAACTGTAATCACTGCCCACGGCAATGTGCGTGTAACAAGGCCGTTTTTTTTTCCGTATTTTTTTTTGAGTTATTCTTTGTTCTTTTATATAAAATACTTACCATCTTGATGTCACTAATTGTCGCAATGCTTCGGACAAACAGGTTTACCCGGACAATGGCCGGCCCATCTAAGGGCAAAAACATATAACAGAGCCCCTTTTTAATCAGTCAAACTTTATCAAACGCATTTCATTCAACTTGCTGGTGTGTAATGGAATTTATTCATCTGCTTGTGTATTTGATTGTTCTGTTTCTCTTTCAAATGTTACTTTGAATTATTCTTTCTTGTCAAGTGGATCAATTTGGCTATTCTTCAAGAAAAATGAAATAAATGTCATTGCATATTATTAATGTGTATTTCGAGTTGATGGGAAACACCAGGCTGAAATATTGAGTGAATCGTTTTTCTTTTCTCGTATAAATTTTATTCGACGATCGACAAAATGTCGAGAGAATTAACCACCCGACTGGAATGATTTCATTCAATGTCTACCAATGTTAGATGACATGTTCACTGATTTTTTCATAATCCGAGAATTTGTATAATTTCAAGCTATTCATGTGTGTATCTACATCGTTGAAATAGCAATTGGAAATTTATTCTAGATTCATCAAAGTTTAAATTGAATGGAAAAAACGAAATGAATTTCCATATATCAACTGAATCTCAAACATGGGAATTGTTATTCTACTACAGATGTCACTTTCCCTCGAGGAAAAATTCATCTCTACCCAAATTTTTGATTATGGCATTAAGATTTGAACCGAGAAAATGAAATCATTTTAAAGTAAAACCATTCGTAATATGTTAATTTTTTGGTTTATCACCCTGATGTTTTCCCTTAAATAATATTACTGCAAATAATTCTCATTTGAATATATCCATATAAATATAATATATACATTTATATGTATACACATGATATGATAAACTATCATTCTGTAAATACAGGCACACGAAGATTATGGAGGAAATTAACTGTACGATCGCAGGAACTCTATAAGAGGACTGGTTATGAATATAGGCGAGGGTTGATTGGAAATAAGCGACTACGAAATTGAGGACGGAATCAAAACTCATTGATTAATAGGCCAGCAATTAGCTCATTCACCAGAATTCTGGACATTTGATAAACTAAAACATCCGTTATATATATCTATCGTCTTTATCTGATAAATGTAATTTGGAATAAATCTTTCTTTCAGACATTGGCATAATCAACGATCCATCTTAGTTAATACTTAATGTTTCGCATTCAACCATTCATTCATCCAATTATCTTCATCATAAATGCGTCGCAATAACATCTGTGAACCACAAAACAAATCGGAATCACAATAAACCCACTCCGTTATACATACAAATTATCCAATTGACTAATCAATTTTATAATAATATATAATTTGTCAATCGAGTGAATTCCACAGTAGCCAACATCAAATTCTTCAAAAAAATTGTCCAATGTTGATAAACAGAATATTGCCAACTCCTACCGTATATACTTCGCCGGTGTTAAGCGTTGATTTTTGTTTTTATCAATATTCAAACATAAATTTGGAATAAAAATATCCCTCTGTAAATATAACAAATTTACATAAAGATATGTAATCACTCAAAAAAAATTGAAGTATGTGGACTGGTGAATATCGAGAAGTTCCAAGATCGTTCTACGATCATCTCTACACCAAAAATCAAATATTCCACCAGCAAGAGTTGTCGACGAGTTGGTGTAGGAAGAAACGATATGCCCTAAAATCACTGATACTCAAAGTTAGTCAAACTTAATCACTTCAATATGAAAATTTAACAAGATCTCCATGCATATATATGGAAATCTCATCAAAGTACCACATTTGATGTTTAATTATATGCGAAGTTGTGTCAAAGAAATTGAACTCTCATCGCAAGAATATTCCGTGAAGAAAATTAATTTGTAATCCATTAGTACAAGGCAGAATAAAAAAACCATGTGGATGAAAACAAAAACATAAGTGTTATAATTATTAAATTTCTTCCTGAAAAATAATAAAATTATGCGTCATGAGATACATGACAATACGAGAAACGCAATAACGAAGTAGTAAAGGTATATATACGGGCTGCCGAAACGCAAGGCTGAGTATACTCGAGATACGGCGGTTGATATACCTGAAATACCACTGCGCTCCGCCTGTGGTAGTCAAGTCTCTATTCACGAGTCATCAAGTATCTCGACTGGCTTTATATTGGTCTGATAAGAGTGAGAGAGCGAGAGAGAGCGAGTGAGAGAGTGAGAAAAGACATTTGATGGGAATTAGATGGAAAAGAAAGCGAAAAAGATTAAAAATATGAACGGAAATTTAACTGTCCAATCAGTTACAATAAATGTGTGGATAATATTAAATTGTTATTGTGCGGAATTCTCGCATCGGAAAGTGAGTCCATTAATTAAATTTAAATTTCCAATTTGTATAGAATGCATGCAAAATTCCAGTTAAATCAATAAATGAGATTTGATTAGATTGATTTCAATTGTGTTTCATTGTTGGATGTAACAGCAAAACGGAGCTATTGAGTGGAAATATTTAACCTACAATTTATATCAAAATGTTTCAGTTACTCAAAATTGCGATTGAATCAGTGAACACCATATGAATATGGAATAGATATTCCCTTCTTTTATTCATTGGTTTTTATTATTAATTGTTTTTTCTTTTATTGGATACAGTGCAGTTACATTTTTCACAGTTGAGGAGCAGTGCAAATTTCCGCTACGACCGTAGTCTGTGTATTTTTGAATAAAAACTTAGCAACTCGAGTTTACCCTCTGTATCAACATATTATAATGGGAAAGGAAAGAAAAAAAAATCATAATCACGAAAATTTTCCACAAAATGTTCACGTTGAAAATTTTGTTCAATCTGCATTAATTTTCTTACATAGTCAGTACTATTCGCAGTATATTTTTAAATTAGAAGAGAAACAATCAAAAATGTGGATAAAAAGTGAAACAGTGTGACAGGTAGAAAGAGGTACAAGAAAAAAAAAAGACGGGTAGGTGAAGAGAGATCTCTGTGTGGTACAATTTATTGCTGTTAAATACGCAACGTCAATATTGAAAAACAACATCCAAATATGTTGATATTAATTTAGGGCAGGTGAACGTATAATTAATTTCATTATCATCTGAAACTGCGACCTCGTTCTGTGATTAGTGACTGTAATAACGCGATTGGCAGTCAATTAATTGTCAATTAAATTCCAATCAGCTGTACAAAATGGCACACTAAACGACGACAATTAAACTCGACTTCCAAACAAAAAACTTTAAGTGTCGTGGAAAAATACGGTACCTTTTTCAATTCACTATGTACGAAGATATATAGATTGACGTTCATATGTATAGTAAATGCAACGGAAAAACTTTAAATTACTTTGAAAAATTCATTGTTTGTTCATTTAGATGAAGGAGACAATTTAGAGTAATGGATAAGCGAATAAATGATAAGAAACAAAGATCTGGATAATGTCAATCGACGCGAACGAAAGTGTGGCTGGATACAACTGACACATATTTTAGTGAACTAAAAGATAAAGAATTCTTATCTACACCTTTAGATTAAACCGAGTCTTGAAATGTGTTTTCGATAACAAAAATAAAATATCAAATAATTTATTCACCACGTAAAATCGTCTCATTATCTCCTTATCCAACTTTGCCTTCCCATTGTCACAGAAAATTCATATCCCAATCGAATATTTCATTTACATCTGACTATTGTCGTTATAAGCTCCGATTAATTCTCAGCAACTTCTCAATAAACCTAAATAGGTAAATCGACATTCATCAATAAACATATTATTTCTTATCAAAATAAAATTAATACTCAAAATGGGAATATTAAAAATAATAACGAAAAACTATGTACGAAATGGAACGTCTCAAGAAAAATTCTTTGTTTAATATAAATATTACTGAATTTCACTGATTTTTCAGACCAATTGCATATAAAATGTACTTTAGATTTGCAAATGTTTCTGTGAAAACGACGCATGACGCTTCACACACATAGCATACACTGCGCCTTTATTTATATAGCTTTATGTTTACTCATAATTCGCAAAGGAAATGCATAGCGCAACGTAGCATGAACAATATCCTCGGGATTCACCGCAAACACCCGAGGGTGCTCGATATAGGTGAGCCACGTTTCCAGTACGCGACCAGCATCCACATCCATTCTTCACATCTCTCTCCCTTTTTCTCACCCTCGTTCACTCTCACACACTGCTTCCTCCTCTTTCTGTTTAATTTGCGACAAAATGTGCCCTATACATTTCCTATTTTATACTGTTGAATTTTCATGGCTGAAATTTATTCCCTACAATTCTATTTAAAATACCAATGTTTTTGCAATTAGAGTAATTCATGAACCATGAATAATTTCACGTCAGTTTGTTCATTTATTTACTCATTTAGTTGTCTATGTATTCATTTATTTATTTATCACTTCTTTTAGTTTCGAATTCCGTAATGTGGTATGGAGTTTAATTCGTCCCACCTATATTTATACATGAAAAAAAATTTAAGGACAATATTTGTTGAATAGTGAAAACAGACAAATTTAGAAAATCAATTATAATAAACTACTGATTTAATGTTACTTTATCCAACACTGAAATCACAAAAAAAAACATTTCATGCTGATTGTGAAAATTGTAATTCTATTTTTTTATCTCATCGTTTCGATTACTTCTCCAAACTGATACAATTTTTTTCTATACTCTGACCTTCGTTTCTACATGTACGTGTTGATAATTTATTTAAAATTATATCGATCACACATGTTATACTTTGTATACCACCCGACACTGTATGAATTTGCACGAGACCATCAATGTTAAAAGTGACTATCAACGGTGGCTTGATGGCCGATATCGATTAGATATGTAGTTATATATATATATATACATGTTACACTGATGCAAAATGTATGCATGTGATCCCTTTGTTCTTTAGTTCCCCGCGTATCCAATGTAATATTACCAAGCATTTCGCAACATGCGAACAAGATATTTGGGTTAAGCTCGTTGTCTCTCATATAAATGCACTCTCTCTCTCTCGCCCCTGTTCTTTGTTTTTTTCTATTTCAAATTTTATATTCGTCTTGCACGTACAAAAGCAAAAAAAAAAGTGCTTAGATATATATAAATAGGACATGTCCCAGAACGATGCTTGTGGTTTTTTGTTTCTTCTTGTCTTGTTCTTCAATTTTTAAATCCTCTTTCTTTATAATTTTTTGTTCGTCTATTTTCCATCTATTTTTTCATTCATTTTTTTTCCTTTCTGTTTCTCACTTTAGGTATCGCCATGGTATATAACTTTATTTATAATTCAATTTGTATTTTTCGATAAAAGTATCATTCGTGAACGAAGAAATAATAATCAAATTAATTTCAATGGGTTCACTTCATTTTTCAACGGACTTATAAATTTCCGAGTATTAAATTCTAACAATTATTTTGACCAGCGGTCACGTATTTTTTTTTGTTTCTTTTTCTTTTATAATTTCATAATGTAATCTCATATTCGAAAGAAAAAAAGGATATTAATGATGATAACGATATAATTAATTCAAATTGTTTGACGGTTCATGTAAAAAGAAGATTTTTCTTTATGTCATTATATTTGTTCTCATCTGTTTTTCTTTTTATTTGAAAAATGTAAAAGAATATTTGGAAACATTTATATTCACCTGTTCCATTTTCACCGCTCGGTCGGATACGAGCGTCGTAATTTTTCGCTCCAAGAATGTCGTCCAAGACTTCCTTCTCCTTCTCCCGGTAGTTGACCGGCCCCCGCGTGCATCTGGAACATCACAGATGCACATTCACGATCAAATATACATATACATATTTATGTATAATAGAAGAGATATTTATAGTCGTCATGGCTATCCCACGTTTACATCAACACTGGAGCATAGCACAAAAATATTCGCAATGCAATATCACGTACAACAGATCTTTCTCATACACTTATATGAATTGTATGAGGGAGTGAAACGTGATAAGATTAACAATAGATAGATGATAAAAGAGTTCATCTTTTCCTCTATATTTACATTTCAACGCATCTCTCATATTTTCATTTTGAATTCGCATTACAATAAATGAGTAAAAAGATGTGCACTCGAATTTACAATCAAAATTGTTAGAGAGTTACGTCAGTGTAGTGACCCGAATTGTCAAATTTTTTTGCTTCCAATCTCGAACAATAGAATGTACACATTGACAAAAAAAAAATATACTGAATCGTGAATTTTCCTCAAGTCTGTGAAAATACATTTCCTCAAAACAATAAAGTGCCAAATAAATAAAATACGAAAAATGATAATGATGATGAAATGAAACAAAGAAAACTTCATCCCAATAGACACAAAACACTTCAACTAAAATTAGTTTTCATGAAAAGAATATATATTACATGGAGGAAGTAATTGAACTGTTTTGCAAGTTATATTCTCAACTTGATTGAAAACTTTTGCCCAACCCCATCTCAACGTACCCACATATATTCAATATTCCTTCAATCATATACATAACACAGTTGAAAGCATAATAATAAGGCGCGATGTGAAAAGAGTATACAATTCGGATAGTTTCCATATATAGTTTGTGAAACTTGGTAGCACCAACGTCATTATTATAATCTAATAATCTTTTAATTCTATTCGATTGCCGGAAAATCAGTTGGGCGGATGGTACAGACACAACTTTGAAATTCCTCTAATTACCTAGACGTTACTATCCAAGAAGCCCAAACAAAATGAATATGAAATGCGTTGAGAGAACGGACGAGGTGGAGGTGGCTGGAGAATACAACAATGAAGAAAAGGGAGAAACTGTAGAGCATAACAAAGATTGGTAACGAATGTTGCTTTTGCAGTACTCAATTATATCAGTTTGTGGATTATAGAAATAAACAAGAGAAACTCTTTGTGATAGAGTAGCAAAAAGAAAGAATAAGACGAAGCAGATGAAGTTCATTATCCAACAATTATCTATTTACCCATAAAGTAAAATATCTCATAGCTGCCCTCAGTTGATGCATTTCATCATTATTATTCTGTACAATAATAATTCCGGCAGCTCAACCATTTCTATTCTTCATACTTTAATAAATTTACAAACTCATCATTGAATTCAAATAAGGACGTCATATCCTGACTTGAAAAAATTGTGAGATGCCAATCAGCTTAACCTTACTCTAATAAAAAACTTAAATTATTTCTATAGCTCATTCCTAATAACATAATTATTCATTAACCGCATGAGTCCCATTGTGAATGACAAGAACAATCTAAAAAATAAACCAAGCTTGAAATAAGAAGTGTCAACGATAAAGCATGAAAAATGATAAAAATAAAGCTGTATACATAGCCGCACAGACGTTAATGAGGTCGCAATGATGCAATGTTAATGAGAGACTAGATGTACTTGTATACCGACATCTATCATCACACGCGGACGCACATCTATATTTATATTTATATGATTATATATGTGGAAAATAAAAACATCCCGTTCTATCTCTTGCTCGAGGCCGTGTGAGAATTTACATCCGGTGCACGAATGCGGTATCTCTTTATGAATATATAAAGTGGTGTCGATATATAAATTATAATGTAGACTACCACCTATACCCCCTCAACCTGTAGTCAAATGATATAATGAAGCTGCCATTCAAATCATCGCATTGTGTTTATATATCTACATATGGGTGAGTCTTCAAGATTGTTTGTGAGATGTAGGTACAGGGAGTGAAAGGTTTATTCATAACAAAGATCGTGACAAAAGGAGATGTTGCGGAACAAGCGTTTGTAAACAGTATTGAATATTACGACAACGAAGTATGAAAGAAAATAATGTTGTTGGTGATGAAAATAGAGTTTTATCTCACAGCAATGAATAATTCAACAGAAAGTAGAATGTTATTCTGTTTTTCTTTTATTTTTCCGATGTTATCCTTTCTTTATTATTTTTTATGTTTGATAATGGTTGGAAATTTGTCCTTTGTTTAGTATTTTAGTTTGAGGTATATAACAGATGACATGTATGTTGATGTATACCTATCACTTTTGATCGCTGACTCGTGAATTTTTTATGAATGGCTCTGTGCATCATCCTTTTCGTAAGATGACGACGCATTTATTCTTTCCCTATTTTCTTTCGCATGATATCTGAGTGTCTGGTTTCTGCTTCGAAGATGAAGGTGGATATGTGTATGTATGTATTATATATGCAAATATCCGCTCCTATGCCCACGGATTTATTATTGTGGAAAGTCATAGAGGATCATAGGAGAGTAAACTCCACAGGGAAATTTCCGCGATGTGGTTTTTATATTTCTTTTCGTGCATTCTCTGGCACTCTCAACTATCTCATGATGATGATGAAGTGCGATGAGATATTTGGAACGAAGAACAAAGAAGAATGTAAAATAAAATGAAACTGACCACAGAAATGTTTATCAGATTTTGTATTTGTTAGCCAAATTGTGATTTAATATTAAAAAGTATTCCGAGGGAGAAGGAAATAATTCGAGTGAATTATTTATTTCATGAAAGTGCAGACAGATAATAGATAAATATATGATTCAACGTAGAGATAAAAATTTTTGATCGCAGTTTGATAAGTATGCCATCTGCGAAATTGAATAAATTAGTGGATGTAAATTATAGACAATTTTCTGATCAATAATAATGAACGTAGAACTCACGATGGGAAGAATATTATGTAAAAAAAGAAAAAGGGAAAATCAGCAGAGGAAATATAATTAGTAATCATACGTCGAACGGAGTGGAGTTCAATTTGCATAATTATTCCAAATCATTAACGTCATTGGAATTCATAATGTTAAAACTTCTGTCGACGAAACTGATCGGAAGAACTTTTGAAACTTGATAGAAACATAATTGAAAATTTTACCAACCTACGAAACAAAAATACAATTGACTTTCATACTTTCGATCAAAAACAACTTTATGATAATAAAATTGCGAATACATATGAAAAATAAATTAAATGCGACAAACGTCTGGTTATTGGTTCTTACAATTTCCAAAGCTTTTCAAAGAAAAGAAGATGAATGGGACAGAATAAATTGTGTCACCGTCACTTAAGAGAAAGAAAAAAGCTGAATACACTATTGAGAATATGATCGATAGCTCTTTTTTCCTGCACTATAATATTCAGTATACCCATGAGAGTATCCCATCCATAGAAGCATCCTACTATTGCAATAAATAATGTCAAAACCCATTATCGTTAGATCATAAATAAGTCAACATATAGACACTATACATTATATACCCTCTCTGGAAACATATTGCCGCATAATAACGGTTTAAGTCTAAGCAACATAAACTCTCTCACTCTCTACACCATCTCCTCTTACTTTATACAGCCATTAAACTTTGAACGTGCTAAGACGCTTTGGTGCTTGATAATTATGAGCTTAAACCCCGAAAATACCACGGACTTTTCCATTCCAAAGTTCACCCCTTCAATATACTTCACCAACACACACGTACATGGACATATAAGTATATTTATAAACATTTGTAAAGATATAAAGAGAAAATATTCATTATTTTTATCATTATAAATGCGTGACTTTATTATCGTAATGAGAGTATCGTGTGGTTGGTTTTTTTCCTCATACAAAGTAACGTTGTTATATTTATTTACAATGATTAGCTATCTTTCATTGAATTTTTAATTTACCAGAACACGATTTATCCTCAACATTGTAGGGTTGGAAACTATTCTAACACGACAATATATTTGAATCTAGATAAGAATCATTTTTTCTCTTACGTCCAGTGCCAAAAAAATTAGCCCATCAAATTTATGAAATCTGATGAAAAAAATTTATTCTTCAATGAATCTCTGCAAGTTATATAATAAATAGATATTCAAGTAAAGATAAACAAACAGAAAGAGAGGGGAGTTAGAAAATAACCATTCTCTTACATCAAAAACTGCGATAACAGATGATATTCTGCCAAAATATTTAAGCTGGTGTGGGTGCCTCAGGCTGATTCTTAATGAGAAAAACCCATCCTTTCCATAGCTCACAACAGAGCCCCAGTTCTCGTGTAACGTTGGCTGGCAAGCCCTCAATCATCTACTGAGATGGGATGCGCACGTGTAAGGGTAAAAGTAAAAAACAAAAAAGAGGAGAAAAGAAAAAAAGGAAAACACATTGGTACAACATGCTTGTGTATGAATATATATGTGTGTACATGATGGTGGCAGTGGTGGCTATTCAAAGTCTTGTTCGCCATCAAGCTTTGGGCGTCAACATTCTTTGCATCTATATCACACACCGACTTCCAACCTCCTTACAATTGTGAAGTTAATTTTAGTACAAAGAATGTATTCTTAAATCACAAATGTAATTCACAATCTCAAAAGCTTTGTGTTAATGAATTTGAAATTCATTCTGCACTGAATATAGAAACAACAAAGCTCTGTGAATTTAATTAATTTCATTTCAAATCCTTTCCCCCTCGAGTTCTAAATTCAATCCTTAACGAATTAAACAGCAAACTTGTCACTCGCTTGAATCATATTTGAGAATGAAAAACATATATAGATTCCAATTTTCCTAGTTAGAGAAAAAAATGATTTTCTACAATTTTTAATGTGGAGATTTGGCTCGTACGACAATCTGGGAAAGTGCAATGAAGGATGAATGCACAATCTAAATGTGAGAGAAGAGAACGAGGAAAATGAAGAGAGCGATAGAAAGTGAGTGAGTGAAAGAGAAATAAAGTGTGATGTGTTTGTGAAACTCATCAGTTCGTATATTATGAGAGTTGTGTGGTAGAGCTTGTCACCGCTTCGTGCCACTTGACAGGGCTTAACCACTGCGCTAGTTTCAAATGGCGAACAAGAAAACACAGGTGGTGAAAGCATCCTCGATCAACAAGTGTCGCGAATGAATGTTTAATTTCCATATATGCAGTTGGTACGTACGTAGACGAAAATAACATCACTATACAACATGTGTGTATGTCTCTCTTTCAAATATGTATCCATAATGCGACTTGTTGTCAAAGTTGTGTATATCACAAGTGTCATATACACTCGTTACATGCATTGTTGAGTAAAAATTCAATCTTTATGACCAGAACCACATTATTTGTGTCAATTAACTATTCAATGTCACTATGTAGTATTTCCAACAAGCTTTTTTCTCCCATTTATATATAACTGTCAACATTTTCATTGCTGCCATTCACGAAACTGAACAATCTAACTGATTAGAATCGAATAAATATTTTATAAAAGCAACTAAATCATTAATTCATCGCAGATTTATTGAACCGAATAAACATTTTACAACCGCGACAAAATCTCATTTAATATAGGATGAACGTAATCTCAAGTAAGCTAAAGACGGACTAATTTACGTTAATGACAGAAGTACAAAGTGCGAATCAAAGATGTAAAAGCTATTACTAAAGCTGTCTACAAACTTTGCACAAAGTTAAGTCAACTGAGACGTAACTGTTACCAGAACATACATCTAAGATACCCCAATATTGCTATGTTCCAACTACGTTAGATTTAGCATAGAATATCTTCCAATTGAAAAAATTCCGGGAACATGTTTCCAACAGAGAATCGTATATGAACAAACTGCTTTCATCACTAACTTGACTTCACCCTGTTTTCCCATTCGATTTCTATGATAAAAATAATTTTTCAATCTCGTTGATGTCATATATTGCGCAATATCTACGAACATCCCATACTTGATTAGTGTTCAAATCAAATCAATCAAACTCGTCTACATCCCCAAGCATAATTCATCAAGTTCATTTCAATAATCCCGTTATTCATTTCTATTTATAAATTTATTCATTTATTCAAACTTACCTTGAAGGATGCAGCAGGGTTATCAGTAACACTACCAAAGGTAGTACTCCAGGCCACATTGCGGCGGCCTGAAAGCAAACATAATCACATTTTGTATTGAATGAAAAATATATATAGTAAAAGAGAGTTCTTGTTGTGGCGAAACGCAAAAGCCGCATAAGTGTGCGGCATCCCACTGTGCGGTTCATTCGCGTTGCATATAACCTCACTAGATCTCCTTCTATATCTCTATACATATATATTTTATGTATACTCTGATTATCCTCATGCAATCCTCTTCACTACTTCGTATATATGCATATTTATTTGTGTTTATATCTTTGTATATATGCAATGACGTCAACGACGAAGATAATGCGATCATTTGATACAGTTGAGGTGTTTTTTTTATTTTTTTATCTTGCTCTTCACGGATTAATGATGTCTCTACTAACTTTTATTCTTCGAATCTATCCATCTCGAGAAGAGAGTCGAGAAAAAAATTTATTATTTTCCTCAGTTTATTATTATTATCTCTTTTTTTTCACAGACCAAATCGCACGGATATCAAAATCGTATTGCTTGAGAGCAAAACAATCAGTCGTTGGATTTTAATCAACGAGTAAGGAATATATTTGCTCTGCCTGAAACGATTTTGTACCGCAATAGATGAAGTATATCGATTTCCAATGCTTTAACATGAAGCACCGTAGGCATGTCGTGAATAAGTGTGAGAGAGAGGGTGGGACAGCAAGTGATAGACAGAAATATAAAGGGGAATGAGAGAATAAGAGAGGGAATGATAACAAACAGTGGCGTTAACGTTGTGTACATGCATGAATATGAACAAGAAAATTTTATCGAATGTAAATACACATATATATGTATATATGTGTGTGTATTGCATACTCTATCTTATATATGTTTGTATAAATATCATCTGAACACAAGAGATGAATCGAAAAAATTTCAAGAGCAGTTCTACAGAGAGTTCATAACTTTGTGTAACAATAAAAATATTTATACACCAGATTTCATCAAGCTTTTTTTTTCGTATTATCAAATGGAATATTGGAAATGGATTTTAATATCTCATACTTTTCTCAGATCTGGTGGAAAGTTCGGTAAAAGAATTCATCAGCATTAAAGCAACAGAATAATTACAAAAATGTATTTTGCTATCAAATCTCCAGTGTAATCATGAATTATGAATCATAAATTATTATGTTCACCAGTTAAAATCGAGTTTTTTTTCCATATACCAACGAGATATATTTCAACACGATGAAACTGTCTTAAATTTCAAATAAATTCTCATCATAAAAATTAACAGAGTGGGCATTTACAAAAAATAAAATGATTTTGTTTTATTTATTAAATCTATTGATAAGTAAATAGGTTTCCAAAAGAAAAATTAATCTCACCATTTAAAATGTTATTATTCGTGATTCTGCTTTTCATCATGTTCACATATATTCAACAACGGTAATACGAAAAGGAAAACAATTCAAACACATATATCCAACGTAAGCGAAGATTGATGAGAAGGCAACAGCATGATATAGTAGTTCAAACTTGTGTGTATCACCCTCTTCCTTTATTTATATATATACACATATATATATGTATATATGTACCTCTTCGACTCGTTCTCTCGCCTTGCTTTCTTCCTTTCTACGCCCTACTCTCTTCCACTTCCTCCCCTATTTTTCTTTCACCTCAGCTATATTGCTCGCAATTTCACGTCTTTCACATGTATATACTATATACTTAAATGCATTTTTTACAATCTAATTTTCATGTAGCAGTAAATTTTCTCATGGACACGTTAATCAACAACAGACTGTGAATATTGTTAGTTATGAGAAAACAGAAATATATCAAACTGATATACATTCTGTCATTTGTTAATCTTAATAAACAATCGAAATGTCGGGTGAATTATGAACTTATGAGAACTGATTGAGCTATTTATCAGATTCTCTGAGACAGGAAATTCCATAATTTTGTCATATTTCTTGTTAGAGCAAAATAGTGAGGATTTTTTTGTAGTGATAGAGATTTTGCATATGTATGTATATTTGTTTGTTTCATTACTTATTTTTTCCACAGTGCCGCAACCAATTTTGATATTGTTTTTTTTTTCACGAACGTTTCGTGCAATGAATGTGGAAGAATATATAACAGAAGAAAAAAATAACTCGGGGCTTTCAGCTGTTGTTAATCGTGACAAATGCAACGGGAGGTTCCGACAATTTCGGGAATTCCCGGATGTATGCGTTTATTTAGGGCGATATTTTTCCCGGTTAAATTTCATCCAGTTATATTTTTACGTTTTATTTTTTCGCAATATTTTTACTGCTAGTATTTTTTCAAGGTACAGTTTGTCAGACAGCTTTATCTACACTATACCTTTAAGGGAAATAGACATTGGTTTTTGTTCCCCAGGATTTCACCCTGTGCGTTCCATCCTAATATGAAATTAATTCCCAATTTCGAACCTTATCAAAACGCAAATTCAATACTTTTCAATTGACAAGCCCTTAAACATCACCTTTCCATCGATATGGTTGTCTATCAAACATGAATACAGTAAAAACGGATATTAATTCAATAAATAAAAAATGTGGATAACATTATGGAAAAATTGCTAACTGAAAATCCAATTAAGGCATCAATTCCCGCTGGATTTTCCCATAATTTTGATTCCACTGAAGACACATTCCCAAGAAATATATGAAAGTAGAGAAGTAAGAGTGAACAAGTTGGGTGTGAAAATATAGCCGCAATGTATACATATATAATGGCCCCTCCTGCGCGATATAGAGGACACGCGCGCGCACAAATGCGTAAAATCAATACAATTTCAAAGAGGATAACTTGTGAGATAAGTAATTCATGGTAATAAATCGTGATAAAATGGATCAGATACGACAAACGATCAATTGCCTATGAACGATAGAGCAACCCAAATGGGTGTGTCAGTTTTACATACATCTATACACGTATACACATTGAATACATTTGCACATTTATATATTTATATATATGCGAAAGTTCACACTGCCACTCGTATCACGCGCTCTCATGATTTTCTCGATGTGTAGATGTATTTTCTGGCGATGGAAAAACTAGGGGATCGTAATTGGTTCACGCACATATATACGAACCCACTTTTTTCTTTCTATATGTACGCATAATTGTAAATATGTATTCATCCATGTATATATGTATGTATATATATGTCTACGTATATATGTTTATTCGTATAACAGTCATCCAGCTTCTCAAAGCGACCCCTGACATTTAGAAATGTCACGAGAGGTCACGTCACAAGTTTCGCAATTTGTTAGCAACTAATAATCGAGCACATAACTGAATTTCATTACAATATTCATTACCTCACAATAAACGTAATTGATATACCAGATATTTTGAATATTGGATTTCATAATTAAATTTATATTGATGACATTGATTTTTATATCTGGACTGAGAATATTCAATGTAACTAGAGTTATGAAATGATATCATATTTGTTTGCTTGTATATTTTTGTATATTTCTCTATTGTTTTCCTTTGTAAATATGAATAATTGTCATATTTGCATATTATTTTATGTAAATCATGAATAGTTTAAAAATTCCGATGGATTTTGTTTATCACGAAGAGAAATATTGTGGCCCTACAATTTGGCGAATTGAATCTTGCTACCGTCACATCGTCACAACCACTTTGTTCTCCCGGGAATTTTTCCCACTTGAAGTATATACGTCACTTCAACGACATTCACCTACCCCACCGCTACAACGTCCGCTTTTCCATCAGTAGCAAGCGACTGGAAAAAAATGACACTTCCGCGATATTATATTTTATCGCCACTTCCTCTCTTTTTATTTCCTATATACACAACTCAAATTATTTTTCTTATATTACTCTATTCATTCTGTTACATTTTTTTTTCTTGGTTTTACCAACAGAATTTTCATCGTATAATGACATTAAAATGTAAAGAAATGATTTGAAATTTAAAAAATGCATATTGAAATGTATTTTCACGTTATATCTATCATTATGAATATATGAAAAACTGATTTTAAAGTGAAAAAGAAAAAGTTGGCAATCGCAACAGTATCAACATCTATTGGTGTGAAGAAAAAATTATATCTTTTTATTAATTTTATTCATTGAAAAAACATTACTGAACTGTGGTTATCAGTCGAAGCCTCAATCCAATATCAACTTGCCAATGTATATAACATTTCAGCAAAAAATCACCACCGTCTCTCGTTTTTTCAAATAAAGCAAAATTGCAGCAATAAAAATTGAATAGAAAATAATGGATCAATGATTAAATTCTCATTGGGAAAACTCACGATTTATATGAACTCATAGATTTAATATCAAATAATACCAACAGCTTTTTATTTATCGTTACAATACGACTCTATTCATGAAAGAAATATATTTGTCTATATACACAAAACCCTAATTGTTGTGATCTCTCCCAGGGGTTGAATGCAACGCGCACTTAAAACAACCTTTCACCACCGGAACTTTTCATCCAAAATTCACTTGGGAGAAATATACTCGTGCAGTTTAAAAGATAAATTTTGTACGTTCATCTTTCCAACCCACCGATATTTCTTTCTCTGTTTCTTACTTACTACTGTATAAAACGTTGCGCAACTCACCGGCTACTCCTCTTACTCTACACATATATCTCTATATATATCTGTACAATCCAGATATACGTATAAGAGATTCCCAACAAACTCTCGACCTGCTCGCACGCTCTCAACTCAACTCGGCCCATACTCATTTATACGTATCCCAGTCACGCCCGCATAGCATCAATAGCACGCGAGCATCTTCCAAGTCGCGAAAACTTTTTTTATTGAACGTCTGAAATATATATTGATCTCGTGCACACGATAGATAACCACTTTCAGTTGAATTTAATTTCTTCAAGAGCAGTAGTATACACAGGAGATAGTCAGGCAATACGAGTACTTTAAGGAAGTTGACCTCTCAACGAATAAAACATATATCTTGGAATATTTTCAAGATTTCAAACTTTTATCTATCCATTTTTCATGATATAAATATGAATTATCCACATAAATACAATCATATTGTCTCATCAAAAATTCAACCATTCAATAATAATTAATAAATAATTGTAAATCGAATGAATATAATACTTCAATATATTTTTCTCTGATCGTTGGAAAAATTCGAAAAAAATGTACCCATAATGCTCTGACTGTAACGAAATGAAAAAAAAAAACAAAATTATCCGAATATTCCCAAGTTCCCCATCATATATATTTGAGCGTTAAACACGGGAGAATGGAAAGAAGCACCGGAGGCTATTTCATACAACCTTAAAATAATATCCCAACTTCGTTTTTTTTTATGTTTATTCCTTTGTCGACTTTTAATGCTGTTTGCTTTTCAGCTTTGTTCATTAGTTTTCCCTTTTTCTTCATTTAATTGACGTTGGGAATATTATATTGAATTAATAGAAAAGACGTAGGGCTTGAATGATTATAATGGAGGAACATATATAGAGTGGACCATGGAGGACCGATAAAACACCACCCCCGACTATCGCGTTCCAAAAAGCGAGTCTATTTTATATATGTATGTATTTTAGAGCTACGTACATTTAGACTTATATATATATATATATATATATATATATATATATATATATACATGCCGTGAACAACAATTATAATGGCCGAGTGAGAGCATATGCGGACGACGTGGACGTGGAGAACCGACCAGGTGCAGTGAATGGGCCAAGTCTGATTAATACGAGAGGCTCTTCTAACGTGACCCGAGAGAAGGAAAATGCGCGTTGGCAAACGAAGACAGACGAGGGCATAATGTTCTACCGTTTTTCTCTGTCTAATTTACACCATAATATATAGATATAATTTTTTCACGATCTCATCTTAATTTTTATTATTCCCATATATTTTTATTTTCTTTTTTGATGTTGAAAAAATTGATAGCCACTTAGAGCGATGTATAGTCACATGGTTGTTGGATATAAAATATATTATACTGCTGGGTTGTAAACTCGAGCAGTAATAAAGTCGATGGTTGAAGGAGTAGAAAAAATTATGTGTGCGAGTATAAATAAGAAAAAATAGGATGACTTGAATTCAATAAAACAATCCATATAAAATGTATGCTCAAGGGAGTAAGAATAAAAAGGGAACTTTTACGATTCGATCTTTGCCATTTTTTTCCATTTTTTTTCATTTCAATGTGCCGCTGGAGAAATTAATTTAATGTTTGCACACATCAATGCACCATTGGATGCAGACTTAATGTGTCCCTTCCATTATGCAAGGAAAATATCAGAATATAACATTCAAGCAATACTATTATTCATGTAATATCAATATGCATAAATATAATATGCATTATATACATGAATATTATTAATATTAAAAATCTATGAGGTCGGAAACTGGTTGCACAAAAAAAAAACGGAAATGTTTTTTATGTTATAAAAGAAGAAAAACTGTGTGGATTCAGAGTGCACGAATTTTTTCTTGCTTCCATCCTTAAATACTAAACGAAAGATTACGATAAAAGTGATACTTTGATCAACTTCTCAGTCTAATAGATATTGAAGTAGTTCGAATGCTCTTTAATGATGAGCTGAAGTAGAATAATTGAAAAAAATTTTTTCAACAATTATAAACCATGAATTTTGTGGATCAAAAATATTTAATTCACTCTCACGTACGATCGACAAAAACAAATAGAAGATAATGAAATGTGTGAAAAGGAAAATTTCTGTGCTTTTAAAAACCGCTATCATCATTGAATTGATGAAAGGAATATTTTCCATCAGCTGAGTAATTGAAACTCGATGCACTCATAAAATGAGTCTGTTCATGTCTAAACTGTCACAAGTTGAATACTTCGAAGAATAAGACGACAAAATAAAAAAACAATTCACCGCAGGAAAAGGAGAAATACAAGAAAAATATGTCATGAGAAAAAAAAATACAATGTTGATACTTATACATAATGGTGAAAGGGAGAAACATTTATATTTATCAAAACATCGGAAATATGATCGTCAACGTTGAGGAAAAGCCTATAAGCTGACGCACGGATGAGAAGCAATATATCTTCCCAGATATACGTCTCTCTCAATGCGCTTATCTCACGCCTCGTTTTTTTCTCTTTCCCTCTCTTCCTCACTCTGTTCCTATCTTCTACACCCAGATTCAACCCCTCTCACTGACACTCACATTCCTTTCCCATCCGCGAATGGCGCTTCGTCAGAAAGGGCTGAGTTTTGTGCTGGGGTAAGCACAAACCCTCGTCGCAAGTGCGCCGGATATCCGATTGATTGGTGGATATACGAAATCGTACCTCGTTTCCTCCAACAAATTGGCAACTCTTAACAGAGACACACCATTTCCATGTAGCGGAATGTTTTCATTTTTCATAATAGCATTACTTTCCAAATTGTCATTCATTTGATGTGAGAGCGAGAATGTACATCAACTCAAATAAAAATGAGAATATCAAGAAGAAAAAAAAATTTCCTACCAGAGGTCCCTCGTCATGCTGACATAATTGCAAAAAAAAAATCCCCTGCAACTTTCTACATTTCCGTATGAATCTTGATATAACGAAAAAAAAAAAAAAATGAAGCTTTGAACTGTGTTGAAAGTGCATAATTTGATCCTATTGAAAAATACGATTCAATATAGTCCACTTAATCAAATATGCTTTTTTCTTATTGCTATCAGACTATTTGACACACGAAATTAATAATGGAGTAATTAAAATTTTCTGAATGATCCATATCTGATAACCAGACAAAATTAATTCACGAAAATTAATGTTTGAAAGCATAATAGTTCAATATATATGCAGCAATAAAATAGTTATATACGACACGACAAACGTGTAAACCAAACATAATGCTCAATTCATTGAAAGTATTGTTTGGCTCATCAGGTGTCTCATTAACTAACCAATGCAACTATTATATTACCCGTCCGTGTGTTGAGTGATAAATGAAAAATGATATTGAAAAAAGGATATGAAATGGAACGCTGACCAACAATATCACGATGTATACATCTGTGAAACCCAATTAATCCTCTCGTGACATATCTCCATCAAGATAACAATCATACATCCACTTTTAACTAATCTAAAAGCGGATAAACTCGACAATAAATCACTCAATTTAAAACATCTCCGAAAATGAATTGGAACCCCAAAATTATATTCTAAACGTTTGTCCTATTCGTTTTTTATGATTCCAAACATTTTTACAATTTCTTAAATTCTTCAATATGAAATTTATGCTGAGAACGAACAAACATTTACAGTATTAAATTCCAAATAAATTTTGACACAACAATTTCGGATGTGTTATCGCCTAGAATAGAATGTTTCGTTATAAATTACTTCTACTGATTAAATTCCAACAATGTGGTCTTGGTATTTATTTATCTCCAGCATGATAAAGTAATTTCATAACAAATAAAATAATTCTTTTGTAACAACAGCAACAACAAAGCACCACAAATATTTTTATTTCTCTTTTCTCCAAGCAGGAACTAAAAGAAAGTCGAGTACGCCATCAACTTGGTTACTATGATCGTAAAACGTCCTAATAAACTACATTGCAATGGTTTACTCATACGAAAACCATATAAATACAGAATCAGAACCAACAGTTAGCGCGTCATAAATATCAGATTGCCAAAATATTGTAGTGATCCACTTGTTCTACCTGATAATTTCAATGAGAGTTTTTGTGTTGTTATATATTCTCTCTCTTGTTTATATATATTCAACTAGGTCCGAATCACACCTGATATTCATATCAGGGATATAACACAACCCTTCTTCCTTCATCTCCCATATATTTCACATCGGAATCTCTTCTGAACGACATCTCGACATATTGAATGTCGATAAAGATGTTCACGTACGTCGCGCGCGCCGTGGCAATGTCGTAAAACGAATAAAAAAACGATGAATAATAATAAATAAAAATAAATAAATAAGTAAATAAATAGAAAAGCTACAGAAGTGTTTCAGCCACCAAAATGTAGCGGGCAAATAACGAATCCATCGCAACCCTTGCTGTCATCCCATTTGTTGTGGGATAAATCCACCCCTACATCAATCTCAAATAATATCCCAACCAGGGGATGACAATAACGCATCTCTTTTATTGTTTCAATATAACACTTATTATCCCTTCTTGTCAATTTGTAGCATTAAGTTGTCTTACATTCGACTTCAAGTGTGTAACATCATCTTCTTTCTTTCCGTAAACTCCACCCACAATCAGTCTCTATACTGTCAAAACTATTTTTCCCTCATCCACGTATAGAATATCCACCGTCAGCGTCTCAACTAACAAACGAATCATCATAATTGCGATCTCTTACATCTCCTCCAATAATTTCCGTCAAACATATAAAAAGCTACCTCCCCACCAGTACACAAAACAACCCTCCATCTCGACTACAATTTCATATCTCAACACCATCAATCAACCAGTACAATCAATCAATTGTATACTAAATGACGTACATTGGTCCATTTCATTTGGTTGTTTGGATAATTGAAATGATCTGTAGAAAAAAATTGGCACATTAATGTGACACAAATAACTCACCTGGAGAAGTTGAAAATCCTAGGCAATCACGGTGCAACGGCGTGGCGATTGTGACATGGCGCCCTCCGTATATAACTCAGCTGGCGGGGGTGAAAGGGTGAATTGAAACGCAAACGTCCTACCTCGGACGATTCGTCTCCTGGACTGCCGTCGTTGAGAGGTCCACGGCAACTCACACTGAATACCTGGTTGCTGGTGCGCTATTGATCTCGTCCCAGACACCCCACACGATATCCACGCAGACGCTTGACGTTGCCGCGTCGCTTTAGCAACGTGACGTCATTCCACCACCAACCCTCCACAATGAAAATTTCTGTGCAAGTTCTCGTCTCTGGTTTTCCTCCTGGCTCCACGTCCTCTCTCACGCGGTACAGCTCGACCCCTTGCCCGTTTCCCCGCAAGAGCCCTCACAAATGCCGCGTACACCAACACACCCTCTTCCGCCCTCTGCGTCTATATAGTACCGAATCATCAGTAGTGTGCTCTATTGGGTTGCACAACCGCTTCACCCTTTCTGTTCTCTACATTTACTCTACATTCCTCTGCTACTTTGTATTTCCACATCATCGACAAGCTTTGCGATTGATCATACTTTCATCTAATCGTGGGTAACCCGAGAAATGCGCGCCGACTGTTGTTTATATAGAGGATTGGTTTCTAAATGCCTTTTCTATATCAACCAACCAATGACGACAACGGCGGCAACGAGAGCTGCGACGGCGGCGGCAAACGGCAGCGGCTACGACGAACTCTACGAGGACATCAAATCAAACGACCGCTTTGGGAGCTATTCACACAGTGGATACACAAGGGAATCCGTTTGCCTCGGTCGCACAGTATAAATATATGCTGCATTCAATCTGAAATCATTTGACTTTTTTAGTCATTTACTTTGGTTTGTTCCCACATCTTTTTTTTGCAATGACTTTCACAGCCGGGAATAACTTTTTTTTTCAACTCCAATTATAGTTGGCACTATTCAATGCTCAAGAAATTTACAGGGGTTGGAGTGAAGAATATTTTGTATGAGATTTAGAGTAAAGAGAATGCTGCATCGCCAATTAATTTTTTTATTGTTGGAGAAAAAATCGCGTATAAGGATGAAATGTTTGCACACATGTTGCCTTGGTAATATGTGAGTGTGTTCGTAACGGTGATGCTCATTAGAGAGGTTTTTACCTCAAACATGTTTCGCACATATATTCTTCCTATGTCACTCCCCGCCCCGTCTCAGCAGAAAGATATGAACGACGTGGCCGAGTTTAATACTGAGTTTTCTTCTTTGATTGTTCGCACAATCGTCTTCGTTTAGCTAGAAGAATTGCAAGATGAGATGTACGATTGGTCCAACCATTGAGAGATTAGGGAATTGGGAGAACAATTGTTGTTTCCTTTATCACTCTGATGCAGTCAACGAAGATGATGTAAAAGAAGAAGTGAAATAACGCCACAATTGATTGCTTGTTACAAAACCTTAGTATTAAAATATTCCAATAAAACAATAAATAATAATGATTAATAATAATAAAATTAATCAATAGAATATTCGGCAGTGTAACATGCTAGTAAACGGCAGGTGCCTACATCACAATAATTATATGTATTAAATGTATAAGTGATTATTCAATGATTCAATTCTGAATTACAAACATACGTTATAATCATTACATTTTTTCTTTCGTTTTGTCTTCAATTTCAAATCACATGGTGTGAGTCAATCGATTGTTTTCCTTTTTTTTCTTTTTCGTTTTTTGTTTGTTTGTGTGATTATTTGTTGTACAATTTACGTTGTGCCGCAACTGCAGCAGGAGTTTTTTCATTATACGCAAGTATCAATGTTGTAATCACAATCGAGACGGATTCTGCAGCAGAACGCTATCCTGTTTTGTGGCATCTGTCTATAATTTACACACACACACATACTAACATCCACATTTCTTGCACTCATCAGAGATCATATCATAATATTATACAGTTCATACGTTACTATAATTTTCCTCGCTACTTACAATTTTTGTTCACGTTTCGTATTTCTCACACGCACAAAAAATTATTACTATATTTTAGTTGTTTGTTTCTTCTAATGCACGGAGTGTATTTCGCAACAACTATGAACACACTTCAATCGATATATCAACAATGCATGTAAGATGATTGAGAGATGTCGCAGTGTATCAAAATAAGCTGCAATTGCTTATTCCAACGAACACACAGAGGTTTAGTTATTTAATTAGAAAATTTTCTTCTTGGTGGGCGGGATGGTGTAGTATTAAATTCTCACGATCTCACAGTATTTCAGTCTCTAATCCCAGGTAATCTAAATTCAGATCCACCAACGACATGTATGAATGAAAATACGTTTTGCTTGTTTTTACAGATGCGTTTGATGTGATAATTTTTTGGTATTTGTTCCATTTTCAAATTTTACTATTCAACCTCAGAAAATATTAATTTCAAGTCTCAGTAGTTTTATGAATATCGAATTTTCCATTATTTCTCTTTCGCAATAATCGCGACTGTTTGCGTTGTTATTTTCTTTTTCTTTTTGGAAAATATAGTCAGTCCTAAGAGCTCAGAAACGTTATCCAAAATGAAATAGAAAAAAAGACGATATCATAAAATTAATGATTAAAAAATCAACAAGAAAGCAAACTAAAAAAAAACACGATTATTTCAATGATTAAATTAATGAATCACACTCAACTCATTGTTTCCACCATACAATGAGATTATTATATATTTACGATGAGAACACGCAACTATTGGCAGTTACTAACATATCATTTCCATAAGTCACTGCTGATTGAGAAAACAAATTTTTTTCCTATATGTTGCATTAACATATTTCCTAATTATAAATTTTGGGGCACAGCCTACGGTTAGCGTGAGCTGTTTGATCGATTGGATTCATTATGTCACATTTTCCCCCTATATCTCGAGAATATTTGATTAATTTCATTAAATCAATTGTAACTTTAAAAAAAAATGACGAAAGAAAAGAAAATTTGGCCCAAAAAATCTCTTAGTTCATAATTACTATCTGACTTAAAATCTATTTTCATGATTAAATTATGATTGTTCACCATTAGCTGGCCATTGACCCGAATTATTCCAATCCCAATCCTTACCTTTGGGTCGAAATTTACTAGTGCTACCAGAATTATTCCAATCACGATGAAAAAATTTCTTCTTAAAATGATGACGTTCCGGATCAGGCTGACGTTGATATTTAAGCGGTACAGACGATGTATTGTTATTACTACTATTTGCGGCGGGGGTATTAGGTAGCCGTGGACTCGTAGGTGATGGCGTACGTGGCGGTCCCAGTGCATCTGGCGAAGGAACAATTGGCGGTTGACCAGTGACAGCACTATCCGATCCCAATCCACTGTCTGGACTCGTGTTTACGCCTTCAGTCGATCTCCGACGTTTATCAAGCTCAGTAGAAGCGAAAGCAACTAAACGATCGAAACCAGAACTGATACGATCCTGCCAATCTGCCTCGCCATCTGTAAATCCCATTTAATTTCGTAACTTGACACAAACTTGACGAACTGCCAAATTATAGGAGGCAATTGTTCTTCCTCTGACTTGTCAATACCATATTTTCATAAAAATAAGCCATTATTCTATTTTATTAATCTATACAATAGGGCATATTATCATCAACACTCTCCACTGGAGTAATTATTTTCATGCATAGACCACTTTCTCTAAGAGAAAGAAATAAAAATAAAATAGTGATGCTTAGAAGAAATTTCTTTAATTACTGAAAATGAAGAACGGAAAAAAAAGATAATAAATGAACAATAATAATGCAAGCTATAAAGACATAGCAATTATTGTTCATTTCCCTTAAATGATGCATTCATAAAAATTGGCTACCTTTGGCTTTTATTATTCATAATATACACCAATTTGTTCGCCAACAGAAACGGAATAAGATAGGAATTGATTTTGAATTTCAGAACATAATCAGGAAATTCCATTCAGTTGCTTTAATGAACTTGGCTTATTTTCATGCAAATATGCAACTGATTTTGGTGGAAATTGGGAGCTTATTCAAAAATTGAATTCAGCCACGCGTAAAGTTCAATTCTTTTTTCGCTTCATTATCTGTTCTATTTTCGTACACATCTATGTACGTTTGTCTTATGAAAAAAAAAACAAGGAAAAAATTTTGAAGAACCCCTTTGGGAAAACTCACCAAGAGCCACGAACCAACCCAAAGGCAGCCATATTTTCTCTTTTTTCTTTTTCTCTCTCTCTCTCTCTTTCTTTTTCTCTCACTTATTTCTCTCCCTTTGATCGCTTCAATTGCTAACAAAACAAGCTGCAGGGGAGTTTTGAGGGAGGACTGAGTATGTGACAGATCTAACCAACAAACAGCTACAGTGCATCTAACAAATACAACCAACAATAACAAAAATAATAAATTATAAGAAATAACGCACACCATCTCCATCAAGGTATACGCTATAGATAAATAATGAAAACAAAACCGACGATATTGATCGCTCCAAAACCAGAAGTCAGTCCAAAAAACAGTATAAAACAATTAATAAATAAATGCGTAGAGAGATGCATAAAATAAACCAACTACGAAGAACAAAAGTTTCAAAGCATGAGAAGAATAGAAGTTATAATTTAAAATGTAAAGTTGATTTTTCAGCTATCATAAAAGTCATAAACTGTGGAAAACAAAATTTTCTCTATGCAAAGTCTTTCACCAGGAATGAGAGCCATAATTATTGTAAAAATTGAAAACTTGTAAATTATCTTATATGAAATTCAACTGCGGTGAATAAACTGGCATATTACCTCCAAATAAAGAAAATAAACAGAATTTTGTGTTTTGTGTGAATATAAGATCAATAGGTATGGCATGAATATTATAACGCAATCCCAGTACTCACCATCATCACCAATACCACTCCGCTGTCTTTGCGTTGTCATGTGTGGCTCATCGACAAGCGGCGTCGATGTATTGGAGTGGGGCTCGACAAGTGGACTCAAAGGTGCTCCGCTCGTGCTCACTGAAGACACGTTTGTCTCACTCTTCACCAATGCAGCTGACTGCAACTGAAGTGGTGATGTTACTCTGCTGTCACTGCTGCTGCGACTATTATTACTGCTCGTGTAACGTAAATATGGTTGATATCTTCCCCGGCCGCAAACCGAAAACCAAAACAAACATTCATTAAAATCTGTTTTTTTTTTTTTCACAAACAATAAGTTATATTGTAATCTTTCGTAAGCATTTTTTTCTATTACCTGCGGTTGTTTGGTAAATCATTTTTACTGTTACCACTGTGATTATTCAATATCCTCGCATGTAATGATGCTGCCAATCCTTCAACCGGTACATCACCATTTGACGAAGATGATTGTGAAGATGAATGCAACGGTGCGGCTGGCTGCGTTTGACTCATCATTTGTGTAGGTGAATTATCAGCGAAATATGACTCGTGATAGGGTTTGATATCAGCTCTTGGTAACTGTACTGGTGTATACCTTTAAACCGAACAAGAATCCCCAGATAAATAACACAATATTAACCTTGGAGGAAAAATGTTCGAGAGAAGCATAGCTAATCATAGTCTCCACTTACCTCTGAGGCTGTGTCACAGGTGTGAATAAAACAGATGAACGTGACGCAGAAGTTGTAGACGTAGATGAGGACGCCGTGGATGTTGGTACATAGCTGGCAACATGTGCTAATGTAGCAAGTCCCGTTTCCCCCTCAGCACTTGCAGGTCTACTAATCGGCGAATACACTGCTTCTGTTCTCAACATTGCGCTCATATCAACCGCAGCATTTATGATTGATTGATTTGATATTTCAAGTGTACGTTCAATTTCACCACTGACGAGATCACCAATGGTTCTTGTGCCCAGTAAACCACCACTACTGCTGCTATTGCTGTTGCTGTTGCCAGCGCTACCACCGCTCGATGCACCGCGATCATGTGTCAATTGACGTGAGTCTGATATTGGTCTATCAGACGTTGTTAAATGTGAAGTTAATCGTTCTTGCGATAGATGACGTCGAAGTGCCAGCTTCGCCGGTGATACCTGTGTATAATCAGGTGTTGATACATTTGGTGGTAATATCGAACGTTTTCGATCATTATCATTCTGCAATGGCAATTGGGATTGTAGCTGAGAAACATGGGGCGGTTGTTGATGCTGTTGTTGTAGCTGCTGCTGTTGCTGCTGTTGCTGTTGCTGCTGCTGTTGTTGTTTGCTCCTATTATGCTGATCTTCATTCAATACACTAGTAATAATACTTTTGAGCCGATCCTCAAAGTTAACAACTCTCGGAGGCTCTTGAACCCTATGCACGGGTTCACGTGAATTTCCCTGTGATTGTGACAACGAAGCCGATGAAAAGTTAAAATTGTGTTGAGGTAATCTTGCTCTTGGACTCGTCGAAGAACCAGTACCGGTTGGATTGTTGGCATTATTATTACTACTATTATTACTGCTGTTATGCCTATTTGGTATTCGACCCGCTTCAATTTGACGACCGGTTTCCAGAATTTTTTGCGCCAAAATTTCGGGATTGTTCTCTTGAATTTTTCCAATATCAGGAACATCAGGCCATTCTTGCGATCGCGAACGCCCATCACGATTTTTTCGCGACGAATTTTGTTTACCATTTTGTTGTGAATGAAGATTTGCATGCTTACTTACAATTGCATCACGCTGTTGTTGGGCTATTGCCGCAGCTTGTTTTTCACTCGTGGCGCGCTCCAACGCATTCAATTCATGTTCCAATTTGGACACCTGGTAGAAATTAAGAGAACAATAAATTATTAACCCATGGTGATAAACTTACGGATTTCTTTTGTGCATCTACTCATGTTCATATTATACCTGAGAATGCAATTTCTTTCTTTGAGACAACGTCGTAGATATCTCTTTGAGTATATAATCTTGCGTGAGCGGTTGTGGTGGATTCACAATATTATTACCATTGCCATGACTATTATATTTTTCTTGCAGCTCCTGATGTCTGATCGCAGTCAATCGCGTTTGTTCATTCTCCATTGACGAAACTTGTGCTTGCAATTTACTCGCTTTCGCTTGTAATTGTTTATGCCTGAGAACAATTTCTTTAGCCTTCGCCAATAAGTCACCAGGCGATGTGGCATTAATCCCCAATTCAGTCATGCGAGCTTTTAATAATGCTACACTGTCGTCAATCAATACTTTTATTTGCTTCTCTAATTGCGCTGCACGCGATTGTAATTTTGAATTCCTCTCGCGTTCTTTCGCTAGATCAGCATTAACTGATGCTTTATACGTCGGTGTTCTCATTGATTCCAACATAAGCATGAATTGATCCCTGCAAAATGAACGAAATGAAAAGATAAGTGACAGAAATTTCTCGACGATCACACATCATTTCTCTTCCCCAATGAATTGACTTTCTGCTTCTCATCCTCCGCCTTTTCATTCTCTCACATAAAAGTGATAGGATAAGTATTGGATACGTCGCGAATGCAAGTATGAAAATCGGGACAGAGCTATTTGACTTTTATTGTCCTGATTTCACGATAAAATGAGAGAAAAAAAAACAGGAACTTGTTGCTCTGTGAAGCGAGGAAAAACAAATACAATCAACAATTTCTCATTATCATAGATACCTGTATGAATCGAGAAGCATTTGTAATGCATATGGTGTCGCCGCAGGCACCGATGGTATACTCAATTCTTCATGAACAGTTGTCGGATGCGATTGTAATGACATTGACAATGTAGATAAATGTTGATCAACGCATCCAGGCGCTGGTGGAAGTTTTTTACCCATGGCTTGTGGCGATGTACTCAATAATGTTTGACTATGAAGGAGATCCAATCCCGAAATATTGATTGTTTTCTTGGATTTTGCTTTTTTAACCCCCCGGCCACCGCGTTGTCGACCACGTGCTGAATTTGATCTCGGTATGCCGCCACCAACTTTACGTGCTAATTTTCGCCGCATTTTTGTCGGTTGTCTCCTCGTGCTCAGATCATCCATGTCCGAATCACTATTGGTTCCTTGGAGCTCATCATTGTTCGGACTTTCTAGTTGCCGTGACAAATCTCTTTTGGCTCTATCACCGCGTTCGTTTCTATTTGATATCCTACTACTATTGCTGGCAGTGTTACTTATCACAGAATCAGAGTTATCAAGATCTGGCCCACCCAGTCTATTGTTTTTTAAACGTAGAAAATAACGCTCCAACTTGGTTCGATCAATTACATGGAGATAATATGATACGGGTTTACCTGTCCATGAAACCGACCCTTTCAATGGTGTCATTTCAGAGACGTGCATTATTGTTCCAATGTCTATAAACAGAAAACACCGATAGCATTTTATTTATAAATTCGTTCCTCTTTTGTTTTGTACATAACACAAAACGATATTGTGATAAAATTATACATACCACTAAGATTACGATCAGTAATACGAAAATTTAATGGACAAAATGATTTCGATGAAACAATACGTGCACCATCTCTCAAATCAGCAAAACGCTCTTTCAACTGATGATCTACTGTCGGCCCAAATGCAAAATTATTAACAAATACTATTGTTGCATTTGTTATACTTTCACGATGTTCATCAGCCAAAAAATCGCCCTTCACGATACGATAATCACCACATCGCTTGCCATACCAGTTCAGCCATTTCCGAAAATTCATCTCCATACTCTGAAAGTCATAGACAAAAAAAGACATCAGTTCCACGATTTTCGATGCATGTGGTTGAATATTGATGAATTTGATGATAAGTTCTTCTATATTTTACCTGGGCATATCGAGATGGAACATCAGCTCTTTCGACGCCCAAAGCAATTTTACATAATGTTGCCGCGGCCATTTGGAGCACAACTTGTCCAACACCCGATCCAAGATCAATGAACACATCATCTTCAGTTACATCAATTTGATCAATCATTTGGCAAACGAGCTCATAGCTTGTTTCACCATATACTTCAGGTGAAAATGGCTCATATTGATTCAACTTATCAGGTTCAACTACCGCTTGGTTATATGTTTGTTGTAATATGTGACGGAGCAAACCTCTACTCGGTCGTTTGTTCAATCTCTGACATGGTAAACTGGTACCTTTTTCCTAAATTCCATCACCACCACACCGAAAAAGTTTCGTGTAAGTAATTAACTTTTCTAATAAGTCCCAATTAGAATATTCAACGGAAATATGGATACATACCAACTGGACAAGACTGTCAATAGCCCTATTGAAACGATCACACAAACCCTTCATACTCTCATAATTCCTCGTGTCATAATTTTGTAGAATATTGTTTTCCAACGGTAGTTTAAGATCTGGTAAATCGTCACAAACCCATCTCATTGTATCGACAACATCCAATCCACCATCGTGACGATCCTATGAACAGAAACAAATGAAGATGACATATATAAAAACGAAAAAAAAAACATTCGCCACATGAAGAGCATGCATGACAAATATTAATCATATGTAGTGCGACTGTACAGCACAATATTATTGTATGTATATAGTAGTTACTACGTAAACAATATCTATGTCATGGACATGCAATGAGGACACCGCCATGCAACGCAATGCCTAGCATCAAGTAGAAAAACTCTATTCAAAGTCCGTTTATGAGGGAATTGCACCTAACGGTAAACAATTTTCATTACGTTTCTACCCGAAAATCTTGACTTCAATCCACCCAAATCGTCTAGAAATCATCGAATGCATAATAGTAAATGAATCAACTGAAAAGATCAACATTTTCATTGACTATAGCACATACACACACGCGCACACACAGGTGCGCGCACACATATACACACACACGTGTCGCGGGTGTTATTGACAATGTATACCCATGATGGTATGCATACAGTAGCGCTCTAAACCATTTTGACACTAGCAATGATATTATAATTTCTCTCTCATTTATACACTAATAAGAACCATGTCGAATTGACAATTGTAACATAACTCTCGTTTTTTTTTCCCGTATCCTATCTGCAGAAAAAATTCCTGTGCATTACGAAGCTAGAAAAATATATTGCTCCACATTACAAAAATGAAGTGAAGACACTTTATAAAGACAGACATTTCAGTGTCATATGTTCAATCTTTACCACTGTAAATCCAAAAACATAATTATCATGGGATAAAAATTAAACAAAATAACACTCACCGAGCCCGAACCTGAGGTGAGTGGCCACTGATAAATGATGGGCTCAGCACCCGCTGGTGAATGTAGTCGTAGCTCCATTTTTTTTTCTTCCCTTCGCGCGGGTCACTGCCGTAAATATTCGTCTGATGTGGAAGTTATTTTTCCGTTAATCTCCTTCCTGAGTGACGTAATATTGTTAATACCCCCACCCCATTTTTGCCCAAACAATTGTTGTTGATAATGTTGTTCAAGTGCTCCTAGGATGGGACGTCGTAGACAACGCACGCGGACACCCCTGCCCGCTCAACAATCGCTTGGCCGTACATCAAGCACTTGGTAATGTGAAGAACAGAAGTTAGAAAAAAAGTGAAGAGGAGGCGCTCACCTGACGCGCTATTTTACCACGTAAACTTTACACTTTATATTCGTCAACTCGTGTTAAAATTGCACTGATAAATGGAGGTTATGCGTAAAATGTAAATGGGTGTTTTGTTTTTTTCATTAAAAATATTGCGAGAGTGGAGAAACATGAAGGAGACAACGGAAAAAACACACACACAGCACAAGGAGGTTTTGCTTTTTGGATGAGGTGAAGTGCGGAGAGGTTAGGGGTAAAGGGGATGACGACATCAAAACATGGCGTCATGCCTGTTCCTCTCTACTTGGTCACCATCTCCGGGCCTGCTTTTCTCTCTCACCTTAAATATACCACATTGCGCATGCGCCACAATCAGCCATTGAACCTGTATATAATACATATGACGATCTATCGTCACGTACACACGTTCACCATTTTTTATTTTATCTCTTTTTATTCGAGATTGAGACAGAAATGGATATTTGTATTCGAAGGTATTTTGTGCTGACTTAGAACAAAGGCAAATTACGAGCGATTCAGATAGATAATTAACGAATATTTATTGGATTTTACTTTTTGGGTAGTTGAGTGCAATGCTGCTACATTCAGGCAATAGGATTGTATGCATATATATATACATATATATGCCGCACCAAATCGACCAAGTCGTGAACTTGAACAATTTATTTGCTTCCGTATACGTGACTAGATAATTAAATACATACCACGCTTACACTCATTTTTCAATAGGTATTTATGTTCTTTTTTATATGAACTCAGTTTTTCATGACTATGATTTTTAGGGTGAGTGACTTGGTGGAATTTACCGACTGAGTGAAAAGATAATTGTGGGAATTTATCAGGAAAATTTAATAAAACAGATGAATGATTGATGAAAAGTAGGAATCAAAGTAACAGATATGATTAAGAATAATTCAGTAATCATTATTGAGTAGGCTGTAGGTAAAATGAACGATATTTTGAATTTTCCCGCCAAATGAGAATTGTGTCGCTGCGACATTTTCGCTGGCGTGAATGACTCTGGTTTTGTTGGAAATAATTGATATTCGTATTGTATATTATTCTAAATTCATGCGTACAATAGTTTTCACAAGCATTATTTTTAATTGAATATATATTAATCACATATTATTATATTCGATTGATCCCCCTTCATGGTCTCCATATATATTGACTAGCGGTTTAATATTCAGAAATACATTAGAATTATCAAAAATATGGAAACAGCAAAAAAAAAAACATCATTATTATTTAATGAAATTCGCATTTTGTATTGTTTATATAAATGTTTACATCAATCGATCTCTCAACTTGTTCTGTTAGAGATGGCTCAGTACTCAAAATTATATAATCGAAAAGGTGCCGTTCATTTTTATTAGCCATTGACAAGACTAATAAGTTTGGATTATTAGCCAAACGATTGATGTCAAGATCTGAGAAACCGAAAGAAATTTCTTCATGTATTTATTATCTTATAAGGTGCTGTTTTTAATATAGATCAAACGGAGGGAAATAGTCCCCAATGAAAATCGAATTTACCCATAACTGGAATTTTGAACGACATGGACGGCTCAGAAACAGTCATTGTTCCGATTTTAGCAGATGCAGTAACACTGAAATGTACCACTCTTTTTATCTTAGTTACAGGATCAGTAAAAATTGTGAACGCTGCATATGAATCCGACGATATCTGTATAACATCAACTGTCCAACATTGAAAATTTGGAAAGTCATCTGTCTCCTGTGCGATTGCTCCGACAACATACCGTTTTCCTGCTATCTGTAGGACACGACAATTGAGAAAGTATCGAGTCTTCCACAATGACTTCATAAAAATGCAAGAATACAGAGCCAAATCCAAATTTCAATCATATAGTAACATCAATAATAATATGTTCAGTTATTCATGCCTTATATAGGTCTGGTTCAACGATATCAATCACTTGATGAAATTGCACTTCTAAGAAAAAAAGCACTCCACATGATATAATCAACAATACCAATAATATGAATGCTAGTATCAATCTACAAGCTATCATTTCATGTGAATGTGATCACTGGGAAAAAAGTTGTATGTTACAAAATCTATTGTACTGTATAATGCTACGAATAACTCGAATCTAACAGATTCTGGAATCGTGTGTGTTTAATATATAGCAACAAGAGAATCACTGCGCCCAAAAATTCAATCACCGTCATACATAAAAACTTTGTTGACGCACAATCTTTGTATATATATATATATGTACAAAAAGTAATGAACAATTAGATCCGAAACTTTTGAAATGGTTGGTATTATCAGGAATATCGATAATACCAACCATTTATCTGTCGCTCCACCGCCTTTGGGCAATTTATTATAATCTTACGAAATTGTTGACGATTACACTGGTATTGAAGTTGCTTTACCTTGTAGTTTTTTTGTAAGTGCACAGCGTATGTATGCATTACAAGGTGGTGATAAAACACCATATTCTATTGCAATTGAATCATACACCCAATTGAAATCAATGAAACTCAATCAATTTTACTAATGAATTTATTATTTTTTCGAACGATTCTGTCCGGATATTTATACTCCAGGTATAACCAAACATTCTCAAAGATGATAATTTATAAAATACATTGCTATCGACTTGAGTTAGTTCGATTGGTGGCTTTTTCAAGTTAGAATCAGCCTTTTAATTATTTTTTTTTCTCATTCAACAAATGTTCATAAATTCCTAGACCGCTATAACTAATACTCTACTCATAAACTCAGGTTTTGAGCGAAAGCATCTTGGACAATATCTCAAAATTGTCAATTATATTTCCTATTTGAGCTTGCCGATCTGATGAACACTCGGTGTTATCGATATACATATCCGCACGAAGCATTTCTTCCTCATTATCTGATAATGTTGGCCTCGTGCTCATAATGAGATAATCGAAAAACTTGGTATCATCTCCAATCATTGAGAGAGCCAATAATTCGGGCCTCTTCAGCATATGATATATTTGGAAATCTAGAAAAATTCATTACAATTTTAGTCACAATGAAACACAAATAGTGTCATTCTAGTAATGTAAAATTCACCTATATGTGTCATTCCATAGGTCAAAGAAACATTAAACACGACAGATGTATCGTATTCAACATCTACAGTTGCCTTAAAAAAAGCCAGTTTGCGTTCATTTGTCACCGTCTCGGTAAAATGAGAAATACCCACATACGAACTTAAATTTGTCTGTAAAATGTGGGCTACCCAACATCGAAACTGCGGGAAGTCGGTTCTAGGCGTGATCACTGCCACGACATACCAATCTCCTGCAATCTTTACGGCAAATATGTTTATGAAGTGGGGATTTCAAACAGATGAACTGGATTGTAGCCAAATCTGAGGGTAATACAGGAATACGAATAATACAAATAAAATGGAATGAATTATCCATGCCTTATATCGATCTGGTTGGTAAGAGTCAATAACTGCGTAAGCTTCAGCATCAAACGCAACTAAATCCACTAGTATGATGAATATTATTATTTTCACAGATAACATCTTACGAAAATCACTTACACTCAGAGGAAATCTCGAATTCTTCAAAACTATGTTACACACTGCTACGACTGATTTGGATCTGAAGTATTCAAGTTATTTCAGAAGCATTCGGTGGCTTGAAAAAAATTACCACAGTTCACGAATAAATTGATGTTGTAGATAACAGTCTATCATGGTGTAAATTGTATTAATTACTTCATGTGTATGCTTCGATGTGATACGTCGCAGTCCGACTGATAAAATACCTCCACATCCCTGTATTTCTGACTCTGATACCTCAATGTCTTCTATCAAAGACACGTTCCATTTACTAGTCCTTTACTCCTAACCAAACCGTTTAACTACAATATAATGTCGATGATAATAATGGTTAGTTTATTAAGTCCAACCAGAATCTCGAGCATATGAACAAAAATGAACGCTATTATTCATGTCATGAACCGACTTAGCGAGTGTGTTCATCATTACTTGAGGTTTAGCATTGGAACCATATCCATGCACTTGGACATCATCAACTCTCTATTAAACGGCTCACATGGGTATATACAAATATAAAAGAGAAGCCATGCTCCACATAATAAGAGAAGCCATCGTGTCATATTTTGCAACAGATACAAGCAAACATACACGTACGTGCCTTTTCAAAGGAAAAACAATATCCACAGCGTTGCAGAAGATAATTTTTTATTGCTCTTCGCTTTTATCGCTCTAGTGATAATAAAAAAATCATGATAAGCAAAAAATTCGCATTTATCTTTCGTTTGCGAATGAAAAACTAGTTTGAATGATGGGACGTAAACAAATCGAAGGAAATACAAAATATATTGCGGTTTTTTCAATATGATGCGTTGGCATGAGTTGAACAGGTTCAACATTGCGTATTAAAACACTACAATAATTCTGAAGTAATCTTCTACATATAGTACGCCGAAATTGATAGTAGATGTTGTATCCTTAGGTATTTATAACGGACATAATGATATTTCATTTTCCAAAGTAGAAAAACATATCAGTATAGGATGAATATATATCAAAATTTTTAATTCGAAATAGCTGCGCGTGGCGTGGGCTCAATCAAAGAATACTCTCCTATAGAAGCTCATCGCTAGTCCATTTTTCGCGCACCCTGAAAAGTTTAGTACCTACCCTGAAAATCAGAGGCCGACACTTATTCAATGTCGGTATTTGAAATATTTACCAGTAGAATCAACGGCAGTCGCCGTCTTCTGGCAGCACTGAATACGAATTAATATAGTATACTTGTAACAGAGATCACGACAATATGGACGCTTGACAGAATCATCTGCCTGTCAGAATTAATTACGATCTAATAAACAAAATAACTGAGTCACGCATTTGTGGATAGATATTCACACCCGAATTCAGGGTGAAAATATTTATATTTAAACGTAGAAAATGTTGACCGCAGCGGCGAGTAATCTGTCAAATAATACTGGCGGATCGTACAGCAATGATAAACCCCTGGGTAGTGGAGGCGAAACTGAACTCGGTACTGATCCGGCTTCAGGAGGATTTTTTCACTCTGATTACAAGAAGTAAAAATTATCTTTGTAATATTTTATTTCCCAATTAATATTTCATGAGTATATAAATTATATTAAGATATTTATTTTATAATGATCATGAATACATCTATTTGATATCAACAAATATTCAATATTACTGACCAGGAAGTATTCCGTATTTTCCAGACATGAAGACTTAAAACAAATGTTAGATAGCAACAAAGATGGACTCAAACTTGAAGCTATGAAACGTATTATTGGGGTATGTGAGCAAAAATTCAGATTTCGTTTTTTTTGTGTGATTTAATCTTCGTCGATATCGTTTTCAATATGCATTTTTAGACCTGATATTATATTCTACTATTACTGATCATTCATTTTCTTTGGGGTTCAGTTCTTCGAAGACTTCGTTGAATGACTTTATAACGGGACCAAAATGATGAATTATTAATTCATGATCGCGTTGCATTTTCCAAACTCACTATATATTATCATTTTATTGAGAGATATTCTCGTGCGTTCTTTTGATCATCCAATCTTTCATTCTCTGCTTTATTCAGATGGTAGCCAAAGGCAGAGATGCATCGGATTTATTTCCAGCAGTTGTGAAAAATGTTGTATCAAAAAATATTGAAGTTAAAAAATTAGTCTATGTTTATTTGGTGAGATATGCTGAAGATCAACAAGATCTTGCATTGCTATCAATTTCTACATTTCAACGTGCATTAAAAGATCCAAATCAATTGATAAGAGCAAGTGCACTGCGAGTTCTATCAAGTATACGAGTACCAATGATAGTTCCTATTGTTATGCTGGCGATTAAAGATTCTGCAAGTGATATGTCACCATATGTACGAAAAACGGCGGCACATGCAATTCCAAAATTATATTCGTTGGATGCTGAACAGAAAGATGAATTGATTAGTGTTTTGGAGAAATTGTTGTCTGATAAAACAACATTAGTTGTTGGATCTGCTGTGATGGCATTCGAAGAAGTTTGTCCCGAAAGAATTGATCTTATTCATAAAAATTATCGGATGCTTTGTAACCTGTTGGTGGACGTGGATGAATGGGGACAAGTTGTTATTGTTAATATGTTGACACGATATGCTAGAACGCAGTTTATAAATCCCAACCTCGACGTAAGTCTCAATTTTCTATCGTATTTTTCTGTGGAGAATTTAATAATTTGTCAAGATATATCAATTGAATACATTTTTCTCCAATAAACTTCACCTTTCTGCTACAGGATGTAGAGGAAGATCCGAATCGCCCATTCTATGATTCGGATTCTGACTCATCAAACGTAAAAAAAGCGAAGTTTTCATTGGACGCTGATCATCGATTGTTATTGCGAAATACAAAACCTCTTCTACAAAGTCGTAATGCATCAGCAGTGATGGCTGTTGCTCAACTTTATCATCATGTAGCACCACGTAGTGAAGTTATGATCGCTGCCAAAGCGTTAATTCGATTACTTAGAGGTCACAGAGAAGTTCAGAGTATCGTTCTTCATTGTATTGCTAGTATATCAATTTCGAGAAAGGTAACGTAAGTATTGCGAATATACGCGCAAACTAGAGGTTCCAAAATTTTTATAGCATTTAAGGAAATTAATTCTGATTAAGATGACTAAATCTGTTCTTTTTCATAATTTTAGGGAATGTTCGAACCATTTCTCAAGTCATTCTTCGTTCGTACATCGGATCCAACACATATCAAATTGTTGAAATTAGATATTCTAACAAATCTAGCAACTGAGACAAGTATTGGCGTAATCCTACGCGAATTCCAGACATACATTTCTAGCAGTGATAAAGAATTTGTTGGTGCGAGTATACAAGCCATTGGAAGATGTGCTAGTAATATAAAAGAAGTGACTGACACTTGTTTGAATGGATTAGTGTCTTTATTGAGCAATCGGGATGGTGAGTGAACTGAAAGAAAAATTGCAAATTTTCTTATTAGATTTCTGTATGGTTTTTCCTTTTATTTTATACTTCGTATAACACTAACTATAATATCTATGCAGAGGTCGTCGTTGCAGAGAGTGTTGTCGTAATAAAGAAGCTCTTGCAAACCCAACCAAACGAACATAAGGAAATAATAGCGCATATGGCAAAACTAATGGATTTTATAACGGTACCTCAAGCTCGTGCATCAATATTATGGCTTCTTGGTGAATACTCCGAACGTGTGCCTAAAATAGCGCCAGACGTATTACGAAAAATGGCCAAAAGTTTTATAAATGAAAAAGACATTGTTAAATTACAAGTATTGAACTTGGCTGTAAAATTATGTTTGAATAATCCAGAGCAAACCAAATTATTTTGTCAATACGTTTTTCAACTCGCTAAATACGATCAAAATTATGATATAAGAGATCGTGCACGTTTTCTCCGTCATTTTATACTAGATGATGATAGTATTGGTGATGATAAGAAATTACGACAATACGCTAAAAAAATTTTCTTCAATCCAAAACCTGCGCCTACATTAACTTCGAGATTCAAAGGTTCACAATATCAATTGGGTACTTTATCACACTATCTTGACATGCCATGTGTCGGATATCGATCATTACCAGATTTTCCGGACGTTGCACCTGATCCATCCGTAAGAAATGTGGCTGAGCCTGTGCCCGCACCCGACCATGTTTATCGTCCACGTGACAAACGTCATCAACGAAAAGAGAAAAAAGTGAAAGAAAAATCATTTTACAGTGAGGATGAAAGTACACCAGCTGATGGTGAGTCAATTTTTCCCCTATATGTGAAATAAATTTATAATACAAACAATAAAATAAATTTCATTTCATTGTAGAATCTGATGATGAATCGTCCGGAAGTTCTTCGAGTGAAACATCAGATTCAAGTGATAGTGATTCTTCTGATTATACATCTCAGTCGGATAAATCACAAGAACGTTCATCAACAAGAAAAAAAAAGATTGTTGTGAAGTCAGAAAGTTCCGATAGTGAATCAGAGTCAGATGATTCAGAATCGGAATCAGATGACGATGATGACGATGACGATGAAGAAGAAAGTGAGTTCTCGATGACAGGACGTAAACAAAAAAGATCTGAACCAGTGGTGCATGTGCCAAAAGAAGATGTTAAAACCAAACCGAAAAGTAGCCTTGACTTACTCTTAGAATTGGACGATGGTAAATTTCAATCACAAGATAATTATCAATATGTAGATTCACCAATTCAGTCTATCCCGATATTGTATTTGCTGATTTAATTCATATCTCATTTATTCTAGTTATCCCAATGACACCAATAATGACACCTAGTTTAGGAGGATTTTTAACACCAATTAATGCTACAATGATTAATGGTGTAACTGAAGTATCATCGTCTTTCACCCCTGTACGTAAGGTAGAATTGATAAATAAAATAAGTGGTCGTGGTATGCGGGTTGAATCACGTTTCACACGATGTCAACATTTGATCAGTTCAACATTGGTTAGCGTTGAATTAACATTTGTCAATAATGGAAATGAGACAATCACTAATATACGTATTGGTAATAAAAATTTGCCATCCGGAATGTCCATTCAAGATTTTTCACCAGTCACGGCATTACATCCAAACATGACTATTTCGTCGACCCTTGGAATAAATTACAATGATTCAACACAGCCGGCTAATTTCAATATTGAATTCACCATAAATGATGAAACTCATGTATCGCCAGTGAATCTAAAAGCACCTGTGGGTGAAATCATACGAGCTGTACAATTACCAGAGAGTATGTTCAACACTGAGAAAGAAAAACTGAAAGGGATGAATGAACATAGTACAAAAATACAATTTTCGGGTAGTAAGAAAGATTTATCACAAAAAGTGGTTGAAGCTGCCAATCTTGCAATTATTACAAGCGAAAATGATATATTGAGGTGAGAACTAGATAAGTTTTTTATTATCATTCGTTAGCAGTTGTTTGAATCATATTTTTGTTCTTTTTATAGATTCGCCGCTCACACATTAACTTCGAAATCTTTGACTCTAGTAACGATAAGGATATTAGATAAACAACAAATTGAAATACAAGTCAATTGTGAGAAGATGGTCATTGGATCAATGTTATTGAATGAGATTAAAGGACATTTACAGTGAGCGTATTTGGATATCATATGCGTACAAGAAAATATTATTATTGAGAATATTGAGGAAAAGGGAGGACAATGAAAGAATCATCTCGCAGTTTATCAATTGTGATAGGCAAATTTCTCTTCCTTTTTTGTTATTACAAATGCTTGCAGTGTGTATGTCATTCCACTCGAATTTTACAATGAGGTAATCAATACATCTAAAGATTTTAAATATAACACACAAATATATATTCTATTATACAAGAAATTTGTTCATAGAATTTACAGTTATCAAACGATGTGTTTTATTTTCAAAATGAACCATACTAGCTTGATTGATCCTTCGACTCCACCATTTTCAATCTCCCAAAAGCGTAATCGATATCCTTCGTGCGCTCTCAAAAATTTCTTCAATACTAGAAAAAAAAGGCCAATTGTCTGGTAATGCATTCAGATATGAATACATTATCGATTTTTCGTAATACCTTGTAGCATGCCTTGAGATATTGGTTTAGAAAATCCTATATCTTGATGAGGATAACGTTTCACAATGTCACACAATATTTCTGTACCCAAACCGCGGTTTCTGTATTGTGACCTGATGTAAGCTGTATCGAGCGTATTCATCGAATATTTTTCCGCTGTCTCAGAAATTTCAGTTCCTATATGAAATTACGTTGAGAGGAGGAGAATTCTTCCATTGTTTCGGTAATCATCTCATCTTACCTTTCAGTTTCATAGTATAAAATCCAACTGGTCTACCATCTATCCATCGTATGAAAACTTCATCAACATCATCTGCGTAAGCATAGATTGATTCGAATTTTTCTTCCTTTGGCGCATCAATTTCCGGATAAATAATTTGATTCAATACATAATAGATAATCTTATCGCGTTCAGACCGAACCTATCGCCGTGAAAATTTGTAGAACATACGTTAAATCTGAATTTCGAACATAATCTTGACATAGCAAATAATTACACAAAAAAGTTTCGGTACTTTTTTCCATTCATTTCGACGAATATCATCAACTCTTTCATCAATATTCATGATCTCGTTATTTTTCCTGATGGCAATGAAATTCTCACACACTTTACAATCAATACGAATAACATCTCCATTAATATTCAATGAACGAATGTCTAATTTATATGAACGAATTGATTGGATATCTCGACACCTGCCAGTAATAGAAAAAACCCATTCAATCAATATTGAATAGAAATATTGGGGGAAAAAAAAAGAAACCAACCTTGTACAAAACATCAGGAACGAATATTTAATAAATAGGCGGCGAACAGTTTTCAATCTTTCAGATAGATTGACGCTATCACGTTATACATGTATAACTTATAATCTCGATTTTTCACAATCACTGATATGCAGTCATGCTGTTACATCATCAGAGTGAATAAGCTCTTATGCATCGTAATAACGCGCAATTTAATCCGTGTCACATAGGCACAGTTACTTATACACAACCTTGAATTCATCTTCTCATAGCCACCAATATCATTTTTAAATGTTCAATTTTAATTTTCAAGACACCCCGAAATATCTTATAAATTTTATATACATCCAATATTTACGTCCAGTAATCACAAAATTCATTCACGCATATTGGATAATTGGGATTGTTACAGAAAAGTGGATTAAAAATCAACATCTATTTCAAAATCTTCATCATAAATATTATCATCTGATTCATAATCAAGATAAACAGCTGGAAAATCAATGTCTTCATCATCTTCATCATCTTCATCATCTATCATTCCAAGATAGAGTTTCCCATAACATTTGGACGAGGATGATTGGTAGTGTAAATATGGTTTCTCTCGATCCAAACGCACTCTACAAGTCCAGCAAAAGAATGTGTTGCATCTCCCACATGTCATCTTATTGCATCCATCCAATTTCTTGAAAATGAAGGAGTGATGATATTAAATTACAATCAATTAATACAGAGTTTATATAACAAGAAAAAACATATATCAAATGAATAATGTGCTTACCTCAATTGCGGCATTGCAATGGGGACAATTACGACTATTGCTATTTATCCAGTTTTCTGACCTTGTATTTTCGACGAGTGCTTGCAATTGTTTTTTACCATAACGTTTCTCTAAAATCGCTTTGGCCGCGGCTGACCCCGACTCATAATTATTTACAAGTTCTTGTTTATCCGCTTATTTAATGAATGAAAAAGCAAATTATTAATGTGTTTTTGTATGCATTGCGAGTTAGAGATGTCATATATTAGAACTTAATTTACCAGTTGGAAGTTTGCAAGGCTCTATCCCATGATAAACCATTTTACAAAAGAGACAAAATGCGTATCCACACGAAGGACATTTTGCCATTTTTTCATTGGGCTCTTTAGTAACGGGATACTGACATTGACGTCGTGGGCAATGAACGATGTCCAGCATCGTTGCTAATGTAGCATTGAGCAATGTTGAATCATATTTAGAAAACAGTTCTGGGCTGACTAGTTCTTTTATCTAAACAAAACAAATAAATTTAATTCATCCAGATCAGGGTTATCCAATTGGAAGAAAATTGTATAAAGAATTTATAGCTTTGCCTGTCCATTTAAAGCTTCTGATGTACATTTGTCCTCAGGACAATTGATATTTTGGACAGCGCCATCGTTTATTTTCACTCCAAAATATCCCGAAATGCAGTCCTTGCAAAAAGTATGCAAACACGGTTTGAATTGCGTACAAGAATCGCCAGATTTGTCAGCGAAACATATTTTACACGTATAAAAATTCTTTTTGAATTCAATTGCAATCCTCTTTTCATTATAATCATTCAGCATCTGAATAGGATTCTGATTTTTTTGTCGATCAATGACAGCTCTTTTATCTTCTCTGTTCCGGAATTTATTCCTTGGATGTTTCGGTTTTTTCCGTGAATACTTCATATTTTCAACTCTGTCTCTGCCAGAATTGTTGGCAACAGGCTCACATTGTCTAGCTCCACCACTGGTTTGCATATTGGAGTACTTATTTCTTTCTAATCTAATTTTGAAGTTCGTATACGGATACTCCATATTCAGACTATTTTGTATACCTAAATATTCCAATGATTCATTTTGCAGAAATGCTACCCAAGTGAAAATTATCTCCTGTCCAATATTATCAATCCACAATTCATCCATTTTTTTACATAATTTCTTCAACATTGAATACGACAACCATGAGCAGCATAGAGTGAACTCAGGAGGTGAAACAGATGGATAATTATTAGGCAACGTTATAAATAATGAATAAGGTGGCAAATGTGAAATAGGAACTTTCTCCACCGGCTCATCAGGTTTTCTTGTGTCGTTATAAGTGAAATAATAATCTGTTGGTAGTGGAATGAATATCTTCAATGTGCAGTAATATTGTCCATCAATCTCGTGGTATGAGAATTCTTCATTATTAAATATACTTTCCAGTGCAACAATCTCATCTTTCTGCTGTTCACTAGCCATATTTAATACCTGCAAAAAGAAAACCAAATACATCATTAATTTGTCTCAATAACCATATGTTCTTTTCAACATGAATTTCATTTGAATTTGCATTGACAACCTCCACAAAATCAATTACTTGTGAATACAAAACTTGTGTTGACTGTGTATCACATCAATGAATTACATTGACGAAATCGTATCCAATAAAATTCGCCAAAGGTTAAGTCACGAGGTTGATACCGAATAACTTCATTCACCTTCGAAAACACACGCACAGAATGATATGATTCTTATTCCAACCAATCACATTCAGCCATTCATGTACATCGCTAATATATACATTTAAATCCAATTTTACGAACGATATGGGAAAAAAAAAGATGGACTTTTGAATCTCATCATCTACTTGTAGCTTCTAATTTATATGAATTGAATAAAAAATCGCGAGATAAGAAACCTGAAAAAGTAATTAATGATTGATATTCATTCATTTCATAAAATTCATTATTCTTCTTTCAAAATTATCCCCATTCGTTCAATATCTACACTACCGACATGAGTGTAACTTAAGAATACGTCTGCGAATAGTTGCCGGAATTATGGAACTGTTTTGACCATCATTTGTCATTACAATATTTGCAAATTAGCAAGTCAATGTGATAATATTTTGTGTGGTCTTACACAAGAGAGGTTGATAAATTGCTGTCGAACTGACAATAATATTGAGCAATAATGTCAGTTCTGCCACGTGGCATTGATGTACATCAATGCAAAATTTGACGTTTTTTTACGTATACGCACAGATGAGAGTGCCGCTAGTCAGTTTTATTGATAACATTATTGATATAAGTTGTCTAGAATAATGGAAGACACTAAATTAACGTGGAAACTCAGTGTTCCAATATGGACAAGTGCCATTATGTCGGTATTTGCATATTTTGTAACAATTCGTTTAATACCGGGGTTGAAGGATATGTTCATCAAGGCTAACCTATTCGGTAGCGATATGAACAAACGCAACGGTGGCAAAGTGTAGGTTTTGCCTCTCATTCAATGATTTTTTTATGAATATTGATAGTTCATAATTGTTTCAACCCTAGAATGACCGGGGAAGGTCATGACTTTGATATTTCTTGCGTTTAGAAGACGTTCAGAAAACAATTCAATATTTCCTCATGTACCTGATGTGAAGTTTTTATTGTTCTTGATGATGATTTTGTTGATTCCTGGTATAAAATTAAGGACAAAATAGTGGGAAACTGATATAATGAAAGAATTGTATTCAATGATTTTTATGGATGATCACGGAGTTTGTAAAGATTTTATCAACAGTTGCTCTTTCTGTCTGTGCAAAATAATGGGTACTGATTTTTGCATCGATGCTCTTGAGGGAATATATGTCTGTATGTATATTGAGGACTGAATATTGGGAAGGAATAGCCATAGATGATGTTAAGATATGTATCTCACCTAATTGATTACTTATGCGTTGAACACAAAAGAAATGAGAGGTAGATTGCAGTCGAAGTAATACCGAAAAGTTTATACAAGAGTTATGATATAGATGTGGAATAATGAATATCGATGACTTGTGGGTCATTCTAGGGTTAAATTCTGGTGCTATATGAACACTTTTTCTTTTAATTAGCCAATTTTAACATTTATTATTGACTTTGCATTACTCATTGCAGTCCTGAAGCATTGGGTGTTGTCAGTGGATGTATTTTTCTCATCACACTATTCATCTTCATACCAATCCCATTCACCAATTACATTTTCGAAAATTCAAATTTTCCTCACAATGAGGTAACGTGAAATACAAGGATTTTTGTATATGGTTCATTATTTATTCTGAAATTGATTTGGTATTTTTTCTTTTCCATGATAGTATAATTTTAATTACAGTTCGTTGAACTCTTGGCTGCACTCCTTTCCATATGTTGTATGCTGCTCCTTGGTTTCGCCGATGATGTTTTAGATCTTCGATGGAGACATAAAATTTTATTGCCAACGATAGCTTCATTGCCATTGTTGATGGTTTATTATGTGAATTTTAATTCAACATTGATTATCATACCAAAACCGTTGAGACTATGGTTTGGATTTTCAGTCGACCTCGGATTAATTTATTACATTTATATGGGAATGCTGGCAGTGTTTTGCACAAATGCAATTAATATATTGGCTGGTATAAACGGTTTAGAAGTTGGTCAAAGTTTAGTGATCGCTTTGAGTATAATGATATTTAATATCATTGAATTGAGTGGACCGTTATGGAAAGCACATCAGTTTTCACTATACTTCATTCTTCCATACATAACAACATCACTTGCACTCTTCAAATATAATTGGTGAGTAAAAAAAACAATTGAAATTATTAAAATATTTTCGAGTTGTAATATAAGATTCATAACATGCATAAATTACTCAACATTCATACTTTCAATATAATAAAACATTAGTATAATGTATAAATTCGATATCTAATAATATTTTAATGTACATGGAGAACTTCTTTCGAGTATTTTCGTGTCATTAAATATCACAGAGATCTGAGTATTCATCAAAGATATCAATAGTAATCAAGTTTAGCGTAAAAATTTTCCACTAACCAATCATACTTAAAAGTGTTTGCTAGTACAGTCTCAGGCGCAAAATATGAATCGCGCGATTTATAGACTCTCAAAAGACTGGTTTTTCCATCAACCCATACACCGGTACCAATTAAATCTTCAACAAATAATACATCATAATTTTTTGCATTCGCAGTCGTTCCTTTTTTCAGACCATTATGCTGTAGAGCATTCAAAATATTTGCTGGCGCTTGACAATAGTGGCAATACCATCCCCCATAATGATTCAAATCGCCAATAACTAGCCCCAAAGTATCGCGGTCGTTCGTTTCACCGACCAATTCACGTTGTAATACCATTGAATTCGTACGAAAAGCCTCGTAAATTAATCCAACTGTACAAGCGCCAACAGTAATCGTTGTTTTCAATGGATGTTGCCAGAAAAATCCGAATACGGACCATCTGAGACGAAAGCCAATAGGCTGAGGCCAATTGTCATATACTTTTAAAAACATAAGGGCACGCCAATTCAGTATTTGTTCGGCTTCACTCATTACATAAATATCATCTTCTCTAATATTTTTCACTCTTTCACTGATTTTCTCCCAAATATATTTGGATATGATTCGTATTGGTTTATGCACTTTAATTGCAGTATTTATATATAAAATTTTGTTTTGTTGTGAACCTAAAACACCTTTACTCAATCTATGTTTAAAATTGTCTTCAGCTTTGCTAAAATCACATATTACAAAGAGATCAACCACTTGATATAGTTCTTCAACAATCACTTCCGTAATTTCATAATTAAAATCATTCACGCAAAATGTATAAATTATTCTTCTAGCCGCTCTACGGCGTTTCAATTTTATATTTTGTTTCGATGCCATTATTGCACGCCACACAACTTCTGGCTGTCCACAATCTAAACCGTGCCAACCCTGTTTGCATATGCATTTGTCATTATTTTCTATATCACGCATCATCTTCTCATTCAATCCTTCACGCCAACACATTGTATGATTATACATTGTGAAAAGACTCGATGTTTTTATTTCTTTCAATCTTACATCGCCAACGATTGTTTGATAAGTAGGCGCTGGGCTTTGATTCACTGCTGGTTTAGTTGTCACCTATGAAACGAAATATTTTCATTAAGAAATTGACTAATCAACCGAATAATCGACTCGGATAAAGAATTGTGGGAGGAATAAGTCAATGAAAGAATTTACCTCGACTGTCTCCGTGTCAACAAAACTGACAGGACTCCTCATTGTTGGTGTACCATACTCTGTTGATGGTGTTGATGCAACGTAAATCATTACAATAAAAACTTGGAGAACCAATAGTGTATATAATACAACCAGTTTTGCATCCAGGCGGTTCTGCATGGCACTGATTATTCAATTCAGTCACTGCTATTCTTTTTTTTTGTATATTCTATCAACTCCGAAAATGGTTTTTCCCTTTCACATTTCCATTTATTCCATTTACTTCATTTTACATGTTAAATTATCACCTGTTAACATAAGAGAAAAGTGAGAATGAAATGGGGATACAATACTTGAGTATAATATCGGCTTCAGGGTGTTTCATGTGGAAGACAAAGTTATCGATTTTGAAGTCGCGAAGTACGAAGTTGCCATGCTCCGAAGTTGAAGGTAATATAATTGAATATAGGTGTCTAATGGGAATACTATTGTCCGACAAAAAAAAATTCTATTCGAACTATTATTATTTGAACAGACGTGTTTTTCTTTCAGTAAATTAATAATATTTATACATCCCTTCAACGTGACACAGTAACGTGCTACCTATGACGTCATTGGGTCACCGACTGCATGTGGGATGCCCGCAATCTACTTTTGTAGTATATGAATTATAAATAACTGGTCACTCACCGGTGGCAATGTCGTTGTCTCTATATCCGTCACACAGTTTATTTCTAGCAATGTTATTGAGAATGCCATGTTGTCTCTCACATATATTCAGACTCTGTTTTTTTTCTTTCCCCACTGTGAGTACATCCTCGACACAATACTTTTTCGTTTGATATGATTCGCAGACCGTACGTGGGTGTCAGTACTTCAAGGAATTAATTCTATTGTGTGTGTTCACTCTGGCCCGTCTTCTCGGGTAGTGACAAAATCAAAAACCACACCCGGGCGATGTACCACCACTTCTGGCCCCTATATACGTCTCACCCGCGGTAGTCGAGGCGCGACCGGAATGTCTGGAGGGCGACAAGCCTGATCACTTTGTTTCCCGAGCGCATGCGTTCGTTTCAGAATACATTTGTCATATATATGTCTTAATTTATATGTAAGAGAGTATGTCTATGATAGCTCACGACTGTGACTCACAGCTAACAAATGTTCACATCCAGCTCTTCTCCCACACATTCTGCGTTTTATGTATGGTGAAAATTTTAAATAATCATAGGTCCCCAGATTTGGATTTAGGCAACAATTAAAAGCATTTGAAAAGTGTGCGCGCGATCAAACTTTCAATTTATTTTCCACATTTTTAATTTTGTAGGATAATTGAGGTTTAATTGATTCATATGATAACAAATTTTTATTACGAGAAAATTGAAGTACGAAGAAATGTATTTTAATCGATCACATACTCTGTTTTTTTTCGGTCGAAAATGTTCAGAGATTCTCGGCTGGAATCTGGAGCACAAATGTCTCAGTACTCCCACTCCTCTGAGTCTTCTTCTTTATTTGTCCCCCCCACTATATACCATCTTTTGATTCTACTTGAAAATTTGTTGGCTGGATTGTATCTACCTTGAGAAAACCATCTGCTGCGGGCAACGCACAATAAGAATGGGCATTGCACGAGTTGATGCCAGGTGTTGCACAAGGATTATATCAACCAGAGTTGGTGCTGTATCCATCCCATACAACGACATAAAGGAATTGAATGAACTTTGCACTACTCTCATAGAAGAAGAGATGAACTGATACTGAAAAATAGACCTATATGTTCTCTGTTTTGTTCTCTTTTCAGTTACCCTGCTCAAGTATTCGTCGGCGATACATTTTGCTATTTATCAGGCATGACATTCGCCGTGGTTGGAATAATCGGACACTTTAGCAAAACCACATTGTTATTTTTCATTCCACAAATTATCAACTTTCTATATAGTGTACCACAACTTTTCCATTTCATACCGTGCCCGAGACATCGACTCCCAAAGTAAATTGGAAATCAAAATGAGAATCAATCTATCAATCCACAGTTTACTTATTAAGAATTTTTCATCTTACAGATTCAATAAAGAAACTGGCAAATTAGATCCAAGTCTTACGATATTTCAAAAATCAAAATTGAACAGAATAGGTAATTACTATTTAGTTATCTTTCATAATTGACGACAGGAAAATATATTATAAGACGCTAATATCTTTTTTCATTATGTTCAATGATTAAATATAGCACATTTAATGATGACTGTATTCCGATCTCTAAAGTTAGTCCAATGGGAAGAGGATGCAGATGGTATTGTGAAATGCAACAATTTAACACTCATAAACTTTGTTATCGTTAAATTTGGGCCAACGAAAGAACCGAATTTGACTAAAATTTTGCTACTAATTCAAGTAAGTCATTACCAACATTTCTTATAAAATTTTTAGGAGTTTCAATAACTCTATTCATTTATCACAGGTTGTATGCAGTATTTTGGCATTTTCGATCAGGTATCCACTGGCATCCGTATTTTATGATGTGAAATGAAAAGTCATATTGATAGATTGCCAATATGACATCAGATTTCCATCTGATGAAGAACTCAACAAAAAATAATCAACAAATGTAGCCAAATATAAGAACTAGTCTGAACTCGCAGACTCATGAAAAACTAATAAACGATTATTAGGTGTATATGTTTGATGCAGTTATTACCTTATTGTTTTACGTGACAATAAATTGTACAAAGGATAACCATCTTGTTTCAGTTATTTATATTACTAATATGCGTCAACAGAATAGTTATCATGAACAAAAAATGATAGCAACAATCTTTCGTTGAATTGCTCCCCATCATTCCTTTATAATATAATTAAAAAAATCAATGTTCAAAATATATCGCGATTTGTACAGAGCGACCAAACTGAATTACATCAAGCAAAATTCTAATATAATAAACACTATGTCTTCACACGTCACTATATCTTCCATATCCACTTGAGATTTTTTCAACAGAACCAATTAATATTGACAAATCTCAAATACAAAAAATCGTCGTGTTCATCATTTCTCAACTTCTCGAGTGACAAAAAAAAAGTGAGAAAAAAAAATTATTATTGCTCTCTGACTTTCTCCCGTTCACGCTATTTCTTTCTTACAATCAACTTAGTGCATTCAAAATCGATATAGGCACTTTAGGAGAAGAGCGATTGACTCATAAATCATTCAATAATCGGTAATTTGCAGCTAAATATCAGCATTGACAGGGATATATGTTGATCTTCTTTGATCGTATCACGGATACGACTTTGTTATGTTAAAGACAAACTCAAGTTAAACGAATCATTTCTCTAGAACCCGAAGAAATTTGTGATGTCGCGATAATCTCTCTTAACAGTTTATTACGTCATACTTTGCACTCCAAATAGCGAATCTTTCGGTAGCCTGCTAACCATTTTCAATTGCGCTTTTGCTGCATCTTGTAAACTGTATATATGCGTGATTTCCACAGCGGTTCGTGCTAAGGCCAAGGCTTTGTCGAATAAGGCGATAGCTTCCGTTAAATGGCCTCTGAAAATAAACCAGAAATTTAGAATCCAACAATATCAATACATGTATATATAATAATTGTTCAAAAGAAAAGGAAGAAAAAAGAACTGACCTCTGAACTTCGATTGTTCCTAATGTTTCATAAGCAAATTCACATTTATCGTCAACCTCCAATGCTTTATTAATATACTCTGTTGCTTTCTCTACATTGCCAGTCCATTGCAACTGTAATAATCCTCTATGGACATAAACGGTGGCATTCTTCGGATCCTTTTGAATAGCTTTAGCGAAATATAAATCAGCCTTTTCATAAGATTGTGAATCACACAGCATCTGCAATAATTCATAACGATGGGATTGATTATATGCCACGGTTGGATATAGATACAACGAGAATACATTTTGTGCGTGCAGATTTTACCTGTGCATGCAATGTATAACATTCACAGCAGTCTGGGAACAATTCAAATGCACGTTCAAAACTTTTAGTCGCAGTTTCGATAGCATTTGGCACTCCACGAGTTGCATTGTGACGGTAATCGGTATAACATTTTTGAGCATACGTGATGCCAACATTTGGATTCAATTTTAATGCCATTTCGGAATCAGCACGTGCTTCTTCAACTCTGTCCATCAATAAATTGACTTGACCGCGGTGATGATAAATATCACCGCAATCAGGATTAATTTTTATGGCTTTATCAAAATCAGCGAAACATTTATCTGGATTCTCAATTTGCATATACATAGTTGCACGTTTTATAAGCGCATTAACACGAACATCTTTGCTAGCTTCTTCATTACTTATAATTGTTTCGAGGTCGTCAGTGACTTTTTCAAGTTGTCCGAGTAACAAATAAAATGTTCCACGTATAAGGATTAATTTCAATTTGTCAGAAATATCACTGGAATCGTATTTCTCGATTTCTTCATCACAAATTCTTATGATATCGTCATATTTCTGTTCTCGGAAAGCTTCTAAAGCCCTTGCAAGCCCTCTGTAAGTGATAATAATCAATTTACATAGTGCAGTCAAACTGAAAATAACAAGGATAAGTTGTACTCACGGATGAACATCAATCAGGGGTTCATCATTGAGCGTTGGATCATTTCTGAATGAACTGAAATATGTTTTGATGAAATGTTTACTTGGCATTAGTGCAGTACATTTGAGCAAATGTTCTTGGGCGTGTTGTTTACCTGAAACAATAATTTCATCATGTAGATTCTGCAATATAAAACTTGTCGATTGAATATTCTTTCGTTCTATTCACTGCACTCTTCGGATCTATACCCAATTGTTTCAAGACTCTGTCGGCCATCGATAATGTCGATTGGTTCATGAATCTCTCTAAAATACATGCTGCAGTAACGTCTTCCAGTGCGACTTCTAGATCATTAGTTTTTTCCATTACTCGTGCTCTTCTTAACAACGCCTTTACATAAGTAGGATTGAGTTCAAGTGCTTTTGTACAATCCTCCTTAACTGAACTGTATTTTTCCTAGGAAAAACAAAAATCAATTAGACAAGGATTTGATCAAGTTAGTAACTCCCACTCATCATATTTGGATCACGTGAACTCCAAACAATCTCTCTCATGGCGTGTCAAAGAAATTAGAGAATGGCTTCATTCCATCAAATACAAATATTTGGAATCAATAGCAGAATAAATGACCAATCATTAATGACTATTACAAAATCCATTTGATGGATATGAGCAAAAAACCATCAGTTGTGCTAGACACAACTTGAGCATCAATTAAAACGGAAGTGATGTATTCGTATAATGATATACCAATGCCTCATATGCTGCAGCACGATTCTGATACGTCTTCGCTAATTCATCTCTTTCATCTGCCGGGAAATGTTCGATGGCTGAATTATAAAAAAGAATAGCTTCTTCGTATTTCTCAGCGCCGAATGCTTGATTGCCTTCCTTCTTGTATCTTTGTGCCTTTATTGCAGGGGTCTAACAAGAAAAATTTAGATATTAAGCGCAAATTGAATAACACAACTGGTTACATAGATAACATCCATATCTACATGGCAAAAGTTGATTAACACCATTAGGAAAAAAAAGAGCTGCTGACCTCAACCTCAGGAATTTTCCCTGGTGTTTCACCATCGATAGAAATTTGTTTATCACCCACAGTGCCATTGGATTTTTTTCCTTTATTTCCTTTTGATGATTTGCTTTGATTTGTGTTTTTGTAATACATATAGCCTAATCCGAGGGCGACCGGTGCACCAACGACCAGGGCAATTTGCCATTTTGGCAATGAATTGCTTACAGCATTCGCTGCGTTATTTGCTACCGGCATTCTTGGCGAATATTATAATTTAATTTCAACACACCCTGCGTCCTAATGTACAGCTCGCTTGGACAAGCCTCGCAGATATTTATTTTATAACCTCAAAAAATTCCAGCAATCTATCTATCCGTGTGGCGCGCACGAACACCATGCAGAGAGACGTGGGTAAATCCACATCGATCATAGAGGGCCCGTTGGTGGCAAATACTGATAATGAATCAGATGAAATATATATTTTACAGATTATAGATAACAACGCGCCATTTTTCGAGATTACGTCTATATTTGTGTAGCGAATCAGACGAACCACACGTAAGGAATAAATGTCGTGATTCTTAACGCATAATAATTCTTGCTTTAATTGAAAAGAAATTTTATACGTTTCATTGATAATTGACAATCACCAATCATTTATTACAATACGTTATTCTTTTTTTGTAAATGTTTCTGATGTCAAAAACTCCATCTGAAAAAGTCACATTAAATTCTCCTCAAAATCTTGTCATTAAATAGAAATTTCTTTAATGAAAATGTGGATACAATTCGGATTTGAATTTGGGCGTTGGATTGTACTTGCGTGCGCAATGTACATCGTGTTTACTTTTCAAATCTCATAGTTTGCTTAATAGAACGCGCAATCGCGTGAAAAAAAAAGGAAATAATTTATCTAATTGATTACTTTGTGAAGTAGAACCGCAAATTTTTAGGATTATTGTAAGAGAACGTCTTAATAGTTGTTCATACAGAACAAAAATGCCGCCAAAGCTGAAGCGGACATGCATCACTGGTTTTCATGTAACTTCTATTAGTAGTACAATAAATTCTCGTTAGTTGTCGTCAGTGTCGCACTCGGATCAAACAAATAATCTAACAAATTTCTTCATAAACTAAAACTGAACAGCTGAGATTCACATTATATATAACACACCTATGTATATATATATATATATATATATAGCAAACAATAAAGACCTACACAAGAAGTGTTTGGATGTTATTACATATCTATGCTTTTGGATAAATATTTATTTTTAAGAAGGTAACAAATAATCATAGAAGAAAAATGTCCACAAAATCCTCAGTGGATTTACGAGCCGAACTGGCAGAGTTGGTCAAACGAAAAGCAGAAATTGCCGTGAGTATACATTGGTTACACTTGCGACAGTTCCATTTGTATTGTCTAACTATTAATAAACACTTATCATTTTAACAATAATATGCAAAACTGTTTTATCTTTTGTATTTCTTTTGAATCATTTCAATAAGTATTTCAATGATATCAATTTTTATCATTCAAATCCATCCTTGATTGTAAAATTTCATATTTTCAGGTTAGAATCAGCAGTTGATGAAATTGAAGCACTTCATGATTTTTATATTTATAGGGTTTTTAGTTTATTTAAATGAGATGTTAATTGTGCCAATTGTTTGCAGGATACATTAGCTAATCTAGAACGCCAAATATATGCATTTGAGGGAAGTTATCTCGAAGATACCCAGCTTTATGGCAATATAATAAGAGGTTGGGATAGATATTTAGCAAGCAATAAAAATACTAATAGTAAAGCTGATAAGAGGAATAGAAAATTCAAAGAAGCAGAGAGATTATTCTCTAAATCTTCAATCACGTCCATGGCGGTGAGTGATGCTTATTTTCATTCTGCATCTTGATTACTTGTTCAAAAATGTGTGTTATAAATAGTGTTTTTATGTTTCAATAATTATTTTAATCATCTTCATTTTTAGGCCGTTAGCGGTTTGGTGGAAAATACCCAAGAAAAAAGTAAGGATCACAATGGATATTCGTAATTGATATTTCCTGAAAAATTGTAGTTAGATTACTTGGTACTATCTTTTTTCGGTAGAATTTTCTGTTATTTTTCTGTTCTTTCTTTCTATTTGAATCACTGTATAAAAATACTATATAATCAAGCGTAGTCTAGTCAACTTGATGATGGTACTTTATAAGTAGATGAAATTATTAATTCAATTATTTTTCATTCACTTTCTGGTTGATGTTGATGTTCAATGCAATGAATATCGGAAAATTAATAATATTATTTGCAATCAATGGCACGATTATTTTTTACGCATGATTCTTTCCTTTTCTTCACGATGAAATATGTTTCTCATGGTAATGTGAACGCGTAATATGCTCTTTACTTTCAAAGCCATGTGTAGCAGCTTTCTGTCATCTATTTTACTTTCGCCTTGTTCAAATTTTGAAATTGAAAAGAAAAAAAAAATGAAATTGCGAATGAAGATACTGAATATCATTTTCCCTTGCGGAATCATTGGTGCAACTATTCGTTAATTAGTTCGCTCGCCCATGATTTTAGTTGAACGATACAGTGAGTCGGAGTCGCAGCTTGGAAACAGCGGCAGTGAAGACAATTGCAACTATAACAATTCAAATGTGGTAACCTCGGGTAATAGTAAAGATTCAAGTGGAAAAAATCATACATCAATTCAGTCGAGCTATTCACAGAATAATGGTACAATGAGTAATACAGATGGAAATGTATCATTTTCGAATGGCCCATTGTCAAATGGTAGCTTAGAACACGTATCAACACCTGCTAAAGATGGACATAGTAATAGTAAAGAAGCAAATAAAAATAGATCGTCAAATAGTGCTAAAAAAAGTAATAATAAAAGATCTAGGAATAGATAGATTTTAATTTAATCATTTTTAAATAATTGAGATGAGAGATTATCGGTTTCTTCCTCCAACTGTTTCTTTCTGTTTTTAATTTTTTCTTTCAATTTATAGACTAATCACGTACAAAAATTTAAATACCATTTTCCAGTGTCCATATTGTCTGAACTGTATTCATAAATTTTATCGAGGGAGTATATTATCACGGAGAAAAGAAAGACAAAGAAAAATCAAATATAACGATTGAAAAAGTATTATTTCCTATGTTAGTAATAATAATTATCCTATGTATTTTTTGACATTTTTCTTCACGCTAAAAAATCAGCGGGTGTAGTATTCAAACTTTTTTATATGATTTTCTAATACAATCAGACTTTGCAACGCGTATAAATAATTTAGAAATGGAAAATTCTAATTGCTTCATGTTCTTATTGATCTTCTCTTTCACCTTCACTTCAACTGACAAGCGAATGAAAAGAAACAAATTTTCTATCTCAATGATCACGTTTATTTCTATTTACATGTATGTATCTTTATATTAAACGTTTAATTTTTTCTAATCATGCGCTTAATTTTCACTCCATTCCTATAAGTCCCACTGCAAATGATATCAATCGATATCAATATCAAGTGAACAAGAATTCAAGTTTAAGTTGATTGGAAGCACCGACAATAGAAATTCACGGTGACATCTCAGTATTCAATACTCATAATTTATTTTACAACCTATGAACAATTTGGTATAAATGATCTCATGAATTGTAGAAAAGGAAAGTAATTTGAGGCATCTAATAGGGGCTAATTTTTCTCATACACGCAATCTGTGGTGTCCATCACTGCTGAATGACGGAACAAATGTAACTGAATCATGATGTGGTTTTGATGTATATTTTGGTGGTTGAGTTTTAGTTACAACAGCATTGAAACCATTGTGATCATCTGCTGTATAAGTAACAGTACGAATGGAACCATCTGCTTCTACTACTGAATATTCACCTTTAACAGTATCACCATCACGCTCTTCCCATGCTGATTTCGAATCTCCTGTGTATCCATCAAGTACACCATAATTGAATGAGTATTTAGGATATTCCTACAACAACAAATACGAAAAAATAGAAATGACAGAGCTGACATAACAAATAAATGGAATGCGTAAATATTCCACCGTATGATCAGCTTCACGATCGTCATCTGCCTCGTGATGCCTTGTAACTATTGCGTCAGCGGACTTGATGATTGGAGGCGCAACATAAACAACAGATGAACTCTTTGGTAGAGGTGTATAAGACGCCGGCGCCGCGATACGAACATACGTAGGTGACATTGGCGGTGATTGGACATGACGATGATGATTGTAATTATTATCAGTATCGATATTCACGTTTGGTAAATCATTCAAATCGAAACCACATGCTATGGATGATTCGTAGTCATTTTGACGATGTGGATCCACTTCTTCACAAGGTATACTCGATGGAAATCGTCTATTGTGCACCAATCTATATCTGCAATTCGAATCGAACGAAAAATTGAAACAAATACAAGTTGTTCATGAGTAATTAATTTCCACCTGTGTCAATTTGCTTTCACCGATATTCAAACAATTGAGAAAATGAAATAACTGTGCAAATTATCAACCCCTTCAATAAAACGTCGTAATTTTTCCACTTTATAATCTAAGATAATTCACATTCTTTTAAATATATCAGGAAAATCTTTGGTACAACCCTGAAACTTTCTCCAAGATAAGAATATACCCCTGATGTATCTGATGAATTACCTTCGATCAATTCCAGCTTCAATTGTGCTTAATAGCGATGTAACAAAAACGATAATCTGGAAATACATCATCATGAAACTTAATACGAAACTTAATACAAGTATACACATGTCTGCATAATATAATCAATCACAAATAAAACCGCGTAATTTAATGACCCGACATTATACTACATAAAAAAAAACATAAAATGGAAATGATGATTGCGTAATACATAGACGCGTTGAGGAGTGCCTATGAAGCACCCGACAATTTCCTAACATCAGCAATATACATTTTTGACGTTATGAATAAACAAAAGTACTAAAATAGTATTTAAAAAATCAAATTTAATTTTACTCATTCACTCAATGAATAAATTCTAACTTCCATTTAAATCAACCAAAAAAAACAAATCTAAATTCTTATTCTAAATGAAATGTTGAATGAATGACCTTAAAAATTGACATATCGAAAATTGAAGCAGTGAAATTTTTCGTGATCCAAAAATCGTATCAACTATAACTATTCACTGAGCACTCGATGATAGTTTTGCCCGTTATCGCCTCGTTCTCACTGAATATGAGTGGAGTATTGCAGCATCCCTGACGTTGTAACGCGTCTTTATATACCACCGAACATTCACTTGCATTTTTTTGCGTGGCATCCACAACATGTTCTGTTGATTGGATGAGTAAAAGATGTATATACTATTACTCTATGCTATTTGCTATATGCTTTACTTTGTGAGTAACGGTAATGTGCAATCAAGAACGCGCGCGGCATATTCGCATATATAGGCGTAAATAAATATATATATACATATATATATATATACATACACGTAAAATGAATAGATTTGTCTGTTGAGAATTCTATGTACAAACACCTTTGAACACGTTTTTGCTTGCTATATAAATGCTCAGATTCATGGTACATTGATATAATACAACATGCACAGGTACGTTTGTACACATGTATACGTTACAGGTGGTAGTACATGACAATGCACGAAGATGTCAATCGTCCAGAGAAAATGGTTCACGTCGAAGTGTCGTCATTGCAAAAGACACGATCTCTCTCAGGAAAGATATCATATGGCCAATTATTTTCTCCGCTTTGGCGAGCGAGCATTTATATATTATATTTATTTATAAACACACATATATATATATATATACAAATACGATTACATACACGATGCAATGTAATGATGTAGCCATATACATTACTACAAACTCGTGACTAAGTCAATGAACTATAAAGTAATACTGTTCTATAATTATATTTGTGAAAATACAAATTGATCGAGAAACTTCGTTCACTTTCTGTATAAAAATGGACTTTTTCGTCTAATATATTATTTAGTTACATGATTGAAATATACTTCGATACCTGATATTTTATTATTACATTGTTTTTATTATTGACTTTATTATTGTCCTGATGATGAACGAATTTCTGCAGACATAGACAAGTGATGGGTCTAATTATCTCTTGAAAAGATTCGCTATATTTTCTAGAGTTGTTGCAGTATTTGATGAATCTATGACCAAGGCATAGAATTTAATAGAGAATAATTTCGGTCTTCTAAATTCGCTTATACAATTTCAATCACGAAACTTTTCATTATCATCTTGATATTTTAGTGATTAATTGATATCTTTGTCTTCAAAATTGTATTGCAATATAAAGATTCATCTTGCATCTATTCAGATTTCAGTATATTAATATCAAGTAAACATTCATACACATAATTTATTATTTATAATGATGATCAGGGTTATCATCTTCACACCAAGAGACAGTTTTCGCACGCAGGCAGATCCTAGCTAAAATAATGATAGCAAGCAAGAAAATAATGAGGATAATATTAGTATCCTACAATCAAATATTATCCTCGATGAATGTATCAAATGAAAAAATAATTGAGCATATCAATCTGTCACTTATCATTCGGATTTCACCTTTAACACGTTCAAAATGACATATATGTGATCAGATACTGGACCAATCTTCATTGATGTGATTATTCAACGCCTCTGCATTATTTATTTCAACACGTCATGCACAATGTGACGTATTGGCTTCATCAATATTTCATGTAGACTAGTTATAATAATGTGAAATCAAATTTGTTTGTGTCTCTAGCGTTGTTCTATGAGGATATGCATGCGCATATATATATTGTTTTTGTGACTGTCAATGCAACTGTCAAATATTCTTAGTGCGTTTGGATGATGTAGCCGTCAGATTGTCAGGCTATCAGTCGTCATTTGACATCTGACCCACGAGGTCAAATCTAAGTGTTCATAAACGCTTAATTGGATTTGCTACAACGAAGTATCAGTATAAATTACGTTCCTCTCTTCATTGCACTCTGGTTGTCAGTGTCTGACTATTTATTTATTTATTCCTTTTTTTTATTTATTCTATTGAAGTTATTATGTCTCTGTGAAACAATAGAGAGTGAATTGGTTTCACATTATTTTGGATTTAGTTTATGTGATTACACAGTGATGTTGAACAATGTTTAACAATTATACTATCGTGAACAAATGTCAAATGGAAAAGAGAAAAAACTTCGTGGACGTTGCAGTGAGGGGCAGACGGTCGACCTCGCAAATAATCCGACAGGATCTGCAAATTAATTAAGCTGATGTATAAAATGGATGGCGAAGAATATTGTCTCAATGCATTGTGAAAAACTAAGTGCAGAGTTTGTATGTGCATTGCGCACATTGTCGGTGTGGTCAAGTAATAGAAAACTACGAATCATCTAGTGTATTTATTTCGTTTAATCGTAGAAGCGATTTTGAATTACTGTATTCGTATTAAAATGTGATTTAAAGTGTTTTCGTATTGAAACAAATATTATCAATACGTTCTATTTCTATGTGGAAATTTATTCATTTATGGTGAGTGATATAGATAAGTAATGTTATTGAACATTTATATTTGACTCTGATTAGACCGTCCAATTTTTTTTCACATTATCTATCGTATACTTTGCCGAGAAAAAAAAGGGAAACCTTCAGTGTTTTTTTTTTTCCTATTCGATCTCACCGTTTTCGTTCGCGCTCGCATGAAATAATAATGAAGTCATGATAATAATTTTATCATTCAAATGGTTGTATCTGGGTAACGAGTAAGAAAATCAAATATATAATAATATGGTAAAATTGGCTCAATTTTCGATGGAGATATGAAATCTCGTGACTGTTGACTTGCATCACAAATATTTTCTATCAACAGTATTGTAATTTTCTTATTAATTTCTTGGAGAATATTTGCGATTGTTATTTGGAAATTGCATGCAAGATTAATTTATTTGCATTCAATGTTTCTTTCTCATCGAACAGTTAAATAAAAGAATCAACGACATTCTGTCTTTCTCATAGAATATAATGAGGATTGATACATTAGTTGTATATAACTGAATTACGTCGAGACTTTTTATATGTCTGCTCCAAATATCAGCAACTATTATATATAATTTTTCTCTTCATTTGTACGTAATTGTCAGTTGCCAAAAATATCCTCCAGACATGTCCATGTGAGAATATGATCTTGTCGTATGACTTATATTATTACGCGATAATTTATCATAAGCACCTAAAATCCCGTCAAGTTCGAATATAAAGGAAAATACTTTCACTTGGAATAATATTACCGTAACAAATGTGACTACACCGTGTGTTATTGACGGCTAGTGTATACGCAAAGGGGTGAGAGGAAGAGTAAGATAGAAAAGGACTGACAGAAGTAACAGACCGCAATGATGGCTCCAAGCTGATACCAAAGTCATTCATTATATTTCACATCAAGAGGAAAGAATGGTCAGAAAAAGAAAACACCACAACATTTCTTTCGCAACAAACATTGTTTGTAACAAAATTTCATATGCGAGGCAAATTATTAAATCATTTCTTGATCGTAAGGAACAATTTCAAAATCATTAAATAAATCGAAGGACAATCCATTGGATGAATATTTTATTCATTCATTCATTTATTGATCTAATTCAATATTTATTTTCTCTTTTGACTGTAATAACAATCATATTCTGCGAATGAGAACAATTGTCTATCAGCCATCGTTAGAGAGTCGATGAACGTCCTTTATCGTGGATATACTCGACCATTTCTATTGGACACCTGTGGTGTTTGTCCAATAGAAATGGTTATAATAGTTATAATACCCGTTACAATATTTTTATCAAGGCGATATTCAACAGGGTGAAAATCGCTATGCACAATTTTTGCGAACGGGTAAATTAAATGTTATCATAATCAAATAATTTCATTTTTCTTACCCTGATGTTGTTTGTCATTCGTACACAAAATTGTCTTGAGGTTACTATAAAATCATTATATTATCAATAAATAGAGAAAATCATTTCATTGCACAAGCAAAAATTTATCAATGGACCTCTAGACTGTATCACATCAGTGACCAATAACTGGTCGACACGTGATCGATCATTGGATCAACAATGATTATAAAAACTTATTTACATGCTTCATTATGATTAATGCCATTAAATATATATGTATATATATGTATATATATATATATATATTTATATAAATACAGATCTGAATATTGAAGAAGAAAAATATGTATACATAATAAAGAAGAAGTTTGAATGATAAATGTAAATATATAGTTCCCAGACAACAAGGTTATCATCATCTTGATGTCTACCGCGTGCTTGAAACTTTTCCATAGTCACAAATACTTTGTGATCTATATATTTATTTACTTTTCCCCATTTTCTTTCCCATTCTTATAATTTCAAAGGGATATTGGAACTTAGCAGTAACGATATTGGAAATGAAGTAATAAATGTATTCACAAGCGAGAAGTATCTAAAATTTGCGTCCTTTTGCTCCACTATCACTAGATAAAAGAATTCAAGATAATTTCGAAAATAAAATTTTAATATCCTTATTTCACCGATTGCGACAGATGTACATAATATTGATATAAAACACACAAAATCAACTGATTGAGCAGTCTTCAATGAGAAATTGAGAGACAGTGAGCAAATACAATTTTGAACTAGGACCTCTCGTAAAATCTGATAAACATTTTGTGAATAGGTGACAAGAAATTTGTAGGAGTCGACCTGATGTTTCATTCATGGTAGAAAGGATTGAAGGAATAAATTAAAAAAGTAGTAGTGCAGGATCTGCATTTTACCAACGTTTCAATCATTTAACTTGCATTGTGGTAATTATCCTGCTATTCATATAGAATGACTGAAATTTTTATCAATGAATTATTTATTTTGAAATTATTGAACACGGATGAGACTTTGCTCGACATTGTGATTAGAAGGTGAAGAAAAAATGTATACAGCGTGTCGAATGGTATTAAAGGTGCGCGGGCGCGCACCACATGTCCGCCACTGGTACAGTCATCCGGACTATCTACTTGGCCCACTCAAATGATCCAAGTCAGTGTTAACGCGCTACGCAATCCATAAGGGTGTTATACACACGTCGAAAATCATTCCAATTTCTTAGCTGTGTGATATTAACGTATCAACGTCTGGAATTGATACGCATAAAGTCATTTATTCTATTGTCTTCCATATTATTTATTTATTTATTTTTAGACGTAAGTGATGTCTGTTATAATTTCATTAATACCCAATTAATAAGAACGCGAAGATTACAATTAATAAGAGGGAATTCCATTAGAGTTGATATTCTTGAAATGCAAATTGTTCGTTAAGTAGAAATTCGAATCACCTGTCAAAATTTTACGTTCATATAGTTGAATATTTTGATCCAAAGCACCGGTTACATCTCTTTTGTTTACATAAACATTTTTTATTAAGGCAATGGAATAGTTTCATGTTAGATAAACAAAAGACAAAAATCGTATGATAAAGTTTTAGACAATTCAAAAAGAAAAAAATTTATTCTATCACTGCCTGAATTTCTTCCGTTTATGAACGAACCCTTCAACCAGATTGATATTTCCGGGTTTCCCGCGGATTTTTATACCACACATGCAACCACAAGCATACGAATGAACTGGCACCACAGGGTACTTAAATAAACTTACGAACTTGTGGTAAATATTTATCATTGCCAATCACGTTGTAGTTATTCAATTTTACCTATCAGTATGTTTGATTTTCATACCACCAATGTATTTCATCTTGTTCGTCTCATTTCATACACTTCACATCTCATGCATTCCAATCTCATCAATTGTTTGATTCTGTTCAGTTTTTATTTTTATCATTTTGTCAATGCGACTTCGGGGAATTCCGACGTGCCAAGAAATTCTTTATCTAACAAAATTCCAAAAGTTTGTGAACTCTATTTCACTGTAAATTGAAAGAAGACAGATAATTAGTTACCAGAGGTCATTCGTGACTTTAATAAAACTCTAGAAATAAAGTTACAAATCGAAGGGGGGAGCAAAAAAAAAACAAAATATTGGGTAATGAATGAGTAAATGAATTTTTTTTCCAGTTAAGTGATTCATAATGAATTCGACAACGATGCCGGAGCTCCCAATTGACATGAGATTCAATGGAGGTCATCTTATTAGTATTGTGGCATATAGTGTTCTTATGGTAATGTCCATAGCTGGAAATGTCACAGTTTTAGTGCTGATACTACAGAGAAAACGATGCGATCGATCACGAATTAATACCATGTTGCTGCATCTTGCAGTTGCTGATCTTTTGGTAATATTGATAGCGATTATATATGAAATAGAAGTGATCGAACTTGTATTACTTTTTTTTCCGCTCTACTATCAATTGCAAAATCATATAGAAATGATTTGAAACACAACAGGTGACCTTGCTGACAATGCCTTTGGAAATTGGATGGGCTGCAACGGTATCATGGCGTGCTGGAGATGCAATGTGTCGAATAATGGTGTTTTTCAGGATTTTTGGAATATTTCTATCATCTTTTATATTGGTCTGCATCAGTATAGACAGGTAAATATTTAATACAACATAAGTCATTCAATAGAACAGATTTTATTTTTATAGTAGTCTTTTTTTCTCGTATTATTCACGGATTGTTGTTTTTTTTTTCATGCAGATACTACGCAGTTTTAAAACCTCTACATCTAATTGGGGTTGATAGAAGGGGTAAGATGATGGTGATGTGTGCATGGATAGGCTCCGTAATTTGTTCAGCGCCACAAGTAATTGAATTATTTTTTCATTCTTGTTTTCTACCTCAATTCAAGAGGATATTTTTCTTGTAATTCAAATACTGCGTCAATTAATTCTATTACTAGTAATGACACTCAGGAAGATCTCTGATTGTCCATGGAATGTGCACACAAATATTTGTTTTACGGAAGTATAAACTTGTTCAGTTGTGTCACCCCATAAGAGTATTTGAATGGCTAAGAAAATATTTGAATATTTTGATTCATTTATAAATCCTTGTTATTGTCTTTTGCTCAGATATTTTTTCTTTCTGTTTAGTCAGTTGTATTCCACGTTGAAACTCATCCCAATTTCACTTGGTATCAGCAATGTCTTACCAACAATGCGTTTCCAAGCGATAGTCATGAGCTTGCGTACTCTGTGTTTGGTATGGTCATGATGTATTGTCTCCCATTGGCAGTGATCATTTATACATATTCGAGTATACTTATGGAGATTTATCGGAAGTCACGAGGATCTGGTTGTGGTAAGTAATAACAAACTTTTCTTCATTCCAAACGATTGTTTTGCATTTCTCAAATTCCTTAACTTCTCTTATGATAATGTGCAGACAGAATACGTCGTTCATCCTTGGGTTTTTTGGGTCGTGCCAAGATACGAACATTAAAAATGACGATTATCATTATTGTGGTATTTTTTGTTTGTTGGACACCGTATCATATTATGAGTGTGTGGTAAGTTCATTGAGGCATCATTTACGAGTTCGATAAATACAGTTTGAATTCTCTTTTTTTTATATGAAAAACATGTTTCTTGTGATTGTAATAAAAAAAAGGTATTGGATCGATAAAGATAGTGCGAGACAAGTCGATCAAAGAATACAGAAGGGATTATTTCTCTTCGCCTGTACGAATTCATGTATGAATCCAATTGTTTATGGTGCTTTCAATATTAGGAGAACTACACAGGTCAGTCAATATATTTCTATTGCAATGATTCCCTTATTTTTTTTTCGTGGATATTGATATTTGCTGGCATAATTTGCTCATATGAATTCATTGAGGGGAAATAAACTTTCGAAACTACTCATGACAAAGTTGGGAAATACTTGTCAGTATTTTCTTCCTCTCATTTTCATCGAATCATTTACACAATTGTTATATGACTCAGTGTGTTTATGAAACGTCTGTATCAATTTCATTGTAGAGAACTGTACGGGCACCGACTTTAGAAAGTCGAATTACACCGCCTTCCATGTCAGTGAAGATTATTGATTGTAAATAATTATTGAAGTCAAAATGTCTTGTTGTTCATTTTCCATTATACCTCTTAATGTAATGCAATCATTTAAGTTTGCCCATTAAATATATTTGCTATCGTTTTTATAATGGTCTCTTTTATTACTGCCAATATATAAAGGTGTGTAAGGAAAAATATCATCGCATGATAAGATCTGGTTATTGATCCAAATATCAATTCTTCGAAAATAATAATTTATATTAGAGAAAAAAAATTATTATGGGCGTTAAATTGTATTTGGTGAAATGAAGTCGTGTGATGTCCACAGAGATCGACATCACAACAAACTGGAACAATTAGCAAGAGGAGGGATACCGGTACTAACGATGTTGTTTGTCGTGTATCATGGCGCCGTAATCTAACTGGTAGTATCACTGCAGAGCCAACAACAATGATGATACCAATGCAATTAAATTCGTATTCAAATAATGTTAACATCGTCACCAATATCATCAATCTCACGAATACATCAAATGAGACGAAAGAAAGTAAGCAGCTACGTACAATGAAAACGAAATTTCGAAAAATTTCTCGCATTCGTTTATCAAATATTCATTTGATGTTGAGAAGAAAATTTCATTGTCATTGGATTGTTGATAATCGTATTTCAGAATACTTCAAACATGACAGCAATCGCAACAAAATTTATCGCAGGTCTTAATTTATTATTTTTATCTGTTTTCTCAATTTTTGTTCTTTTGTATACTTATTTTATAATTTATTCATCAACTTTTATTTTATTTCAATTTAAATGTATTTATTTATGTCTTTTTTCTCTATTCTCTCACGTAATTGTTAATTGTTCGGCATATGTATAAATATATTTTTTCGATAGATGTCATTTCAGTTGGAAATGAGAAAATAATATGAAGAGAGTGACGATAAATAGAAATCATCATCCCTTCGGTATCTCTTGGTTATTTTTTTCCATTTTCTTCTATTACAAATGTGATGACATACCCCAAGAGAGTTGTGGAAGTGGACGACATATTCTCATATATATAACAAAATCCAATGGAACTCTATATAAATTGCGAGTCAATTAAAAATATGACAGTTCAATTTACTTTCTTCGAATTTAAAATGTGTCTAAATGTGATATAATATAATACGACGAGCACGAAATCATTGGTTTCATAAATATTGACATTATTTAATCGGAAATTTATAATTTTCAATATGTGATGCACATATTAGTAGTGTTTTATTCACGAAAACTAATAATGCTAATGATAAATATAGAAAATGAAATTTACAATAATAAAATTGTGTAAAATGTGAAGAAAGTTGTGGTGTTTATAAGATGCATCAAATGACAAGACAACAATTGAAGAAAATGGATCAATGAAGGATGCAGAAAGTAAGTTCTAAACTTTTTTTTCGTAACAAAGAGCACCAAGGTGGTGGGTTGAAAGATTTTGATACTTCCGAATCAATTATGATTGCATAACCGATAATTGAAAAATAACAAACTTGTTCATTTTGATGATCAATTGCCTTTCTGACAGCAGCGACGTCGATGAATTATATTTCTGAATAATATGATGTTCTGAGACCATTTTAGTAATCACAATTGAAGAAAAAAAGAGTTCTTTCAAATCTTTCACATCTTAATCATGGCGTCTCTTCTCTATAAGTAAAAAATAGCAACAGGAATATTAAACAATCAGAAAAACATTATCATTTATATTTGATTTCAATCCTCGGAACTTGAGAATTAAAATAGGCGGATGTCTCGTAGGCAGAACAACTTCCCACTCAAACTTTTATAACCGACTGCAAGAAAATTGATTTACCTAATATAAAAATGACACCACTGTCACTATAACAACTTGTTACTGAATTTATTTTCATTCATATTTTTATTCCTCATAAGAAAGTTTGAATTCCCCCCATAACCGCATCAGTAATAAAATGATTATCAACTACAATTTTCCGATCATGATATTCTTTTGAATCCATTCGTATAAATTAACATTAATACATTTTAATAAAACTTACACATCAAATCCTCTCACACCCATCATTTGGACATACTTTTAATACGTCTCTCTAATGAACGTCCATTTATCCATTCTCCTCTCATTCTTTCGCTCTCCCTCACGTTCTTTTCCCGACTTTTATGTTATGTGTCGCTTAAAAAAGCAGAAGTCCGTGGGCGCCGTATAAGACTGAGCTGGTTGAGTTTCCGCGGCCCAGTGCGGACGTCAATCGTCTCTCCGCGCGTGTGGCAGTCGCGCGTTTATACTCATCTAGGACATCAATTCCCATCTACCAAGTGGACTGTAACTTCATTCATTTATTCATTTTTTATCTACTCTATACCAAACTTGACAGCCCACTAAATTGTTATTCGATTTGACAACAGACAATTACCATTTTGATCAAGACGCAAATTTAAATCTCATTTTGACGTGTCATCGTGGCGATATTAGAGATTTTCCATGGCGGGATTTAGGGGCGTCTTGACGCTTATACTCGTTGGAGTCTTCGCTACTTTTTCCACGATTGCCATCACCCTTGATGAAGGTATACATATATATTCATATACATTTGACTTGAAATTAATTACGCAAACAAATTCGACCAAAGACGAAGATATTAATCGTGAAAAAAAGTCGTTTATTAGTTCTCTATGTACGTAGAATTAATATAGATATTTTCAATTTGGTATTAATATAAATAAATATTCTGATATAATTCTCGACCCAATTATGATCTATTGCATTCATTAATACTTGCATATTTATATTGAATAGTGTAGTTCACGCTTATTCATCACCGCAAAAGATAAAACGTTTTTTATTCTTTTTTTTCGTAAGGTCAATACAGATAACCCAAACTATTTGAAATAATCACTGAAAACTTTCTCTGACAGAAAATTATTTAGATTTAAACTATTTATTCAATTGAAGGTAGTTGAATTAACGGACGATGAATTAAACATAAATTCTAATTTCTCATATTTATTGTCCTTTAATTAATAACCGTTGAAAAATAACAAATTAAAAGCACCGTGTCGACGGTTTTCGTCAACAGCTCTCTCTCAAATCCAGACATAAATGTGATATAGTGGAATTTGCTTTCCCATATCAAATACTCTATTTATTTTCTTGCCCTATTTTTGGTTTAATATTCCTTCGACGTAGAAAATTATTAGGCCAAACAAACATTTGATTTGCTAGATTTAAAGTTCTTAAAATCAGCATATAAATTAAGGGTAAAATTTATTGTTGTCCCAAGTGCAGAGAAAGGGCCTCCAATCAAGATTATTTTGGTTTTAATCCAATCGATGATACATAAACTAAATTTTATTTATGCTCGAGTGTACATAAAATCTTGGGTATCGTATGAACATAATGCCCGATAGTGTATTGGTGTGTACTCAGTGTCAGAAAATTCTTGAGGTCGTGCTATCTTCATCCATCATTCTGTGTACGTGATCCATTGGCATTGATGACGACCCTTTTACACAGTACTAAGTATCATCAGTACAATGCGTAAATGTAACGTTTCAAACCAGTCTTGCGCAGCCGGGTGAATAAAAAATTGAAAAAAAAGACAAATACTGAAGAAAAAAAAAGAGCATGAAATAACAGACGCACGCGCGTAAACGGTGTTGTGCGGTTACATATCATTGCAGGGTCACTAAACTCTTCGTACTATTGCTCAACACTAATTCAAAGTTAACAAGTACAAAAGTAAGTAAATCAATCATTCGAGATTGATTGCAACAAAAAAAATTACACGTGAATAAAGAAGAAAAAAATCATTCGTATCATAAATTAAAAGATCCAAACTTGATTGATATTTTTTCCAATATTTTTTTTGTTTCTAGTAGAAAAAATATGTACATAAATATGTTTTTTTTTTTCCCCATTTTATCTAAAAAGGAATTAAAATCAGTTCCACGTCTACCAGATCCTGAAAAATCCGTTACGTAATATATAAGTGCATGAAGTGAACGCGTTTATTGAATTTGGGTCGTGGTGTTCACAACATGAGAGTTTGCTTTTTTTATTGTCTTTATTCTTCCATTTCATAATGAAAACATTCATTAAAATATAAAATTGAATATTTATTTTACTTTATTGAATGAAGCGGGGAGGCAAAGTGAACCCACGCTGTATTTCATCGTTCTCTTTATAATTGTTCTAATTACCATAGATGGTACGTGCGATGGTGGAGTTGACAAACAACCAACCGTTACTGATTCAATCATTAAGTATTATATATGATGCAACTTGAGCGCGTGCATTTACAATCAGTTAAGTCGTATAAACGCGTGAAGAGACCCACTTTCAAAATGCCTCGAATGTGTGACCTGCAATGTGCTCACCACACTACGCACATAGAATTACTTGAATACTTTTTATTGATCATTTAATACATATCCTAAAGACAGCTGCGAATGTTACAATAAGAATTATTTCCAATCCTCACGATTTTTCCTCCCTAAATAGAACTAGAGGACTACCCCTAATTATATTAGTGTTTTTCTTCATTGGGGAACAATATTAGGGTGAATGAAATGGAAAGATATCAAAGAAATATTTATATACTTGGGAGAATAAACAAAAACTTATTTTCTCCCCTATAATCCTGTACAGTCCTACCCAATTTTATTCAAATGAAATAAAAGTGATAGGTATTGTTGTGGGAATAACTTCCCTGTCTCGACACGTTAATTATTATTTTTCCTTCTTTCTACACTTTCATAAGCATTAACAAGGAGCCTTGAGAACGCTGTGCAGGATGATGAATTCGCTATCAGTGTCAAACATGTAAAAACAAAGAAGATTGAATATTCTGGAAAAGAAACTCTTATTGCTACGAAGTATTCAGATCCAGAGACGAAATTCTTACTGATGCTTGATCGTCGCTCCAATCGCAGTATGTTTTGGATCAAATGGATAATCAAAAACGAATTTTCGTTTCTAATACATATTTTTGAAAACTTTGTTTTCATGATTGCAGTTATGTTGGAAACTATTGAGGAAAATCATAAAGGCCGTGAAGATATTGAAGTTGGAAGTTTAAATATTTCAGAACCAATGAAAAATATAATTTTTGTTATTCATCAAACAAAACCCGAATCGAAAATTGATGTTTATGTTGATTGCAATATTCAAGGCGAAATCCCGATGAAAAAAACATTTCGAGATGTGATGAATCGTAATTTGGATGACTCAACATTCCGTGTGGTAAGTTTTCGTAATTATTGATATAATTATTGACAATAAAATGTAATTTAGTGCATGAATAATTCGATTAAAAATTAATGGAGTACGTCAGATGAATGTGTTTACTGAAAACCAAACCAACTTAATTCTTAATTGCTTGTATAACATTTATTTATTTATGCAAATGAAAGTGTTCCACACTTCGCCTTTTTATGTAGCAATGACCGTGACACTCGTGTGTGTGCGTGTGTGGTTTGTTGCTTTCTCCAATATATACACTCCATTTAAATTTAAAAAAATCTCTGGACTTCCTTATTGCAAGACTGCATCATTATATACTAATATAAAATGTAAACGACACACATCCATGACGCCCAAGTTCACCCACTCACTTGATAATGACTATTTATCTGTATAGAAATTTGCATTTCGTAATGTACTCGTGTCTGAACGTATATGGACACGTAAAAATCCTGAGGGATTTTCTCTTTATCTCTCAGTCTGGTATTGAATACACAGTTTACATTTTATGCATCGATAAATTTAGTAGTGGCGCAGATAGGAAGAATAAATATCAATAAGATCTGAAGATCCATTTTCGAGTATTTTTTTTCATCTAATTTTTTTTCGAATAACAATTTGTAACAATTTCGCTCATCGTGTTTGATTATACAGTTTCGAGAGCGAAAGTATCGTACGAGAATTCATCGAAGCTCTGAAATAAATGATTTGTGGCAAAGAGAAGGCTGTCATACGATTCTTCTTCAAGATGTTGATCATCATCATCAACAACATCATCATGATAATTTTACAATGTCAAGAGTACGTCGTCGAGGAGATATTGGCATCCATACACTCGATGAAATGAGTATGTTCATGTGTGACAATAAATAAAAAATGAATAAGAAAAAAATTATGATTCTAATTCGAATATTAATTTATAGATTGTGTTGGCGATGGTACACTCGTAAAAACCCTCAATGAATTGATTGAAGTAACCAAGAGAATATGGATTGAAGTTGAACGCAATGTGAGTTTATTGAAATTGAACAAAAGAAAATGATTCATCATTGATTAAACTCAATATTTCAGACACAAGAAACGCGTTATATCCGAAAAATGATTGAAGAATGTGCAGCTTGTCGTGCTGAGCCCATAGGTAATTCTGTCACGCACATATAAAATCCTAAATAACATAAATTAACAATCAGAAATTCTAGTGACAACACAAGCACCACCACCACGTCCCTCATGTCGTTATCAAAGTCCATGTTTTGCTGGTGCACAATGTCGCGATACCGAAACAGGACCTGAATGTCTGAGTTGTCCATATGGATATACAGGAGACGGCAGACATTGTCAACGTGTACCAACTTGCAGTGACAATCCATGCTACCAAGGGGTAAGATGTCAAAACACAAGAGGTGGATATAGGTGAGTTGGAAAAAGACAACTGTAGTTGAAACGAATTATTATATATAACGTTCCGATTGCTTCTTTAAAATTGATTAGACATTATTACACTGATCGTGATCTGTCACAATTTCTATTATTCATTTGAACATCGTTTGCGAATCGCACATACGATTTTTTCATAACAATTCAGATGCGGTCCATGTCCATCGGGTTATACTGGAAATGGTGAGCAATGCTATCGTGTCAGGGGCTGTGATACAAATCCATGTCATTCAAGTACGACATGTCATCCAATACAAGATTATCCATATTATCAATGTGGCGCGTGTCCTGAGGGATACACTGGGAATGGAACAAATTGCCAGGACATTGATGAATGTGACCTGACACAACCATGTGATCCAAGAACGCAGTGTGTCAACACCTCGCCAGGATACAGGTGCGAGCCTCCTGATGGGGATTAATCCAATTAAAAATCAGGAACGAATAAAATACATAATAAAACAACCGAGAAATTACAAATAAAGACAAAATAATCACTTGTGCGGATGAATTTAGTTGTAGATTTTTCTTTTGTCTTTGCTAAAAGATTCGCGTTATATGCTTGTCACATCCACATTTTCATACATGCACATAAACAGAATTCTTTATTTTTATTCTGTTTTGCAAGTCTTCTCTATACTTTGTTTTCTGTATTTCCCTGGCTCTTTATTATTATTTTCTTTTTATTTCACGCTCACTTCGTGTCATTAATAATTTTGCACCCATGTTTCACTTCTATTTGTTGTACTTAAATAATACTGTAATGATAATGGACAAGTTAATTGCAAAGGAAATTTTACGATAATATAACAGACCAAAGGGCCAAATTTAATTAATCGCATTTGCCTTATAAAGTTTCCTTTCATAGTTCCTCTCTTTCCCCCCCCCCTCGATATTTTTTTTCTTATCATTTTTGTTTCATTTACTATTTTCAAATGTGTATATATACAAGTTTCTTCATTTATCGCGAAACGGAAGACAATGCAAGCAAAAAAAAAAGATGATTTTGATTTTACTGAATAAAATTAAGAATGAAAGGACAAAAAATAACACAAAAATATTCAATCAACTAATGAAACATTGTCGAAGCGGAAAATTAAAAATTTATATTATTGGGTAAATAATGACAATGTTTACCCGTCCCATATCCGGTAAATGCCTACTGCCCATCGATAGATGTCTACCGTGCCCCTCGGGATTCATGGGGAACAAGTCCGGGGGTGTCGGCATCGAGTACGCTACAAGGATGAGACAAATTTGTCAGGATATCAACGAGTGCGAAGACGGTCGTAATGGTGGATGTGTTGAAAACTCAGAATGTATCAACACCGAGGTATAACAATTATAATCCGAACCCAAATTTATTCTATATTCACTATTAGAATTAATCATTGAACCAAGTTGAATCATTTCTGTTCAGGGTTCATACAGATGTGGCCATTGTAAACCAGGTTTTGCTGGTGATCAAACAGTTGGCTGCCGTCCAGCGCACAATATTTGTCCTGATCGATTAACTGTTTGTGACAAAAATGCCGATTGTATTTGCATTGCTGTAAATCAGTACATTTGCCAGGTACGAGAAGCAACAGAATAAACATCAAAAACAGAATAATAAATATATTTAACGTATAATCATCGCATATAAACTCATGAACTCATCAGATCGAAACTTTCTTTTTCTTGGGCTGCTTCTAGTGTCATGTTGGTTGGGCCGGCAATGGTTTCAACTGCGGCATTGATACTGACAGCGATGGACATCCTGATGATGTATTGATAATTGAGAATAACAAAATATTTGCGGCAGACAATTGTCGAGTTGTACCAAACAGCGGACAAGAGGACGCGGATAACGATGGTATAGGTGATTCGTGTGATGACGACGCTGATAATGATGGTGTCCTAAATACATCAGATAATTGTCCTTTACATCATAACCCAAGACAGGAAGACACTGATCGGGATGGACCTGATGGTTATGGTGATATTTGTGACAATTGTCCATCTATATTTAATCCTGATCAACGAGATATTGATGGCGATGAAAACGGCGATACTTGTGATAATGATATGGATAATGATGGTATTGTCCTCTTAGTTCATCGGAATTGATCCAATTTAATAATGCGTTAAAAAAATATATATTTGTATTTTTCCCTTCAGGAATTCTAAATCATATTGACAACTGCCCAACAAAACCAAATGAAAATCAACGAGACTCAGATGATGATGGCGTTGGTGATGCATGTGACAATTGTCCGGCTATTTCAAATCATAATCAGGAGGATGAGGATCGTGATAGAGTAGGTGACGCGTGTGACGATGGTCATGATAGAGACAAAGATGGTATTCAGGATAATATGGACAATTGTCCCGATACTCCAAATGCAGAACAAACAGATGAGGACAAAGACGGAATTGGTAATGAGTGCGATGATGATGCTGACAATGATGGTGTGCCAAATTATATTGATAATTGTCCGTATGTTTACAATCCAAACCAAGAGAGGACGAGAGGTGAGAACATGAATTGAAGCCAGTGAAACAAAAGAATAGTTTATGATTTACACGTTCAAGACGTGATGAATCCATTCTAAACAAAATGAAAGCTTTCATTTTCATAGAAAAATGTATTTTCATTTTTTCCCAGGCAAAATATTTGGCGATGCCTGTTGGAATGATTATGATAATGATACGATACTGAACAGTCACGACAATTGTCCGAATAATAGTCAAGTATGGACTACAGACTTTAGGAAATATGAAACTATCGCTTTGGATCCAGAGGGTGAAGCACAAATTGACCCCAAGTGGCAGATCCATCATAATGGTGCGGAAATCGTTCAAACTCAAAATAGTGATCCAGGAATTGCTGTTGGTGAGTTATCGACAATTTATTCTGACCATTAATCAACATTTATTATTTAATGTATACAATTTTTCACTAATTAATATTAATGTTTCCCTTTATTCGCTCATTAAAAGGATACGACAGCTTTACCGGCGTTGATTTCGAGGGAACATTTTACGTCAATACAGACATTGATGATGATTATGTTGGTTTCGTTTTCTCATATCAAGATACACACAAATTCTATGCAGTTATGTGGAAAAAAAATACACAAACTTATTGGCGTGCATCACCATTTCGTGCAGTCGCTGAACCAGGAATTCAATTAAAATTAGTTGAATCGAAAACGGGACCCGGAAAAATGATGCGAAATAGCCTTTGGCATACTGGCGATACGGATAATCAAGTGAAATTATTATGGAAAGACCCAAGAAATGTTGGATGGAAAGAAAAAACATCATATAGATGGCAAATGATTCATCGCCCGCGCATTGGACTAATTAGACTTTGGATTTATGAAGGACCACGTTTAGTCGCTGATAGCGGTAATGTTTTCAATTCAGTTTTGACAGGCGGTCGACTCGGTGTATTCTGTTTCTCACAGGAGATGATTATTTGGTCGGACTTATTGTATAAATGCAAAGGTAAAACAATTTGATTTTCACTTTTTTTTGTCGCCGTAATGAAGTCAACTTTCAACATTATCAATAGAAATGAATGTCATTGATTCGTTTTCTATATTATTATTAGAAACCGTACCAGAAGCCGTTTGGAGAGAATTGCCAACAAATTTGCAATCCAAAATTGATATTGATCCTAGCAATCCTGGAATATCACGACTTCAACGACCCGTGCAGGATAATGTTGAACAACAATCATCAATAAAACGCGGGAGATCGCGAAAAAATTGATGTACATTTCAATTTTTATAATAATTATTTTTTTTCCAATGCAGATGGAATTTCATCTGTGCATTTTGTTCCGCCAATTTTTCTAGTGAAATTAATTTGCGTCAAGTATTTTTTCGACTTTGTCACTAGGCTCTGCGAGTAAACACGCAACTTCAAACTCCTAATTATATACGTCTTTTTCAATCATGAACTTTGTAAAAAAATAAGAATACGAGAAAAGTGTAATCGAAATGTTTTCAACTATATATTTTGTATATATAGTGATAAAATACTCCAACGCACTATTGCTTATGTATAATATAAATACAGATACATAAGACAAATGGCATGAATATATATATATATATATATATTCATGTATGGGTGTGTGTATGTGTGTGTGTGTTTAATGACTGTATTAGTTTTACTGTCCAAAGGTTCTGTAAATTAATTATACATTGTATAAAAGCTTCAATGAATGCTGTCAATCAATGGTGTATGTTATTTTAATGTTCCTATCTTTTATATTTTTTTGTTTTTCAGCATCGTTTTATTCAATCTGCACAACATTTATTTATTATTTAACCATTAAATGTGTGTCATTTTTGCACATTTTGTAACTAACTAACTTTTTGCGATTTTCATCTTTTTCATTTTGAAATTGACATAAGCAGTCTTCTTATAATGCGCTTTTTTGCTCCCTTGAAGCTTGACTTTAAATATAAAGTAAAAAAGAAGGAGAAAACAGATAGTTAAATACAGAATCAGTCAGAACCTATCATTTAGGTAATTATACATAATTAAAATTTAGTTTGAATAAAATGATCAACTATCATCGTTTGTTATCCTACGAATCAATTTCATTCATCGCAATTACAGTAAATAGTACACAACAAATTCAGTATGTTATTTTTACTTCGTCTAATCTCAGTATGTGTTTTTTCGCTCGGGTTCTTCTTTTTCATTTATGTGTATTAATCATTACATTTTTGTTTTCAATTGTATAACATATAAATATTTCCTAACTACAATAAATTATTATTTATCCTGCTTAACTATTTACACTATTCAAAATGGAATTTAAATCTTCGTTCGAATACCTGGAAGGTGTTACTATCACTGATTCCATAACTAAAAAAGGAAAAAGTTATAAAGACCCAGAACAAACACGAATACAAATACTATGGAAAACATCAACTCTCTTTAAATATATTCATCCGTTCATCCTACTCTTCTTGACATCATTTATTGATTCAATTCATTTCATTCAATTAATTGAAATTTTTCCTAACTGTGGTGACTATACGCACGGGTTTTCTTCTTTTTTTTTTATGGCAGTGGTCACTCAAAGCTGTCATCATTCAGGCAGTTCATCACCCCTGAACGAGGGATTATTTTTTAATCTTTTAAGGACAGAAATTTCTTTCGTTTTGTTTGAAGGTTGTTCATACATTTCTCCTTCTTTGGGCGATTATGTCACGTATTGGCCCACTTTAGTATCAATTTTGCTTTCTATTATTATTCGGCATTGTAATTTTTTGCACCAGTGTCCCTGTGCATATCTCACAATATATTAATACAAGAAATTCTTCAGTATCTTTTCATTTATCAGATCATACACGCAAATCTAATTGCTGGTGTCGTCTTGTATTCTCCTTAACACTATTACTTCTATTGCTGCGTTTGCCTGCTGTTGTTGATGGTGATAATGGCGTTGATGATTCTTGCAGAGCAAGCTCGGGTCACCATGCCTCTGTATAACGAACATCAAACTCCTGAAGTGATGGCAAGCGTTTCTTCAATGATTCAAATGTTTGTGCCGACAATTTGGTACTGTTTAAATTCAATTTTCGCAAATTTGTCAATGCTAAAATAAGAGAAAGTCAAATTTATATTCTTCATACTATGCCATTAGTGACGAAACTCCCTCAAACAAGTTCACACACTTGGTACTTTCCATCACGTGAATAAGTCGTACAAATGATACAAAAAACATACATTAGAATTTCCTACTCGATTGAATTGGGAGCCAGATCCAAATATGAAGTAGCATTTAATCATATCCCCAAGTTGTCTCATTATGCACCAATTTCACGAACATTTCTGCTCGACCACTCTCAGATTACTTGGCTCGATACATAAAGTTAAAACCATTGTGTTTTTTTTTGTAGCCAGAATCTTTGAAATCGTCTTTCAAAGTCAAATTTCGAAGGATTCCAATACTTTGCTTATCACTACGTGATGAAAAGTAATAGTTATATGTTCATATTCAATTTCAAACTATCGACATTATATATATGTATACTCACAGGCTAAAGTTGAGATTCCTTTATCGGAAACTGGAGTTTCGCAAAGATTGAGAACTTGCAATTTCTGTAAATGTTCACTTATCATTTGCAGTCCAGTGTCTCCAAACTGGGTTGCCCATAAATTGAGATATCTCAATGCTGGTAATTTAATCAATTGTTCAGCGCACGCTGATGTTACTGATGTGAATGCCAAACTCAAGCACTCAAGATTACCTAAAGCACCTCCTCCAAGAAGTAATGCAACATCAGCATCAGTCGCGCGAACCGGAAGTGTAAGTTTTTTCGGTCCACCTTTCTGTTGCTGTGCAAAAACCAACGAACAACATATAGTGTTTCATGTTGCATACTATAGAATAAATAGTTAATGGGTAATAGACAAGGTAATAGTTGTTCTCACCAATTCTTGGAGATTTTTTTGCCGCTGACATAATGCTTCGTAACGATCCTTACCGGAAACAGTGGATTGCAGTGCTGAGACAACTTGTAATCGTGCTTCCTCATTAGGTAACAAACGCCACTCCAACATCAAACATAATGCCTCTTGAGCCGCATCACACCCACGTACACCAAGAAGTATACACGCACTACCAGTGTGCTTCAACAGCGAGCTAATAAATTTTTTACGACGACAACAGCACGCCAACATTGTCGTCAACTGAACAATCAAATGTAGTTTAAAATAAATAACTGAAACATCATCGACTGTTTGTGATAATTCATCATTCAAATGAATTGATATATAAATCATTCGATATTGATATTTGTATTGAATTTCAATATATCACATCGTGTTGTTATCAAAATTTATTCATGCGGTTTGACACAAGTGTTCGAAAATATATACCCCAAATTATACAACAGATAAATTTATTTAATGATGTCATGTATCATCACAATGACGTACGTCAAGCCTCACATAATACTGAATATATTCACTGAAATTATTCATAATACGTTCGCAAAACATTGGAATGAGTAAAAATAAACTAATTTGTTTCGATTTCTGTTTACTCACCATTTGTCCAAAAAGTGTACCATGATCGGGACAAGCAGGACTGGACGGTGCAGCGATATGAATCCATCCGGGTCGTGGTTCACGAACGGGAAGTAGTACCCGATGAACTGTGCAACGTGGGTCATTAGCAAGACTTTGCATTACACCAAGCAACACTGCATTCTGTACTTCTTTGTCTGCAAGTGCACGTTCTGGGAATGGAACGGGCTGCAAGAGTGCACTGAGACCCGGTCTCCAATCAGCATATTCCGACCTAAATTCCATTCATTCATTCATTAACACATACATGTATAGGCGTCGTGTTCATTTCAGGGTATATACCAGGCTGAAATTCAGAGCGAATTGTTTCTATGTTAATCCTCGAAATATGCAATTTCAACTTCATCAGAATTATATTTTGTGAGAGAGGGAAACTGCGAAATTCCTATTCATTTGTTAATTCCCAAATGAATCCAGCGATTATAAATGAGAGTCAAGCAATTCGTGCCATCATCCTGGTATTTCCCTCAGTTTCTATCATCGATTAACCACATAATATACATGAAATACTCACGCTATTGTCAATACCACCAGATAACATTGCAGCGGTGGAATGGATGATTTTTTATCAGTATCAATTGCTTCTTGACTCCCCGTTTCAAATCTACAACGAAACATTATTTATTAATTTATCAAAAATGATGATAGAAATTAAATTGATTTCAAATACTCCACCTGTGAAATATTGCTGCGACACAAATTGAAACTAAATTAGGCAGAATTCTTGGATGTGGACAGTCACTGCCTGGCCCATGAATTGAACTGATATAATCTCTTATTGACTGTTCACCATCATTGTTCTCATACAATGCTGCAATAAACATTTGTATGAGCTTTCTCATATCCGGTGATTTTCCAAAGTCAACAGTGTGTTTCAAACAACGGGTAATTGCTGGCGCGAGTGCCGGCACCAGAGATGATCTGGGATGTTTTTCAGCTAGCCGTGCTAATGCACGTGCAAGTATTGGAGGTGGTGCAACTTTTTCTAATAATGGAGCAGCGACTGCTAACACAGCTTCCGCCCAACTTCGTCGGTTTCTTCGTTCTTCAAATTCTACATTTTCCATATTTTTCTTGAGATCTGTATCAGAAGCTTGTGTGTCCAATGAAGTTTGATCATCAAGTAATTTTGCAACTGCCTCCAATGGAATGCTATTGACACGTTCATCTTGCAACGGCGTCCAAAGTGCAAAATCCACCATTGATTTTAATTCTTTTAATATAACATCTTCCCTCGTATTGACCGTAACTAAATGTTGATATTTAAATATACTTTTCTGAAAATGAATTAGTGAAAGAATAAATGAATATTGATTCACTTCGGCGTATATAATCAAATTTTGAATTATTCAAATCTATAATAAAATAAACGAACCTTCCAAAGTATAGAGTGATACCATTGATCTCTTGTATATGCATTGCTTGCCTGGAGCAACAATGAACCATCAGTAAGAACAATACGCAAACAATATTTATAAGTTGGATCCCACCGTGCAACTGCATAAACTTCAGTCATACTGCTATACGGAACTGGCTGTTGAAGAAATCCTGTGAGCTGAAAATTACAATCAAATACATTCACCTAAATCACAATATTTATTTATTACTCAATCGTTCATTATTTCTTATTCTCTATTCTTATTTCAAGTCCTACATAACATATCAAAATCGATTAAGATTCATGACGTACGTTCAGGTAATTATTCATATCGCAGTGAAATCATAAAATAAATTGCTTCGAGCATAAATTGTAAATGGAAATGTACGGTACTATTGTGAGACATATCCAATGCGTGTGCTTTATCAACACAATATAGCACGTGTGATTTCGATTACAAAGTACATCGATAACGTGAATTATTTATATTACTTTATCTTCAAACCAACCAGAAGAAATTATATCAGCGTCATCTAAATATTCTATTCAAGATAAAGATTCGAATAACTTTTATGTCTAAAAATATTTACACATATCTAAATATATGCGAGTGAATTTCTTCGCCACTTTATCATTCTCTCTTTCCCACCCTATCTCACTCTCGTGTACTTCCTCTTCCTTGATGGCAATTTTCACAAAGGGGTGTAACGGACCCAAGTATGTCAGCAGGTCACTGCATTTTCCGACAACGTCCGGTGCATTGCTTCCTCTTGTGTTCTCATTCTCACTCCCTTTCCTCGCTTAGTCCTCATGTTACCATACATAACAATAAATTCTCGGGTGGTCTTATCACCATCATCCTCAGTTTCGCATGCACACCCTGAAGGGCACCGAATGTTTGGTATTCATATGTATAATAAATATATTCATCATGACACATATTTGCCAGATATTATCGTGCTCGGTGACAAATGAAAATGGAAATAAAATCTCTTTTTCATGAACAACCAATATTTCAGATGAAGTTCCAGAAGATTAAAAATCAACACGACAATTTTTATATTTGTTGGAAGGTTTTTATTTTTGGTTCTCACTATAGTCTTGCATAACAACTCCAAACACATAAATTTAATATTTTTCTGTTAATAAAGACGAAAGAAATGCATCGCAAATATCTGGATTGGTAATAATGGTTGCGAAAGGCGTGAATTATAATACAATTTAAGTGTGTCGAGTATTTTCATTCGACAATTGGTGCTCGAATTCGGCAGAGGACAGAAATCAATATCTCTCTTGTAATAACGTTGAGAATTAAACCAGATGGAAGATTCTTGCGTGGTGATTAACACAATCGTGTCTTTTTGATTGTTCGATGAATCATTCGATCTAATCAATGAATCACAAGCAGAGATATATGAATTTTGAACATGTCCATCAAATTCCAGTGTGAATTATAAAAAAAAAATTCAAACAAACTAAACAAAGTTTTTCTCCTTAATTCGCTGGCTTATATATTACTGTAAAAAAATATGGTGCAAGAAAAATCTCTTTTTCTATTGAAAACAATACAATATTCCATTGATAAAAAGATTCTATTGATTATTGAGCCATTTTTTGCTTCCTCATACACATATATTTATTACAATATCCAGTAAAGCAAAAAGCGGTGACGAATTCGATGAGAGAAAAAAAAATGAAATTACTTTGGAAACACAAAAGTATTATGCTGAGTCTCATGTGTATTAAATGCCAAGAGAAAAAGAGAAGAGAGAGAGGAAAAAGAGAATAAGAGAAGGAAAAATGAAAGGATAAACCCCAGCAAACACGTTCGTGTGGTATATATATCAAGAGAATGACGTCAGAGTCATGAAATCTAGGCCGTAGAGTTGAACGACTGTTCGAGTGTGCTCTGAACCCGCATGTATACTTTGCACCGTGCGCTCAACCCAATTCACTGCACTGGGTTTGGCTATTGCATCTAACCATTCAATGAACACGACAACCATTGATATATTTTCGATGTTTACCCACCCACCTACGTTGAAAGAGAGGAATAAAAATGATAATAATTTGAAGCGAAATAAAAATTTTGTTTAAACAGATGAAATATCTTCTGTGTTTCCATTTTATTAACATTTGTAAATAAAACGATACACGTGATGACGTTAATCGCGATCAATTATAATGAAAAGGTGTTGGTTCATTTTTTTTTTGCTCATGTCAACAAGCGTACATAAAAGCATTCATACATTTCCAAATGTTTAGCAATCTACGTACATACTCTGATAAAAATGAAATAGAATTGATCAATAATGCTCGAGAATAACGCTATTATTGTTATGCTATTAATAACTTCATTTATTTCAATTGTTTTAGAACTAGATTTTGATGAACAAATTTAATAATGGAAAACTACTACGCTTATGCAATCATCTAGGGCCAATTGTTACGAGTGGTACAAAGTTAGAGAGTATTTTTATATTGGGTTTAAAGTTCCAAGCGTAGGCGGGACTAAGTATCTTCATTATTCACTCAGTGCGACCGTATACATCAATTGAAAAATATATATTAACACGTAGAGAGTGTGAAGAATGAAAGGGAAAAAAATTCCGACAGCAAGATTAATAATTGTTGTGTGAAAAAATAATAACGTATATGGTATGGATATAAATATGACAGGAATGAAAAATTACAAGTGAATTCTATATTTTTATATATCAGGGAGATATTTACGATATTCTAATGAAAATAAGACTTTTGTATTTTCATTTTTGTTTTTAAATATCGCCAGAATATTTACTTTGACGATTTTTGGAAAGTTAAACATCTTTTTCGTCAGAATATTATTCATTTTTTGACCGAAATTCACATGTAAACTCATTTTTTTTTAATATCTGGGACATGTCATGGATACATAAAATTTCATTTGCAAATTCAAATGCTCAAATCCAATAAATTTCTCCATTGACGCCAACTTTTCCTAACTATTCATCAATCGATTTATGCAGATTCCTATACATGCTCATGAAAAAGTGGAAACTCGTGTTGGTAGTTTCGAAAATGAAATTACTAAGTCATTGAGCGACGTCAATTATGATGAAAAATTCGTTGAAATTAGGAAGAATCGAATTAAATATCGATCGATGAAAATTCGAGATAACATGATAATATATATTTTACTAGGTAATAACATCGATGTATGTATACGAGTACTTGTCGTCAGCAATTTATGTCAGAATAGATATTAAACATGCAATATATATTATTTTATATGCGTTGACACAAATATTTACTTTGTTGTCATAAAATTCCTTTATAATGTGTCTGGCAATTTGACAATGACAAAAAATTTTATTATCTCAATCAGACAAAGTTGCAAGATGACGTAGTACATATGAACTTCGTTCATCATCTCTCAATGAATAAAGTTCGTGCATAGTCATTACGTACATATACACACATACAATATTTTCTATAGTAAAAATATTTCCAACACTTACCAACACGTTCGCATGATGTATCAATGCAATACAACAACACATCGCAACACAATTGCATCAACTCAACTGCGTATAAAATCAAATTCATCAACTTTAATGTCCTTTCAGAATTATTCAATATGAATAGATCGAAAAAAAAGAGCAAAAAAATAAGGATGCAATAAAAACTAAACTATTAATTTGTACATTGTCATAAAGAAATAATCAACGTTGATCAATCACAACCATCTGAATAATCACCAGACCTGAATGACGTAGATGGATATTACATCGATAATACAATTGTGCAATCCATTGAATTGATTGCTGAAGTCTGAACTTTAATATACATTTATATCTACATCATTAATTCCATCAAAACTGAATATTTAATCTGACATCATATTTTTCTTCTGCTTATTTTTCCTCAATAATTTTTTCGACTGATGGGAAGACACACATATTTGACATTCTTTCATTTTTCTATTTGGCATATGGCGGATGATTAAAAATTTGAAAACAACCAAAATGAAAAAAACACCTTCTCTCCCATTTTTCATTCGGTTTATGTACATACATTACATATGTACGCGATCATGACTATATCAGGGACAAATCTATATGGCATTCGTCTGCGGAAACTTATATCCAGGGTCAGCTTTGACGTCAAGCACTGGCACGCTCAACGTGTGAATATTATATATCTTTGATATGAAACGCGAGTGAATACCATAGTTCGAATGTAAATCTATCCATATATCGTAGTGATTAAATATTTTTTGGCAACTACATTTTTGTATTAAACTAGCACGACCCTTTCATATATGATGTCATGACAGGATAAGATTTCTTTCGGTTCAACCTTTTTTTCTTAGTCTCGGATTATCACAACTTCTCGTGGTCATTGCTGTATGTATTTCTGGACTCCTATGACTTCATTGACCATGAAAAGTCTACGAAAATAAAACTATCTTCAGAACAGTTGATGTAGTAAACAACCAAGTCGTTAAGAAGTAATTTTCTAAAAATTAATGTGATTGGGGCAGATGAACGGTGCGACAGTATTTTCATTTGGAGTAATCAGTGAATTTCTAAGTTCTAAATTTTCAGGCTTCAAACGATGTTCAATACGAATTATTCTATTGGGCATGTACTCAGATTTTTCCGCTTATGTATTTTTTACGAAGAGTTACGTTCCGTTGGAATAATATAAAGGACAACTATGCCTAGTTTCAAAAGCAAACAGTAAGTCAAGTTTGATTATGTATATTCATTTCCATCAAAATATTGATGAATTTTGACGAACACATGCAGAATAGCTATGAAACTTATCGTGTAATGCGATTATCAATATCACGACTCTAACACCTGCCATAAGGCGTTCAATCTGTGACATACGAATAGAAATCTCATGTGTGCTTATTTATGTATAGATATTTGCGAACGTATTGTTAACGTTGTGCGTCACCAAATATCTCCAACGAAATGGAATAAAAAGCAGATATTAAATCATTATCTATTGACATACCATATTTTCTTTCTCATTTTCCTATTTCATCTTAAATACGAATTCCTTCAAATCAATTCCTTACATAATCGTACAAATTTAATATCATAAATGAAATGTTTAATTTTTTTGTAGTCTGGTTTCAGTCAGAATTATGAGGATGAATGCAAAAAGTCGAAATTGTGTGCACGATGAACGTAAATCATCGATGAATGTTCTTTTCTTTTCATCATCAAGCCATTGTATTGTTCCCGATGCTGTAATTGAATACTAGATTTTTTTTTGTAATTCCATTTCGACGACAAAGCATTCCGCCAGACAAGAGAAAGAATAATCCTCACATGCACACATTCGCCTGAACAATATGTAAACTCGCTCATAAACTCTTTTATATATATACATAAATATTTTCAGACGTAAGAACTAAATATAGTGAACATTAACGTGGTGAGACAATGAGTTCTCTGAATGGCTTGCATGTGGATAAATGTTTGGGTATAAAATCTAAAATAAATTCTATCAACAACAAAGGAGGAGAAAAATTGTCAGGAAAAAAATAAAACATTGAAAAAAAATCGCAGACGTGTGAAATAAAATACAAAGAAGCAGTAGACGAAATAAATTATTGACAGTCTTTATATACGTCTGAATTATAAGTGATATATTCTATACAAAGTATCAATCATGTAAATGGTACTGCTCGGGTGAAAAAGAATTGAATTTGCTGATAATATACATTCAAATATGCGAAATAAATATCATCAAAATAGATAGAATTATATGAAAAGCGACATACCGATCTTGGTGATAAACAAGCGTCATTTAAATGAAGATGATGAGTCTCCCATCTTCGTAGAAATTTACTCGAGAGTATTTTACTGACTAGTGTCCTGGTGTGATTCAGATAGCACACTTGTATATCTCCCTCTTCGAGTGGTTTAAAACGTGGACCAGCCGGACTTGGACTTGATGATCCACTGGTAGATGAACATACCGTTGATTGTTGCTCAAGATTGGGACATGAGCGTGCAGCTGGTAAACAACCCGGTGGATCAAGTGTATCAGATTTCTTCAAGTTCATACTAACTGATGAACATTCTTCAGTCACTGAACTTGTTTCCGCTGTTTCTGATGTCGAATTATTGTCAGTGCAATTCGCCGCAACACCAGTAGATAATTGTGGTGAGCTTGTGCTGGTGCTTTCCTGTCGCATTACACATCCATTCACCGATAGAAATGAATAATATGGAACTTGGGTCGGTGCAAGACCAACAGATATTGCGGCAACAGGACTGGACGGCAATGATAAACCCTCTTCAGTCTCAGTTTCCACTTCACAACCCTCATCGTCCTCTTCATCATCTTCATCAACCATCTCCTCCTCCATCTCTTCTTCCTCCTCTTCTTCACTAAATCCATTCAATGACGGTAAATCATTGGTTGAATTGTTCTCAACTTCATCAATTAATTTTGCTTCAGTGTCCCGTCGTGTGACACACGTAATTGGCAGTTGTGATATTTTTTGGAAATTCCTTGATGACGACGATGAAGAAGATGAACTGATTGATGATGGAGATGATGACGAATTAGTTGATGAATTGCCATTTGAATTTGACGTGTCTGAACGTAAACGTATGAGTAATTTTTTTCGCCAACGACCATTGGCTTTGCGTTTTGCAGGTGATGATGATGCTTTAGTAACATCACCACGGTTAACTTCATTTGTTGTTGCTGTTGTCGAAACAGTTATATCATGTGTCGCGAGTGGTGCTGATGCTGGTGACAATGGATTGGTATCTAAATAATCTGACTTGATACCGGGTAATGTGTCAGTGCTGCTACTATTTGATAATGATAATTCTTGATCAATATATTGAATTGATGATGAACCTGAACCTTCGCTTACTGCTTCAGAACCACGTCGTCGTACGTCTGATACAACGCCGTTTGTAGTTCCAGTCGTCGTCATCATCAATAAAGAATTGCCCGTTTTCGTCGCAGATTGCGGTGATGTAGAAATAGTTGTAGAGTTTGTCGTGACTGTACCCCGAGGCGTGCGCGTAAAGGGGCTTTGGAAGCAAAACATCGTCACAAAAGAAGGATTAGACAAAGTGCGGCAATATCTGGTGTGTTTTCGAGGGTGTCATCGAACCCTTATTACACATGCAGGTGAACAACCATTTGTGGATATAATAGATACAATATTTTTGTCATTCAAATGACATTGAACTGGAATTGCCTCTGTCTTGTTCAGTTACTTTTCTTTGACTGCCGTCTGTATATTAATCATTATAATCAAATTCTCCTTCTCTAGTTGTAATACCGTTTTCACGCGTCCACAGAAATTGCACAATTGACACTGGAGGTTTCATAGAAAATGATCGTACATTTCAAAAATTGTTGATTGACATGCATCTGTCGTCCGAGCCCTCAGGGCGGTGTATCGAAACATTTTTATGATACACAATTGCTTTCGTTCCGTCAGTTCATTGATCATCGTCTCCAAGACCATCATCTATATTATTACATATATATATGTATGTATAAATATACAGATATGCAAATACTCTTTGCCAAAAGTCACGTGTATATATTAATGCCTCGAAATATCAATGAATAAACAATTCTTCTTCATTGATGGAGTCACAGTTCTTTTTCAAGTTGTTTCTTTTTTTGATTTTATTTTCACTAAATATATTTTTCCACTTGTATAGAAAAACGATATTAACGTTGTGCACAAAAATCACATTAAATACATGACGGTGCGAATGATTTAGTATTATTAGTACTATATCTATATTATATTATTAAAGTGTCTTAACATGGGCAAATAGAAAGAGCGAAAATGGTTCTGATACCTGATTAAAGGGTTGTTGGTGTCATGGTGATATCATGACCATGTATATTGCAATTGTACTGATGTGAGGGGTCAAAGCACGGAGTCGTGTATCCGATATGACGATGTAATAGCCGTTCGCACGGGATTGGAGCACATCAAGTTTGCGGCCGCGATGCTTTACCAACGAAATAGGCGCAAAAGAGTAGCGCGATGGCGGATGGGGGTGACTGGGGGCGGCACGACGCCTGACGTCTCACTCGCCCTCACCTCTTTGGCTCTTTACCTCAACGGATCGATGAGCCTCGCGAACGTTCGGATAAACGACTCGCACTCCCGCGGGAATTATTGTTACGCCGAAGGCGCGTCGATAAGAATTCCTTGCACCAAGTAGATAATCTATACATATATTTAAATATATGAACTACCCACTGCGAATTTTTGAGAACTTTTTGATTTCAATTGCTGCATCGATGTATCACTGTTTTATTCGATTACTCAATCAGTTATACATGTATAATTGTATAACCGTCCTATGTTTTGTCAATTATTCTCAATGATTTTTTCTCCTTCGTGTGATTCATTGATTTTCGCCCTTAGCTGTCGTCAACTGATGGAATTTCATACGCAATTCGGATGTGTTGTACTCTTGCCTACTTTCTGCAAGCGCGCGCTCGATACTCAATATGTTTCGTGAATATATATAAAGTCGCGCGCACATGAAACCCCAATCAATCGAATTTTTTCGTGCGTGACTAAAGCTCGATGAATTTTTGTATTTCTTCGCTATTCATATAGAAAAAATAATTCATCAAAATTGATATTTGATATCTAATGTTCAAAATTAAATTTGTTAATTTTCACTAAACTTTGTTAAACGACAAACTAATTTATAAACTTGATGGAAAAGAAATATTTGAATAATGTTGTTGAACGCTTCTACCCGGCGACACGTACCGCACGAGCGACGGTATAACACTAATATACGAAACGCATATACGTGGCCGCGGTAGTGCCCGCACCTCGTTTCTCTGTCTTACCTTGGGGAAAAATAAACGTTTATCTACGTCAGGCTGACGCGCAAACACATGCGCTGACACACACGATGATGAAGTGAGAAAGAGAAATATAGATGAAGGAAGAAGGATGGAGTATAACAGACCAAAGGCCTTCTCAATGCGCTTAGCTTTACAGCAGACGAGAGTACTTTATGGTGGTACAGAGAAAAATTACGGCAATGAGATTAGCCTATGTAAACATATACACGCCCATATAATTTATTACAAATATTACATTTGCAAAACTTCACGAGAGTTATCGCCGATAGATGTTGAGTATGTCAATAAATGAGTAAAATTTATGTTCAATATGATTAATATAATACTAAAGATTGTTAGAAATAAAACCGGGGAATACCAGCTTTGTCCCAAATCCAATATACACGATGATAAAGAATATGATACGTAGGGGAGTTGTGAAATCAGGGGGAGAGCACATGGCGCTTTGTGAGATTATTTTTAATGTGTGTAACGCCGGTGGAACATTAATGACGTCGGATAACAGTAAGTGCTTACGCACATGCGGTCACATGGTGTGTATGGTAAAATATCTTTGTATACTATTCATTGAGTTAGAACATGCATTACATATTCGTAATTATTCCAAACCCGATATCCATCATCCAAACTGCTAATGAATGTACACAAAGCATTGTATACAACTATTTGCCCTTTTCAAGCATGTTTTCCGAACAATGCTATCTCAATTTCAATTTCTGCGTCCAAATTCTTATCGTAATTATCGATCAACTCAGGGAGCACTATTGTCAAGGCCATGTGTCCTCACAGTTTTCTCAAAAAAGTAAATAATTTTTCCAAGTTATCTGGGCGCGTGATTTCATTTTTATTTAAATGCCCAGTAATTGTACAAATTTATATTACGATTGGTATATAATTGTCATTGTTCTTTTGCCTTGCATCGATATATTCTATAATTGCAGTTGCATGTGAAATATTGATACCCCCGTAATTCGTTAAGGACAATGGAAGTGGTTGTGTAAGATTTTCCATTGTTTTTCAACTTGAATAAAAGTTGAATAATGTCCGATGATGCAACCAATTTACAGTCCTTTCTGACGGGAATCCAAAATAATTCGACATGTATCTTTCGTATTGTCAATTTTACATCCTTCTGCCATCCATGTTTCAATTTCCTCCACGCTGAAAGATAAAGATGACAGTTTGAGTAATTTGGAAGTAAAAGAAATTATCAAGTAGGGATAATGAGCTATGATTTCCCAACATTATTTCTCCTCAAGTAACTCAAATGGAAAACTAATGAACGATTGTCGATCAATGAGAAACTTGCAGAGCCAATTATGATATCATCAACAATACTAACGTGCGTGGTACGTCAGTCATATTTTCAACACCGGTTTCCGTAATTAAAACATCATCTTCAATCCTAACGCCACCAAATCCACGGAATGTCTTTAATCTCTCTATATTGAGAAATGCTCTTTGTTTGGGATTGGCCAGCGCGGAGTCTAGTAACTAAATATAAATTCAGTTAAGTGATTAGGTGATTATTTTTTTTGGTATATCAACGAAATATTCGTCTTCTGAACTGCATTACTCACGCAATCGATAAAATAACAACCCGGCTCGATTGTCAATACCATTCCAGTCAATAGGGTCCGTGCCGTTCTTAATTTTCGTATTCCTGGTTTAGTTGATCTTTCGGGATTGCCAGGGAGGTAGCCGCCAACATCGTGTACATCTAATCCAAGCAAATGACCAAGACCATGCGGCTGAAATATTTCATTCAATCCGGCATCCATCATATCATCAACATCGCCATGCAGCAAACCACAGTCTCTCAATGATGTCAAAAGTACTCGATTAGCTAATAGATGCATATCAGTCCAGCTGACACCAGGCTTTGCAGCCTCGATAACTGCATTACGTGCATTCAATACAGCATTATATATGATTTTTTGATCGTTCGTGAACTTTCCATTTGCAGGAAAACTGCAAGTTATATCAGCCGCATATCCACAGTAATTTCCGCCCATATCGAAGAGACTGGAATATATTTATTTAGTTATTGAAGTTACTGGTGCGTTCATACTTCTTTTTTATCCACAACTCACCATATATCGCCATCACGCAGTACCTTATTATTAGGCGCTCCTGCATGTCCATAATGTAATACTGAAGCATTATGGCCTGTACCACATATACATGTATAAGAAACGTGTCTGCATCCTCCCACAGAATAGATATATTGTTTAAAAATTGCTTCACATTGGAATTCAGTCATTCCCGGGCGTACACTCTTCATTACCATCTTGTGAGCATCAGAACTAACTTTGGTGACATAGCGCAGGACTTCAATTTCTTCTGGAGATTTGATGACACGACTAGAAAAATTAGATATAAAGTGTTAGAATGTCACTGGACTAAGTTATATTCACCTTGGTGAATGGAGAACATGAATGAAAAAGATACATTTATTTAGATTCCGGTATTGGCTCTTCAGCTTCTCTAAATCTACGTGACAAATAACTCATCATGTGCTTCGTGTCAGTGCTCAAACTCAACAACGTTTTATAGTTTAATGTCATCACGCGGAGTCCCAACTTTCTCAAATGTCGTGACCTCATTAATTGAGGACCAATCAATACTGTTGAATGACGACAATAATGCTCAGGTAAATGAATGAGTACAGCCGTTTCATATTTGATGTCTTGATTCACAAAAGATGACGATAAATTAACAGGAAAAATAGATGACGAGTTTACTGACAATGGATGTATCATTGCGTCAATGACATACAAATCGAGTGTTGATAATTCCCCAAGAATAACAGCAATTGATATTTTATTTTTGTCACCTGCTATTTGCGTCAATTGATCATGTATGAGTTTTTCGATTCTCTTCAGTTTGGGTCTCCACGTCACTGTTTTATTTTCATCACTCAGAGCAAAAATATCGCCACTATATTTACCACATTCGATTGACATGGCTTTGTCAAATAGTTTCAATTTTTTTTTCAACTTTCCATTACCATACGTATCGTGTTCATTATCGACAGTTTTCATAAAATTTAATTCAAATATTTTGCTCGTCAAATTCATTGGATAATGTTCTAAATAAATACAAGAGAGAACAATATCTAGTACGTCATTTGGTATCAATTCTGAGAATTTCGTTGCTAGCACTTCGTCGAATATTTCCCAAAAATTTTTGTCAGTAGATATTTGATAATTCAAATAACCGAAGGGAATGAAAATTGTTGCCAGCTGCCTCGCAGAAACTTGCATGATATTTTTTTTCAGATATTTTGCACAAATGTCGAGAATGATAGGATTTCGTATGCGGAAAATTTGACAATAGTTCATAATTGAAGAAACAAGCATTGGATTTATTATTTCATTTGCTCTTGTTTGAACAAATTTCTCTAGTGATTTCTCCAAATCTGTATCGTAAACTTTCATAAATGCCAAACTGTGTAAAAATTTTATCACTTCATTTTCTGGTGCTAGAACCATACGCATAGTGGCCCACTTTTTGATACAATTCAGTGCATCCACCGTATCTGTTACACCGTGGCCTAAGGCAATTATAATATTTGCCATTTGTGTTCCAGTAAATTTCCACCAATGATTATTTAACTTACGTAATAGAATAATTCCAATTATTTTCCTACTCTCATCAAACGATGGGAGAATTTTGAATAAAGGAACTAAATTGTCAGCGGTTATATCATTTTCTCTGATTTTTATACCCAACCACAGTGAATCTATGGAAATGCGGTACAATGATTCACCAAAAAGCGTTAATATTTTGATGACGTCAATCATTTGTTGAAGAGAAAGTTGTCCGGTATTCGCACGCACCAAAACTTCATCACACAATCGATCTCGGACAAAATTCTTCGACGCACTTATCTTATCTTTTGCCAATAACACTAAGGCTTCTACAACAACATCATTATCATGGCTGTTCACAATTACATCAATCAATTGTTTCATAACTGACTTACTGTTTGATATCTCTGACGATATAACATCGTCAAAAACATAATTAGAATATTTATTTTTAAATTGGTCACCATTTCCAAATTTAATAAAACGCTTGAGCGCTCGCAAAGCCACTCGACAATTTATTTCTTCTGCAATCATATTGAATCCTCTGATGCTGCATCCTTGTTCAGATGTGTCGTGAATTTTTGTGGAATGTTCATTGAAATCTAAGTCAGTAGTAAATAGAACTGCTGTGCCATCTTCGGTGTCAATATCTATCCGGCGTCTTTTTTGACGTTTCTTCCCATTGATGTTCAACGAGGGAATTTCAACAAGATTGGCATTTCTTCTATTATTCCCAGAAATGGAATCATTTATGAAATGATCCTTCCAGAATACACTAACATCATCAATCTTCTTTATAATTATTGGTAATTCTGCAATTTGTTCGTTTTCCTGCACAATTACACTAGACCGAACGGCTGATTCTTTTCCCTCAAAATTTTTCTCATATGATTCCATCGATCTTTTGGTTAAGTGCCAAATAGGTAGATATGATTGACGCGACCGTGTGAAAAGTTGACATAACATATTGTCGACAAAAATTGTAATAAACAGAAATAATGGAGCTCATGGTCGACAATTTTTTATTTTCTCCATCGTTTACGGCACTGACAAAATTTTAGAATGATCACGTAATGATGATTTGAAACTATCTGCAAATGATTATTTTTTGTTTCAATATTTATGAGAAATGACTCACCACTCAGTTATCGCCGGGTACAATATTTCATTACTGATTTGGAAACTGTAAAATAAACAATGAATAAATATTATACCAATGCAGAAATACACAAATAATCATGCCTGTACGTTGAAAGAATAAAAATGAAATACATACTCATCTATGCCGTGGAAATGGACTTCTTTCGAAAATAATCCACTGTCAGTATTTTGTCCTCGCTAGAACAAAAAATGTAATTATATAATGCTGACATTATTCATATTAGTAGTAGAACGAACTGAACATTGCTAATCACATTGGCTACGCATTCGATGAATTAAAAATAGATTTCACAATATTATCTATAGATTCTCATTGCCAGAATATTTATGTTTTCACATATGAAGAAAGCCCCGGCGCATTTATTCACACCGTCAATTTCTATTTCTATTTTAACATCGAACAATTCTATTCTACACTTATTAGATGATGTAATTCTCGGATGCTCAATGCGTCATTTTCATTCACTACAATAAATATTTCTTGTGCATGATATCCATCATATTAATCTACTATCCGTCATCATGAAGAGTCAAAAGTTCACTTAAACGATACTCGCATAAATCACAATGCCGAGCAGTAAATTTCAATAAAATTATTATTTCGTTTGCACGATAATTCTTGCAAAGGATTGTCTAACGGGTCTAACAAATTCAGTGTATGAACCTTATTACTATTGACATTATTGTTAATATTTTTTGTGCGTGATGTATAAGATAGAGACACTGTGATTATCGTCGAGGTCAAGCGGAATAAGGCGTTGCTAACGGCGACCTGCCGATAGGCTGTTGCAAATTTACTTGGATTAACCGGCTCGGTTCTGTTGACTCGGTAGCCTTGGGATATTTGACCCACATTCGGCATCAATAACAAGCTACATCATGAAATTTTACACGTGAAAGCTCTCTGGTTTAATTTCATACCTTCATTTTCGTTTTCTCCATTCCTCCTTCGATCATAATAAAACATTTGTTGATTTCATTTTTTACCAAATACTATTTCTCCGCATCACCAATTCTCGAAGTTGATTCACGTCAAATTTTCCCTCATCTAACTATAAAATCTCGAGTAGATCAATATAACAGTTTTATTTATGAAACCAACTACACGTGCGAAAAGCTTAAAAGCTGAGCCTTTAATCCAACAATCGGCTTCCTTAAGTAGATTTACGTTATTCATATAATATGTGACTCACCAAAGTTAAAATAAGTTGAGCATTCTTTTCCTTCAATACTTTAGCAATTTCATCGACATAGTAAGTTTCATCGACGCTGTATCGCGCTTTAAATCTCTCCAACGTCACGGGTTTGCCGCACCAGATTTCATACTCAGCTGGTAATCTTGGTAAGAACAAGATCGACTTGCCTCCAGTGATGTCCACAGCTCCGAGGCATCCGGGTTCTTCAACACCAAAGCACCATTGAAAATATGATTCCTGCCAATAGAAATAATTAATGAAAAACAAATATTCATGTAATGCCTCCAAAAGACTACTAATCTTATCAGAAATACGATCAAAGTATATAAAATGTATGTGAAATAATGTTTTGTATTCCATTTTTTTTTATTTTTCTTATTGCTCCTCCCAACTTTTATTAGGTCAAAGTTTGTATTCATTTCGCGATCTTGTCGCAGTCGACGATCGAACATCAGGTCAACGTGCTCACTCCCACACTATCACATTACACACGTAGTACCCAACATTATCCCAAATTATATGCATATATATGGGCACGACTTCTGAAAGTCTATTCGTTTACGTATACCATATTAAAGTGTATCAAACTAATACTATAATCCACTATAGTTAAGTTAAAGTTTTGTCACTACAATGACCTCGTGATAATGAGGATGATTTCAATATTTTTTTCTCTTTTTGTGCTTTCATTATAAAAATAAGATTACAACTTTTATGATAAATGATTCAATGGACAAAATTAGTCGCAATGCGGGCGAAGATACCGGACAAAGAAATATGGTGATTTTTTAATTATCACTTTAACTATTTTTCCACCATGAACATCATTCCAAACAAAGGTATTTGAACAAGAAAATAATTAACTTATTTTGATGTGGGACATAAAAATACGGAGAAATCATCAATCATAACGGAGCTATGATAGTACACATTAAAACTCATGACCACCATGTGGTTTACCAACCACTTCACGGAATAATTAGCTTGGAACATTTCGGGGAAACTGTAGATGAAAGGATTTCACATTTTTTTCTGTTACTTTATCTTTTTCTTCAAGTAATTAAGCATTGTGTAATTCAAATACCTGGCATATAAAATACGAGCCAGGTGTTCTGCTGTGTCATTTAGCGGTTCACGCACCTGTCTGAATTCGTAGTTAACGTCAGTGTCATTGAATGGTACCTCCTCGCCGCCTTGAAGTACGACAAAGCCACCGTTCGTGGGTACACCGGTCGTTCCTCTCAAACGATCTACGAGTCGTGTCCTGTTGCCACGAAAGAGAGACATTGGCACACGTAATGTGTGCTCGCCACGAATGAAACATGATTCCGTTAGATTTCTGAAAAATAATTCTGCATTATATTTATTAGGAAACTTATTCTTTTATATTCTACTTGTATTTTTATTCTTTACCTGATAGTCGAGCCCATGAATAGGGATATTTTTGTAATACGTGAGAAAGTGTTTCTGAACATTGTGCAACGATATATAAGTGGATTATCAGATTACGCTAGAAACCCATTTGACTTTTGTCACGCCATTCTACACGCGTCATTTGAAGAACGATATATAGTCGCAGATTCATTTCATAGTTCTTGATTTAATTGTAACGGATATAAAGTACAATGTCACACGTTATTTTACACTGATTATTTCTGTTGGTAGTTTTGATCTCATCAAATATTTACAATATTATCATATGAAATGAACAACTATTATTTTCTGTTTCTCTCAATCATGGTCAAATTATATAATAGACAAATGGTGAATTACAAATTTTCATGCATTATAACTATTATAGTTAGATTTAATGTTTGATTGTGAAAATTGTTACATGAAATAAATTGCATAAACTTGGAGTTTAAAATACAATCAGGAATATGAACAAATATTATGGAATGTAATTGAAATTTTATATACAACTCTCAAACAAAGAGAGAAAAACTTCATTACTTTTAATGTAGAGAATAAACGATTCATGTGAAAAGTATTGGATGAAATTATTCCTTCTTTATTCTCTTCTTAATAATCTCACGTTATTCAATTCTGTTTATATGCGTTCATTGCTGTTGAGATTGAAAACAATTTGACTTGAAATGAACGGTGGACATTTTAATAGGTCTACTACTCTGTGAGCACGTTCATGTCCGACAATTGTTGGATTTGAACTTGACAGGCGCTACTACCGTTTACGGTAAATCATGGCGAGAGAACGCGGAAAAGTGGGTAATAAAAACACGAAAAAGAAAAGCATGTCGAGCGCTGCATAGATTCAAAACTGTTTATTGCATCTCTGTATGTATATACATATAACTGAAACGAGCACTCGAATGATTTATTGGAGAATAAAAATTAAACGACCAACGTGTTTATGAATACATATGATAAGAGTCAACGTTTATAAAGTATCACTGTTATTTTTTTTTTGTACCAATATCATTCCACACAGTTTTACGATCATTGTGTATATGAATTATGCAAGTAAAAAAAAATTAACAATACATGGGAACTCAATGAGTAAATAATGAACGAATGATTTTTATCAGGAAAACAAAAAAATATGAAATCATTAAAGATAATTTGTAAACCTTCATTATGATGATAATTGAATTTTGCCTCACTACTTTTGTTACTGTTTTATTCACAATGCAGCGGAGTATTTCTATTAAAGTTAGACTGGTTTTCGTGCAGGACCGACGCTTGACTTATTGACCTTTTCAAACTTCCATGTGTATCATAGTCATTCAAATGAACAGAATTGTGGTAGATGAAACAGAACGGAGAAGGAAGAACAGAAGGCAAATGAAGAATACCAATCGTAAATACAGTTTGTAAACTCAACGAGGTGCACACATCCGATAACTTCCGGTGATTTTCAAGACGAAAAAGTAAAAGCAATATAAGAGAAAAGAAAGAGACGTGATACTATTGTGTGGCAAAACCACATATATTCTCATCCTGGGTACTCTGAAAACGGAAATAGGTCTCTTACTTGGTTTATAGTATATATTTATACAACTATACACCACTTTTGCAGGTGTATTAGAGTTATATTTAAGCAGTGTCATTGAACGCCTAACGACTGTAACCATCGCGATTTTCTGGTTTATTCTGCTAGTTATCTAAGAATAGACACTCAAAGATCAGTGTACTATTTCACAAAATATTTATATACACACATACATTGAGAACAGATATTGCGAAATTTTATCGACAAAAAAATTATTCAGGCTATGCAATGAAAATTAAATTTGTCCCCTGGGCTATAAAATATATTTGAAAACTAGGGATGATGCCAAAAAAAAATGGCGTTGCAATTAGTTTGAGTGTATTCAATTGATCATGATCATTAGAACATGCAGATTCGAAGTAACTTCTGCAATAAACTATCTATTAATTCATTACAAATTGGAAGAAGAAAATGATTGGAATAAGCAGTTCTGATCAGATGAATGCCCAAACAAATCTGATAATACATAAGCAAATTACTATGTAGGTGTACAAATGTATGTGTAGTCTTTTTCATTGAAACTAGTACATAAATACTTGTGCGGAAATAAATAGTCTAATTTGTATGTTGTCACCAATTTCAACACAAAACAATTTCTGTTGTGGCTCTCTCTTTGTCCTTTTGTTTTCAAAGTAAACAATCGATGCTTGTTGCATACAAGTAAATGCATCGTTCATAATCTCAAAACCTCACAAGGAAGAGAAAGCAGTGGCAACAGACTAAATCCGTGCAAATTTGAAAGTGCATATGCAATTTACGTTAATCTAATTCAATTGAATTCCCGCCAATTCTATTGTAATGTGAACTAGATTATACATTCAATATATTCGAAGTATTTTATTGACACTTTTCTCTTTATTCTATCTATGCTAAAGATATTGTTGTAATCATTTCGGCAGTGAATAACTTTGTGATTGCTCATCACAATGATAGTGCACTGCAATCAGTTCACACGAAGATATTTTATACTTATGCAGTATTATCACAAAAGAAGTGAGAATATGCATTGGCGGGAAGATAAATAAGAAGGAGGAAAAAAAAAGGGTCATGAAGTTCGAATAATATATACACGAAATAGTGTGGGTGAAATGGCAATGCAATGGCGACTTTGCTTTTCTTTTTCATGTTGGCAACAGGATGGAGAACAGAGCAAGTGCGATCGCATGGTAAGGTTAGAGTTATAGTCACGAGATATCATAATGGAAGGTTATATTATGTTTGAACACAAACAGAATAAAAAAAAATGATCACAGATTCCACCATTTTCGTTCAATTCCAAATTCGCATTCATATAAAACTTGAATAAAAGATAAATTAATTCTAATAATTAGTTATGATTTTAGCAACATTTTGTGGTATCCAAGAGATTTGGCTTTCTTATTATAAAATACAAAAGAACGAATGATAATGAGAAACAAGTTCATTAGCATGGAATGTTCTCAGGATGTGCACAATTTATCTTCAATTTCATCATTGTGTATGGACAAACGAAACATGAATAAACAAAACACGTTTTACTGACATTGTACAGACAATAATTCATGTCTTTTTCAGCAATTCCAAATTCACTGAGTGTTAACCAATTATTTATCCACTCTACATATAAAAGATAGATCATGAAACCGAAAATTCGAAGGCCAAAAACATCATCAGTGCAGATTAAAAACATATCAAAAATATGCTTGCATTGTTGTAATGGAATTTTTATCATACGATAAAAGATAAACGAAAAAAAAACAAAATTATTATGCAGACATGTAAAAGAACAGAAATGTATACATATTCGTATTCAATTTATTGTGTTGTCGGTGATATTGAGGCCTACTTTTTTCGGGGCAACGACACGAAACATCAGGTAAATATACTTACGTGCTTGCGGATTCGGCAACGGCCATCTTGAAAAATTACAAATGTGGTCGATCGATGTATAGTGTGCGCTTGATATATATATATATATATATATATATAAATGGATGAATAATGTGAGGTTATGTAGCGATACGTTTGTATACAGCAATGTATACACACTGAGAACTGGAGAATGAAACGAGAATATATAACAGAGAATGAAATACGTTTGACGGTTTTTATAGCTTGTCGAAATTCGATATCAATACTTGATGCTGATAAACATAAGTATAAGTTCACAATGCATATAAACCCTAACAATATGCATATATATATATTGATAAGTATTCAATGGTTCGAATATAAAAATATTGATGATACAGCAACGAATGAAGAGTTTTATATATCGCACTTGTATCTGAACAATACAATTCTGAAGTCATATCAATGGACATTTACCCTTCGTCAAGTGTAAAATATAGAAGTTAATTGTTCATTGTTCAACCGAACACATTGTAATTACACAGAGTTGGGATTGAAAATGAGAAACATGATATTCTGATCATTTCTATACTTCCATTGCTTATTTTATAGGCCATTGACCCGCGAAGCAGTCGTATTTATACACTGTGTTATGCAATCAACAACATGATTTTGTATGGAGTCAATCAATTTTTTTTTTCGTCTTTCATTGTTCATTCTAATATACTCTTCAATATTAAAGCATGGTGAGTTGTTGGCAAGGTCGATATGATTTCAGACTTGTTTAGCAACAAAGATATATGAATAATTGAAGACTTGGAACAGCAAATCAACGCAGTTGGTTTCTAAATATAAACATTATTGTTATATCTCAGTACGAGTTTGGGAAATGTAAAATTATAATGAGAATCCTAATAGTATTGTCATGAGCATTCTACAGATGATCGATAGAAGCCAATTCCAATGTGCTCCAATTCTGTCTTTCATTCGTGAGTAAATTCTTATTTCTAGAATGTATATTGATGATTTGCGGTAGAACTCAAATATACATTCATAAATATGAATTCATATATGGATAGGATATTTTGTGCATTATTGATTTCTTCAATAATAAAAATGAACGGAATCTTCTTCCTTTCGTTTCGAACGCTTCAACGATCGTGTTAAGAATGAAAATATTGTTGTCGACGCTTGTGGAAATGCATATCTTATCGACTCGTCATGTTGAAGGAGAAAAAACCAGACCCTCCCAACGCCTGATACTTTCTCCTCGTGGTATCCAATTCTTAAAAACATCACAATGGCTTGGTTGGCTGTAAAACGCTTGTGAAAGACCCTGAAGTAAATTAAGCGTTGGTGCAGATCGTTTCTTTGTCCAACGTTCTGGGGCCCCAAGGGCGTAGGATCATGGGGATATTGTATTTGTTATGAATAACAGAATAAAAAAAATATTAATACCCTGCAATGTAATTTTCTTGCTGTTTGAACAGCTGGTAAATGGTTTTGTTTTGCTGCTACAGTACAGTTTTCGCCATTCTAGGGGAAAAAAAAATTGTATAGAGTTGATGAGTTATACGACATTGCTTGGAAAGATGACTCGACGATTTTTGCAATGGTTCATTGTTGATAGTTGAATCGCGTTAGATTCTGTTCGCCTTGACGCAACGAACTCATGTCTTGTTGTAATGCCAATTCATGAAAATGAGGTTGCTGGTGCAATGCTTTTCATTTCAAATGTATTCAATATATATGCACATACTGTGTATATACCATGATGACAACAGATGTAGAGCCTAATAATATTCGTCAGGACGACATGAAAAAGAGATATATTATAACAATAGAAAAAACGATATTTAATTTCAACGTAGAGGTGAAAAATTAACACAAAAATACTCTTGGAACTTAGGGCATTCCATCCCCTTTTTTGTTTTAATTCTTTTTCCATCTATAATTACAAATACCAGACAAGGCATGTCTGGTAATGACAACGAGATTTTTTTTCGTAAATTATCTTATAAGTTTGTTTTTTTTTTGTTTTTGTTTTTCTATAACATTTAATTAAGAAAAAAAGAGATCACTCGCATCTTTGAAAAGAAATAGAAATGATAAATCAAGACAAATTGCGCACGCATACATAATTCAAAAAGAAAACAAAACTGAAATTTTTGTAATAATGAAGACAATTCATTTATACCATTTGCGCTCGCTTCTATATAATATAGATCACTAAAAATAAATCCCATCGCGGTACTGGACATTGTAGATCATAATAACTACGTATAAACTAATTATTGTAACAATATTCCTATACTAGACCAGATTGTTTTGGTGCTGATGTGTTAAATGTTTTCTCTCTCATCTTTCAATTTAATCTTCATCATGTCTTTGCGGAACTTGTACTCAACAGAGTGATAGACATTACATAGTATTTTATGATTATGCCAACAATTATCAATCAAGTGTTGTATACGCACACATTTTTTTCAGAGTTTATAATTGACAATTATCAACTGATAAATTCTTTCTCATTATTACATACAACACGAATCTACTCATTTATTCATTTATCTATTATTTTGCATTATTTCGTTTTTATTTCCATTTATTTAATCAATCTTTTTATTCTGATAAACACTAACGCACCTGATAATGATTTATTCAGTTTCAACTCATTGAAAAAAACGCACATTACATCAACGCCGTTTGAACCAATCTGACAAATGGTACACATATATATAAATAAACTATGCACTAAAACATGCATAGCAACAAATGTTTGAATGTAAAGTTAACTTGTAATTGAAGTTTTTTACTCTCTCAATGCTTCTCGCCCCGCTTCTCCCATCACAAAAACATATCTCATATACTGATACATATTTTTGTTCTTAAATTCTAGCACGGGATACTATAAATGTGACGACTATACATATATTGTATATAAAGAAGAGAAAACATATTGATAACGTCAAATTGTGGTGTAATATAGTGCATATATAATCCAGCAATCATACAATCACAAAACCAAAATGATTTTCCTATTTATCGTGTCTTTTCGAGCCAATACAAAAAAAACTGTGAATGAGATCACTGTAATTTTTTTGTGTCTGCGAAAAAAAATACTGACGTTTCATCGCATATCAATATATCAACCAATCAAACAAATCTTTATACGTGTCTTTCTTTATCTCTATTACTATATACTTAGTGGATGTCATGTGTTGAATGTGTCGGGGACATTTTAAATCTAACATATAATTTCAACTATTATATAAACTTGTGGCTATCTATATTATTTTACCAGCTACACTTTCGCGTTGAAGAACGACTTTGTGAAATTTGTACCACTGTAGTCATATACAGTTTATTTGAATATGTATATAATCATACAAATGTTGATATATTGATCGAGATCCATAAATTGTCAATAGCAAATATCGATAGCTGTTAAATGTACATTATGTTCGCATTTTGAGTTATATAAGAAAGAAAAGTCAATGACGACAAACAAAATTCCGTCTTTCGTATTTGCCAAATATCCAAACGAACTGGAATCTTTCATGATTTTACATCGTAATCTAACAAACTCAACGAAAAGAGAAAAAAAAACCAGCACGGTGAATGACTTAAAGTATCATTCACCTTTCTAATTATATTTTATTCGGCGTTTCATCATCAAAATTCATAACGGTGAAGCATGAAATTCATCGAATGAATATTGAAAAGCTCTGGAAAACAATGAACTCCATAATTATACTGTCCTAATGAAAATATGTCACCCAAAAAAATGAAATTGGGAAAATAGAAACTGGGGTGTAGCAGAGAAAATGTATGTGTTACATATTTCCGTTTGAACTCTACAAAGGTTCATGTGTACAAATACATTCAATTGTAGTGGGGATCATCAATACCTTCTGTACGAACGATTCCATCCGAACGTTCTCGAGCTCACCGAAGTAACTGAAATCTTCTCTCGCCTATCCGATAATATATGTGTGTATCAACTAACACTTCCATATTTACAAACATGACCATGTATGGCTAGTTCCTGTCTAATTTCGTTGCCATGACTACACCACTTTCTTGTTTGTCTTTTGAATATATTTACAATTCTATGTACTCAACCATACGCATATCTCATTTATAACATTATTATCTCAATGCTACAAATGTCTGAGTTATTAGAATGTATGTAAGTCGTTTTAAGAAATTTTCCTAACGACACGACCACAAATATAATTCGTACAATTCTAATTGTTCTGCAGTATATATGTGAATAGAAATGGTTAGAACGCGATGGAGTGACCGAGAGCGAGTGTGTTGAAAATAGAGAGAGGTAGGACACAAGAGAAAGGGAAAGACATAAAGTGAGGGGGGAAGCGAGCGAGAGAGAGAGACCCTGAGAACCCAACAGAAAACAGACAATTTCTCGTCAGCGACATTTAATTGTCAGCACATAATGGGGCCGATGATTATTTTATTGATTTTTAAGCGCGTTTCTAATAGTCGAAGCAATTCTTTCTTTAATCTCATATATTCATCAAATTTTGTCATATTTTCGTAACTTTATGACCATTCAAAATATTTGTGTGTACTATTTTTACTTATAATATATGTATCAGTTTACCCTGAAAGAACGAGAGCACATCAGATGAGAAGACACCTGGATGTGTAAGCACAGAAACACCTTAACTCTCGCTCAGTTCACAGATCAAGTGGTTGATATACTTCAGGTAATGGCTCATCCTCTGAGTCATAGCAATATGTTTTTCTTCGATACACGCGACGACGATGATGTACTGAATCGTCATTATTATCATCACTATGCTCATCCATATCGTCATCCTCAATTTCCGAGTTTGAACTTGGTATACTCATTGTTTGTAATTTTTTAACTGCTTCATTTATGAGACGTCCTTGTTCCAATAATTCGCGTAATTTTTCATACGGATTATCTTCAGTGTCTTTAATATCTTCTTTATCATTAGTATATTTCGCGCAACGTAAGCGGCGCATACTAATTCGAATATATGGTGACGGTCTATCATTTCGTCTTACATTCGTTTTTTTCCCGGCGAAACTTGTTAATCGTAAATTTTCTTTGATTTGTGACACAAGTAGATCGACGTCACGCGTCAGAAAATCCTGCGTCGTTTCCGGCATCACTTTAAATAAATACGTTGTGTCTTCGGCGCTCGGCATTTTATTCTTGTTCTTCAACCTTTCAAGGTTTTCTCTTCTTTCTATTATTTTCTTAGCTATTCACAATAATAACAATAACAACGAGGGCAACCAAATTGCCAAAAGCTTGAGATCCAAGGTTAGGCTATTGTGTATACCTGGATTGATGACAATAGATTCAAAATGTCTTCACATTAAATTCATCCAACAAATGAGAGAGTGATTGTAAAGATTAGATTGCCACACAAATTCCAACTGGGCTTTTAATCGTGACTTGAATTATTAATGGCACAGTAACGCACAACCCTGACCGAATGGTGCGGTCATACGAATAATAAAAACAAACCAGTCAGACTGATACCGGATAAAGGTAACACTCTACTTTTATTTCTCCTCTGTGTCTGTACTGATGTTTATCACAGTGGCCAAAGTTTATTTATTTTCCTTCTCCAAGTTGTATACAAACAATTGCAACATCGAATACTCCTCCTCTTCTTTTATTTCTGATGATACTATTGAATGAGCACCAAATAATTATTTCGCGTTACTCACGTATCACACATATACACACCAATCGAGGAAATTCATTAACCGATGCGTAATCGACTGTGGTATATAAGAAAATAATGATTCATACGCGTGACGACGCCAGAATATATTTTTGTATTTGTAGTAAAACGTATTCTATTTTCTTCCTCAGTTTATTATTTATTATTATCATCAACCTCTTCCCTTTATTCCAATTACACCAACAAGCTCGGCGATGAGGTACGTTCTCTAATTGAGAAAGAATGCGTCACACAGGTATATACACTTGACAAATATAACACACCAACTGTTGAGACACAGAAATTCGTGTTTCAATAATAAATTGGTGATCGTTTCGTTTTCCGATCACAATTTTTCTTCCAATTATCAACAGCGATATGAATGAATTATTGATTAGTCCTTGTGTATGATGTGTATTACTCAAATTCTGATGCTGATATTTATTGATGATGCGTCGTTGTTGTCGGTTGGAGTTTGCCAAGCAGAAGCCGCGTTGAATCAGCCAAACACACCAACAGAGAATGAACGAGTGAGGGAAAGAGATCCGTTCGATTCTCTTTCACGGAAAAAAAAAGAAAACAACAACAGACAAGTCACGTATACATATGTGTTGAATATATGTATATCACGGATGCACGTATATGAACGTATGTGTGAATGTATGTAACCACAATGTTCACTTTTTTTCTTGCTCTTTCATTCTTCTTCCCACTGAGAGAGTCAAGTCCCAAGTGATGAATACACACACAGCCCCCTTGGTTTTGGAATGTCGTCGGTTAACACACGCGTCGCAATGATGAATATATAGTCTACAAATATATATACATATATAAATACACAAATATATAAATATAACTTTGAATTGACGTGTGTATTTATATTCCGAAATAATTTGTTGAATTTCTCACTTTGTTTTCTTCGTTTTTAATTTTCAGTTCCTTTTGTTTCTCTCTTTTTATTTATTGTACTATATTGCCTGTGAATTATCACTTCTTGTTCTGGTGGGAAGCAAAATATGTTTTTGAATTCCAATTTGTATGTGTATATGAGAGACAAAAAAGAACGCTTCGTTTGTTCCGTTCTCAAGCGACGAGCGAGTCTACCACAGATGAATCGAGCCAACGGCTGTGCCTTCGCTCTTGTACTGTTGATATAGCGATAGTGTTTTTCATAGTAGTTGTAGTCGCAGTAGTAGAGTGTGGTGGTGGTTGTGCCGCCATGAACCTCTTTCTCAACACACTCTTGGCCGTATTATTGTTTTGGCCGACGCGGCGCATGCGCACTGGCATTTAACTCATGTAAACAAACCGTTAACTCAAAATCCCCTGGCAAATCGATAATATCAAACACACTTACACATACACACATGTTTATGTGGCGTATGTTTATGTTTCTATCCGGGAATAGCATGTGTGAGGTTAGCAATTTTTTTTAGCATTGCTGTTCGTTTTACGACAATTGTAATTTAAAACAATGGGATTTATATTGAATTTCATCTTTTTCTTAATATCATGTCTGAAGAAAAATGAAACGTTGGACATAAATGGGAAATTGATGGATATGCGCATGCGCTGGACGTTTCTCGAAGACACCTGGCACACATACGATCGAACGTATGGTTGTATTGGTGATGACGAGCTATATGCATATACAGTGTATATAAATACATATTTTTCAGCCAGAATTTTTGAAAAAAATTTTTGTCTATCAATAGAATTGGAATTGTGAAAGAATTTTGTTATTCGCAATCAGATTGTGTATTATTATATACATTATTAATAATAAATTATTAATATGATTATTGCAACCTAACATTGCATAAGAACAAATAATGATTGCAATGTTTATTCTTTCATGCTGTAATTATAGAATTGAATGAAATATTTCCTGATTATATATGTGAAGTTACGCATTTGGAGAACTCTGATAATAATCAATATTACTCAAAAGTTGATATTATTATTGATGTTATCAAATATTTGTTCTCAAGTAGATACTGAACTGTATATTTAACTTGTAATTTTCCTCGAAAATGTTGAATCAGTTGTTATATAATTCCAGTGGTCTGAAAGAATCATTGGTATCTAATTTTGCACTTTGGAGTTGGCGATGATTGATAGCTACTGATTTAATCAGAGGCCCTGTATTTTTATTTAACTTTTTATCTGAATGTATTTAGACTTTTGCTCTTGAAGAACCAGGTGACGACCAGGGATTAAAAATGTTGAGCATCATTGAAGTGTGAACCATTATTTTTTGATCACAAATATAGCATTCTAAAATTGTAGAAAGATTGAGGAGAAAGTGTATATTTGACTGTTTGACGGGTGGGAAAGAGATATAAACAGATATATATATATGTATATACGGTAGGATGGTTGTGGGTGAGAAGCGGGAGGAAAGTCTGGATGTCCCGGATCAAGGTTACTCTCGAGCACGGCCACTACGTCATTCTCTGGGAAGTATATAGTATGCGCGTGCGGACTAAATGTTTTCGTCAACACATGTCTCATTGGAGTATCATACATTATCGATATAGTGTATACATACACACAGAGTAAGTATGTGTTATGTGTAAATTGGATTCACAGCTTTGCGAAACCATGAAGGTATATATGCGACCGTATTTTTTGTTTCGTTTTTTTTTGCGGTGGTTTTGCGCAGTATTATTTACATGAGGTTATTGACATATACACTATAAAACCAATTTGAATATATATTTATATTTATATTCTTGTTTGGATTGACGTAAGCTTTGTATACGTTGAAATATTAAATAAATTTATGCTGACACAATTTTTGTTGTTGATTTCAACATGAACATCTGAAAAATGGTTTATTGCATTGCATGAATGATGAAATCAAACATAAATAAACTTCGCTGTATAATTATTTGGATGATGGTATGGGTAGAATCATTTTAGAGTTATTGTTAGAATTTGAATAGTAATATTTCAACTTTATTTCGAATACAAATAGGTATATATAAATAGTAATATAAAAGTACAAAATTGAAAAAGCTTTTTTGGATATTCTATTAATCACCTAGGGAATTAACAAAGTATGAACGATCAACAATACGCTGTGCCTCATCGTATATATCTTTTAGGCCATCTGGATCTGCTAAAAATCTCTGCCACAGAATTGTTTTCTCACGATCCAATGATTTCTGGGCAATCTTACTCTGCAAATATGATGAAACTGTTAATAATTTTACACTTCATTTTGTTGTTTATTCTTATTTGTACGTACCATGAAGTTTTTCAATTTTTTTCTGATTTCACTAACACCAGCTTGAGCATCTTCAACATTTTTTGTTGCAGTCTCGAATTCAATGGCAATGTTGGTCGGCATTATTAGGAAACTCCTTGTTGGACCATTATTTGTTTCATGATTGTACATATCCATTAATTCTTTATTCCTTCAAAAAAAGGAGAGGATAAATATATTAGGAGTTTGAAACACAATACTAGAATTATATGATACATCAATGAATAAATCTTACATTGATTTCAGATTTGTGATTTTTGCATTCAAATCACCGTATAAAATTTGTGACTTCCATTTATCATTTTCAGTGATAATTTCATCATACTTTCTATACGCTAACTCTAATGCATCTGGTGAACTTTCGTTGCCAAGCACCATTGTCGTAAATATTTTATTGAATATATTACGATCACAATATGATGACGAAGTTACAGACTCATATTTGGTTTGTAGCTCCTGCATAATAGCCTGTTAATGATTGAGAAGTTATGATGAGAAAAATCGTGTTCGTATGTGTGAGATAACAATGTATAGAATAAAATCACATACAGTTCTCCTAGATGAATGCGCGTACTCGGAACTGGTAAAATATCGGGCATCAGTGACAAAGGATTTAATTTCTCTTAATTTTTGAAGTTGAATTTGCATTAACATTATCAATAAATCAGAGTGCGCATGGCCCATGTCTTGTGCGAGATGTAGCAAATGTTGCAATTTAGTTAAACGTTCTGTTTTTCCTTCTTTTCTTGCTTCACCATTTTCAACCAGGATTTGTGTTATCGACACATTGCCATAGTCCTCTACAGATTCTGTTAGACGTTCTTCTAAAAGTCTATTATTCTCCAAGAGTAAATCACGTTTAGATGTCAATTCGGCAATCTCCACACTAGTGAATAAGAATAAAACGGAAAAAAGGTGATGAGAAAATTAATGAATGATTTATTAGATGGAAAATTTGATCGGAATCACACCTGAGTTGCGTTTGTGTTTGTGGAATTTGGAGATTACCATCATTATATATTTCTTTCGCTTTATCTGCCAATGCTTTATAACCATATCGAAAAATTTTCGCATCAATTTCGCCCATTTTTGATGTTATCAAGCTATAAACATATGAAAAATTCATATTACTACGTCAGAATTTATCTTCATTTATATTTTCTGATAATAAGTGAATAAACATCCTTACTTTACTTGACACTTCATTAATTCTTGGGCACCATCATTCGCAACATCATTTGTCATTGCACTGTGATTCGAACTGTTGGATGCGTCATGATTCAACGATTCATGTTCACTTCTTATGTAAGACAACAGATAGTTGTAATAAGTCTCAATTTGTTTTGTGAAAAGTTCTAAAGGCACTTGAGTCCAAGAAATTATGGGTCCACGCTGAAATAAAACAAAAGTGTTTCAATATCATATATGAAGTGAATCGTATTCCAGATACAGACGAAAAAGATAGTGTTCCAACGTTTTCTGCAGCATCAGTATAGACTTGCAGCAACTGCTGCAATTTTTCATGCATTTCACGATGAGCTGAATCCCATTCTTCCATCAATTTTAGGCAATCATTATATAATCTATTTTCCGTGATACGTAATTTCTCCAATGCTGCTTCTTCTTTTTCAATGTCTTCATCAACTTTGATTTCGAGCTCTCTGTAGAAAAGAAAATCGGATGAAACTAAATAAAATGACTCAGAATATATCCGGTGAGGAATCATTCAGTTCTATTTCTTGAACTGGTGACAAATCAAATAATCAGTATAAATGGTCTCACTTCAATGTCTTTAAACTATTCTCTACTGTATTGAGGTCTTTCAAATCAGCATCGTAACCGTCACGTTCAGCTTCATATGCTTTTGATATTTCTGCCTCAAGATTACTGTTGGATTCGACTAGTTGCAATAATTCTGGACAATCTTTGACGGCTTCATTCAACGCAGCGTCCAATTCATCGCCTTTCAACCAGGCACCACTTTCTTGTAGATTTTTTCGTCTGAATCGGAAAATAAATGACTATGAGTACAATGAAGTTTAACATTTTAAGATAATAAATTGTTACATGAAATTCCTGTACTGACATACGAATTTCTTCGTTTGAGAGTATGTTCTCAGGTCCCACATTGTCAATGAACCATTTCAAAAAAGGCTGCACCAATGAATGTTGACAAGTCTCATTGAATATTTCTGGTGTTATTTTGAGTTTCCGATCGGGCATCAACTCTTGAAATTTATTTGCGAGATCTTTACCAGTGATGTCCATTTTTACGATAATAACTTTGATTAATATATATTTAAATTCTTAATAATAATAGAGTTGTAGTAACAGAGTATTGACTCAATCAACGACAATGCAAAATACTTTCTAACCTCAAATTTGGGTTGCATACAATTCCATAACAGCATTCAAGAGGTGGCGCCAATGTTTTGAAGAATCACTGATTCAAGACTATAAAATAAATGAAACATTTGAAGAGTTTCTATTACATTTTAACTTAATTAATTAATAGTTGCTTCACGATCTGTTCAGTAGAGATTCATATACTTGTGGTAAGGATACTGTCCATCTGCTGATTGAGTTCTTTGATTAAAGAGTACCATTTGAAACGATATATTTCATAGTTAGAGACATAGTCAGTAGCATTTGAAGTATTCAATAGCATTCGAAAAAAGTTCATTTCTAATAGTTTTGAATAGGATAGAAGTACCGTTTGTGGCCACTGTACCTTTTCAGTCATTTTATTTCCAAATCATTCTATAAATATATTAAAATTATAAATTAGATTTATATAAGTGCAAAGGTTTCAAAATTCTATGAAAATATTATTTAATTATTAAGACTTTTGATTTATTGACTCAAATTCACAGTGGCCAAAAAGGGTACAGGTGGCCAAACCCGGTACCTACCCTACAACTTTTCAATCATGGTTGGGAGATGATAGTAGAGCTTTGAAAATTATAATTGTCATTTTTCCTCTGCTCACTTATGAATATTGCACGATTAGAATCCCGTATCTGTTCCACAGTGTATTTTTTAAAGTGCAAAGAATGATCATGGAATAGATGAACAAAAATGAGAATGGATTCACGACCTCAATGAAAAATTGTATATTTACATCGTTAAATAAACAAGATTCGCAGTCAATGAAAATTATATGCGTTGAATTTGTATATCACAGCTAAAAATAAATGTTTCCTATTAATAAATTAATTGAAATAATCAAGGTCTTGGCAGGGCAGTATGAATTCTGATTCCATGCATGTCCTTAATTTCATCCTTGAGCGTCTGCAAGTCAATTCAGAAATGTTTTCACAATGCAATAATTATTTATTAGGCGAATATTGCATTAAAACCACGACTTACGTCATTAATCAATCTATGCTGCTTGACTGTATTGAGTCCTTCAAATTCAGCTGCAATTACATTGATTTCAAACATGGCACCGCATCCTCCTAAAACAATGATGAATATCAGAGACGTATTATGCTGTTCGAATAATAATCAAATCCAAAAATGAAAATAAATGAAACGAAATAATTACCAGATATATCATTAACTTCAATGAGCTCGGCCTTTGGAAATTTATTCTTCAAAATAGAAGTCATTTTCTCTTCAGCCTGTTTCCCAGCCAATGCACTCGATCGACCACTCCAAACTCTAGACAGTAACTGCAAAGCTCTTTGTTTATCTGATCGCCTCATTGCGTATTCGAATAATTTATGAATATACGAAAATGGAGATCATATGATGGATGAGGAGCAGTTCATAGCAAATTCTACATGAAGCTGAATCAATTTTTTATATAATTCAGCAAATAATTTTATATACATACCGATATTCGCGGAAAATTTGATTTCATCACACGACTGAACATGGCTACAGGAGTATTTAAGCTCGTCAATCTTAAATATCAATTTCTTCTTGATTTTTTTTTTAACTCAGTATTCTATCGGCAAAGATATATGCACGCGGTCCCAATTTTCAGGTTATGTCGTTCTGGGATCGTCGATCTACGTTGAACTGAATAAATATATATGACAATGTGTTATATGTAATATTGTTGATGATTTATAATTATACGACTACGTGATGACTATAGATAAATAGCTGTTTATATTCTGATTAGTGATTTTTACCGCAGATGTGAAGAGAGGATTTTTATTGAGATGCTGGACTCGTTCAACACCATTGGACAGGCACGTGGGATACGATAAATATTATGAAGATGGTATGATTTCTGACTACAGCGCCGCAGTATGTTTATGGTAAATCAGCTGTTCTAAGTTTACAGTCGACGCATAATTATCTTATGTACGCATTTTTTTATTCTGAGCCAATAATATGGGAAATAATGAACCACCATTTTATTATTGCATTCTAAGTATTAATTTTTGACAGAGGGTTACTGGATTACTCCTTTATTGTATTTGATTTTAATAATTGGCAGTGAATTTAGGATAATTCTGAGATTAACCCTAAAGGTTGGAGAGTGTGATGTAAAGTTGATGGAAAACAATATCAATCCTACATGAATTTGTGTTATATTTAAATTAAAACGAATTTCATATAACTTATGTAGCAAAGAATGACTTAGAGGCATGCTGGATCTAATGAATAATTGCAAATGACAGAAGAAGAAGGCAAAATTGAATTTGTATCAGAGCCATGCTCAATAAAACCGCGAAAATTTTCACCGCAGAATATTGTGATACGTTTGAGACGACGTGAAACAATCGGATGTCAATTTCCTGGTACACAAGTTTTAACAGCACGACAATTTTACCAAAATGTATTTCCGAATTTCACAGTTGTTAATGTGGAAAAGCCACCATGTTTCTTGAGGAAATTCAGTCCTGATGGACGTTTTCTGGTAGCATTTAGTGCTGATCAAACTTCTATTGAAGTTTATAAATATGAAGGTGCGTCGGCAGCTGCTGGATTGCTGTCTGAAAGTATTGGAGAATATGTTGGGCAAAAAAATGACGAAAAAACATTTCGGATAAGGAATCACATTTTTCAAACATTTTTCAAGGTAATTGTTTTAAGTTTAGCAGGGGGTTTTGCCTCATTCATCATTCTGAAGGAATTAATTCATAATATTAAATTTGACTCTTTCAGCCGAAATGGGTGATAAATGTTGTCGATAGCAATGAACAGCTCAATCGAGAATGTAGTTTATTCACTGAAGATGGTAGATATGTTATAGTTGGCTCGGCCAGACATATTCCTGAAGATTTACGACCACATTTTTATCAAGTAAGTATCCGAATTGTGTCTCCGTTCAGCCAGGATTTGTTTTGTAGCTAATACGTTTTTATTTTCAATAGATTTATTCTAACAATGAAGCACTGACTCCAAATCCAAGATCGCCACTTGAAGATTATTGTCTTCATCTTGTTGATTTGCGAGGTGGAAAACTCTGTGATACAAGACGCTTCTCCGTCGATAAAATTTATCTTTCTCACAATCAAGGTGAACGATAATATGTAGCCTCAGAACTTGCATTTATTCCACACGAATTTTTAGTATACTCAATTATATCCTTTTCTGTTGAACTTCAGGTTTGTATCTTTATAAAGACATTTTAGCAGTATTATCTGTGCAGCATCAAACTATTCACATTTTTCAAATTTTGGATGGAATGTTCATTAATGTCAGAACAATTGGCAGGTAAATTGGGTTTAGACATAAATGATTCACTCAATCACCAATATATTTTCACATTAATCACTGGCGGACATCCCACCATTTTTTCCATTATTGATTTAGATTTTGTTTGGAAGATGAAGCTTATTTGGTGGCAACTGGATGGCCTGGTGGTAATTCAAGAGCGTTTCGCGATACTGCTATCAACACACTTAAACATAAATTATTAGTCTATTTATATAAAAGAGCAGCTAACATCAGTCAAACTACACGAGATCCTTATGAATTGCGACGATTTTATCAGTACTTTGATCAGGTTCGAAACAAACTTACATAATTCAATCCTAATTATCTGAATATGTATTTTGATTATTTTTATTTCTGTTTACACCGTAGTTGAGTGCACTGAGAATGTGGAAAATGCAGTTATTAGATACAAATCATATTCTCGTGCGTTACGCTAGTGAAGAAGTCGCAACTCTGCAAGCAAGCGATCCAAATGCTCATCCAGCATTGCTGGTTGTTTATGATATGGTCGCAGCTAATGTGTTAGCTGCTTATGACAATGCATCATCGCATATGTTGACACAGCTTGAAAATTTCAGTGATTTCTTCAGAAATGCTGATTGCCAATATATCTGTTCACCATCAAACAATATTTATGCACGACTGATGCAACAGAGGTTTAAACAGACCATTGTCAGTGCAAGATATGGTGGCGTAACTGAAGCCACCAAAAGATTATTATCGCAACTACCAATCTGTGCACAATCGTATTCTAGTTCGCCATATCTGGATCTTTCATTATTTTGCTACGATGACAAGTGGGTGTCCATGATGGAACGTCCCAAGGCTTGTGCAGAACATCCAATACGGTAAGAATTGAAATGAAAATCAGTCACTTAGCTGTAATATAGATATTTATAGACTTTTGTTTTCATTATGATTTACAATTTGCTCCACGTAGATTTTATGCGCGTGATTCTGGTCTTCTCAAGTTCAGGATGCATGCAGGAATGCTTGGAAGGACGACACCAGTGGTTGCTAGACGATTGGTTGCTTTCACATTTCATCCAACCGATCCATTTGCGATCTCAGTACAACGTACTAATGCAGAATATATTGTCAGTTTCCATGTGCGACATGTTTGATTAATAACCGAACTGCATTTCATTATCGTCTTTTTATATTTTCGAACCGAATTGTTCTTCATTATTTCATTTCCTTTCGAATCCTCCATGATCAGTTTCGAATTGAATTTTACCCCGTAATATGGCGCTAGTATCACTTCATTACTGATTGCGCAACCTTCGTGTACATTCCACATCCTTGCACATTATTGAAATGTTAGGGAGAGAGGAGAGTAATATATGAGACTGTGAATTGAAAGTTTGATGATTTATTTGTGGTTTTTAATTATTTAATAATGGCGGCCGTAGTCCAAAGTGGCGATGAATTAAAACGCCCTATGGTGCCACCATCTTCGGTAAGATTTACACCTTACATTGGATGCTTTCAACATACGGTATCATTTATTAGGTTAAGTTTACTCTAATTATTCTTTATAAGGCCAACTTTTGAACTAGTTTTCGAGTTTTATGAATTTTCAGACAAATGTTCCAAGACAAAGTATGTCTCAAAACAATCCACAGTCGATGATGAGTCCTATGGCACCTTCTTCAAGCAAGAATGAAGTTGCAGATCCTGTTTTACAGTAAGCTGATTGTTTTTCATTTTCCTTGTTATTGCTGACTATTCTGATTGTTCTAACTCAATAGAGAGGTTCATGTATTAAAGATAATTATTTGTTTTCGTTATAGGAATGTTGTATCAACGGTCAACTTAGCAACAGAATTGAATCTCATGCGTATTAACGCACGAACAAGGAACTCTGAGTACAACCCAGCTCGATTCACTGGATTGGTAATGAGGATTCGTGAGCCTCGTGCTACTGCGCTCATTTTCTCCTCTGGTAAAATTGTATGTACTGGAGCACGGAATGAAGAGAATTCATTTTTGGCTGCGCGCAAATTCGCGAGAATATTGCAAAAATTGGGATTTCCAGTTAAATTTTTGAACTTCAAAATTCAAAATGTAGTTGCCACATGTGATTTGAAGTTTCCAATTAAATTGGAAAATTTGTATCAGAAACATGGACAATTTTCAAGTTATGAACCAGAGCTGTATCCGGGGTTGATTTATAGAATGGTTGTACCAAGAGTTGTGCTATTGATTTTTGTCAATGGAAAAGTTGTATTGACAGGTGCGAATTATTATAAAATCTCCCTCTTCTGCTGATACTTCATTCTGAGTAGGACAGGCGGTAAAGACAGTTACTGAGAGAGATTGGATTCGCGAAACCCATTGTTTGTGCTCCTTGTAGCTTCCAGGAAAATTAATATAGCAATTGACCTGTGCAAAGGAGTAATTCGAGCAAATTTCAATGACACATTGGAGTGAAAGATAAGATTAATTGCTCACAGACGAATTAAATATCTCTTGAGTCTGGAACATTTACGTCTGTCCTGCTAGGATTGATGTCGATATTCAAGTGATAGTTATTCGTTCTTAATCTATTTCTTTTCATTTTCAGGTGCAAAAAATAGGACCGAATTGAAAGATGCAATGACAAATATCATTCCAATATTGAAGAGCTACCGTAAACAATGATGACTAATTTTATATTTTTATTTTTGGATAATTTTCTTTTTTATTTATTGATATGACTTGTGATTTAACAATAAAATAATGATAGGAATTTTTCGAAATGATTCTATTTATTGCAAGAGTCATTTTAGTTTTTATTTCATTTCATATTTGCGCTGAGCTATAAATCGATTTGATTTCTTTCCACTCATAGACGAGTAAAATCCATTCATTTTTTGTTTGTTGATATACAGAACTACGTATGTATAACATCATAAAATTTTCCTTTTGTAATACTGTTAGCACCTTCGATAGTTTCACTTCTTACTGTTCTCAACATACATAAGATAAGAGTATATAGTAGCCATTCAGTTATCCACAAACAAAATTGTACAGGATTACTTAAAATTCCCAAATTTTTATCAACAGTAAAAATAAATTCTCTCATTCATGATAAAACACCTTTCAACTCTCAATACTCTATCATTTCTGTTTTTCCTTTTGGTTTTACCCCTGTAATATATATATAATGTATATGTGTTGTCGACAATTAGCCCAATAATAAATTGGGTTTGATTTTCTTGTCTCCTTGTCTGATATGATAGAAGTTGATTTCTTAGAAAGAGTTTACATTTGTACCCTTTTTAGCAGCGATTGGCAATTTTTGACCACGTAGAAATGGATTGGTAGCGCCCTTGCAAGAAGATTAAAAGAAAAAACATTGATCAATACACATTCGAACGCAACTAATACATTCATTCAATATTAAATTACCTGCAAGTGTTCAACAATTTGGTCGAATTCAGAATTGGATATACGACTGGGTAGTTCACCATCCTGTACATTATCCTCATTTGGAGGACAAACTACCATGTGCTCGGTATCGCACATGCAATCCTGTGCACTCTGATATTCACGACTGAATGCTGCTGTATTTTCAAAGTTTTCTAAGCAACCATTCGTACCTGAAATTATTTGTAAAAAAATGTATCAAAAGCTGTGAAACAATAACAGTAGATTTACTGTTATGTATCCAATTTCAAACCAGAATATGCAACGATAGGAGACAGCTAACGAAGAAAAGCTTACCTGTGTATCCAACCGGGCATGGATTTGGTGGAGTGCAATAAGCTGGTAAAGAATTTTTTGTTTTATCTTCTTTGATTCCCTTGAGACTAGCAAGCGGTATTCTATGTCTGCTATCACCATTCTCATTCAATCGTTGATTCGAAAGAAGTGTACTATGCTGAAGATATTCTTGATCTCGGATACTCGGATTAGGATTTAATGTTTCCATTCCATCGTAGTCAAGTGGCATTTCCATCGGATCTTCTTTGGTTTTATCAAAATCATCTGTAATGTGCGTATTATCTTGATATTCAAGGTAAGAATCTGCAGCATCAACCAGTTCATTTCCCATCCGATCGATTATATCACGAATCATCATATCAGACAGTATGCGATCCTACAGCAATGAAAACATGATTTAAAGATTAAATTAAAATTTATATATCAATATTTAAAGTTTCTCTACCTGTATCGGATTGTACATTGTTCCATGTACACAAAAGATTATTGTGAGTATTCCAAATAGGATTAGCATTTTATTTCTCTTGTTTACGGTCCTGGAGAAAGGAAGTATAAACGTAATATTTATTATCAACTGGAAAAACGTATTTGATCGTCAAACATTTTGGCATACGATAAATTGCGTGCACGTGAAATCACTTACGTTTAATATAACCCCTGAGACTTCTGTTTTCCTTCTCTCGTATCAGCAATTCCACGAATAATTTCAATGGTTGATTTGTCAGAAAGTGGTGTCGATGAGAAATCACTTGCACGTTTCACCGTAGTTCGCTTCGTGAATGTATGTGGTGGTGGTGTTGTATTTGTTGCGCCGTCTTCGGCATCGCGCAGCATTAAAGTATTGATCGCATGAAGTTTTATATACTCACGTGAATAGAGAGTGCCGAGTGGAGCTTTATTCACATGACTCGAGTCATCTCCCACCCACACTTACCCTCTTCGTCACTACTCTGCATCCTCGATTGACGAAGAGAATATGTAGGAGTCTGTGTGCAAACGACCCACATTATACATCAGTTAGATCTTCAGAATGGGCTTCACAATTCTACTTCGACTGATAGCAATGGGAGTAAACAATTCATTTAAAAAATATGAGTTTATATATCTATTTGGATTATTCTGATTGGAATTAATATTATTCCCTTCATTCTAAATGAAGTAAACGCATTTGTCCTTCCCAGACAAAAATTGTTCAGCATTCATATCGATTTCTCGAAAATGAATTAATTATATGATCTATTTTCGATAATATTATTGTGATAAATGATGTGTTTGGAGAAAATTCTATGGACAATTCATTTGCGAAACCACAAACGATCGCTGTGTGCGACAAAACTTATTACGCTGTGGTCGTTGCTGCTTTCAATGGGGTCGAAAGATCAAAGGATCTCCCTTTCGTATTTTCGTGACGTCAACCAAAGAGCAATAAGTTGTGAAATGCTCCCGGTGTATTTCCACAAACATATCCATCAGTTTGCAACAAATAGGTTGCTATTACATTATTATTATTATTATTATCATTATTATTATTATCCTCAATGATGTAATCAATCGATGGAACTCTATAAAATAATATTTTGGTAATAAATTATAATGTTTCTCATGGAAAAAAAAGGTAAATAAAAGAGAGGTATAATTTGGGCTTTAAACAGAAATCATTTGTGTATTTAGAAAAAAATTCTCGAAATTCTCAAACTTCCCATTGACTTGATGTAAGAATCCCTTATGTGGATACTCCTCAATGTCCCATCGTCACATTCCTGCTGAGGCACACAATCCACACGTAATTCTTCGACAATATCGAGGATGTACAATCGCCTCGCATTCGTGTAAGCGATTCTTGGAATGTATTCAGTGGTGTTATCCTGCGTTGAATCACAGTAGTCAATGTGAGAAACAGATAAATAAGGAAGAGGAATAATTTCAGCGAGTGATGGAGTTTTCCCTGTATCATCCATAATGTTAGTCGACTGTTTGAATTATATGAAAAATATTCAAATGACGAATTACTATTTGTCAGTTTGGAAAATATTTTGTATTGTCGTTTGTAATATTATACATTAACATGTGAAATCGACTACAGCACAGACTTACGACAGTTTCAATAATGTTCTTTCAACGCGACTCGGAAAAATATTTTTCTTCTTTATGCTATTCAATGAAACATTCCAACCCATATTGATATCCATTTTCATCTTCGTATCTCGCACGATTTCAACATACTTTTTCATCACCATCACCTGGAAAGTAAAGTAAAAATATTGAGCTTTATCAACATTTGAACGGCTGACAAAAATTCCAAGTGTCCTATCAACTGGTGAAGAGGACTGAAGTGGAAAAGATAGAATAAAAAAAAAAGGCTTGGTAAAAGAGCTAGAGTGAAGAGTGTAAGAGCACAAGCAAGGTCGTACTTTCGTTTCTACAGTGCATTTTCCAGTAGCATCAACCACCTAGCAATTGTCTGGTGGTAATGATAATGCTTCACATATTTTCATCACTGAATTGCTGTGTCCACGTCTCTTACTGGTCTTTACCCAATAAAATCTTCGAAGTGATAGTAGGGAAAGCCAATAAAATATGTCTGTATACATAAATTCATACACATATACATAAATAGATGTATTGTATACATGAATTGGTGAAGTGGGCTAATACGTTCCTTTGCCGTTTCGGCGTCACAAGTATTGATCTTCCACAAACGCGCCACCAGCACCAAGTTTGCTCTGGCCACTATCAGAATGGGCCCATCCCTCAATTCTATCTCGCACTCCTTCATGACTCTTTCTCTCTGCCATCGTCCTCTGTTTTTGCCACCTACTATTTACTCCTTCTCTTTTTCTCTCATTCCATACTCAAATACTCGAAAGGAAGAGAGACTGTAGATGATACTATTCTATAAATTTTACTCATAATATTCGATTCTCACACTGGTATTTTTTTTTTTATTCTACTTCTATTATATTTCATACAATAGAAGCACATTTTTTTTCAGGATGTCGATAGTAAGGTTGTCTCCTTCATACGCTTGCGACTGCTTTATTTCTCGTTTGATATATATGAATAGTATTTTTTCCAACTGATTTTAGAATATTCTTGTGATTTGTATAGGTCTGTATGATAATTGTAATTGGAGAAGATTGAATTATATTCTTTGAAGAAATATCATCGCAGCGAAAGTGAAAAGCTCTTGATTGGAGAAATGAGCTTCTGATAAGTGGCATTTGATAATTGATAAGTGGATGGGGTCAAAGAGTTTGCGAATGGAATAAAACGAGCAGTAGAAAATATTTTTATATTTAGATCAGATTTCATTGGTGTTTTTTTTTCCTATAGATGTGATTTTGTTTACTTGATTGGACACAATTCATGTCGTTAGTTTTATGATACAACTTTATAATTTCTGGTTAGAATCACGTTTATATGCCGTGTAATGTTTACATATTTATTATCGGGTTTTCGAAATCAGAATGTGAATAAACAATATGAAAAAACTTGCAATACGAGTTGGGTTCGAATTAATTTCTAGTGCATGATTCTATGAATTGCGGGAGATTGGCACTGTTTAACAATGCATGACGATGATCAATCGTATATACCAATGGCTACAACGGAACAAAGTCTGGTAACTCATCAATAAAGCATTAACAATAGTTTGTTAGTGAAATTATACGATTAGCAGTTATTTAGAAAGTTCTAATGAATTATATTAAAAATAATCAAGAACAAATGTTCCAATTGATTGAATGACAAAGTCTGAACCAAACAAATAAACATAATTTTCCCTTTCCTCTTTCTTTCATTATCAGAATACCAATCGAAGTATGTGCACCGGTTTAGACAAATATGCTCCCTTAATTGACACAATACGGGGATATTTTGTACAAAGTTTGGAAACAAGAATTTGTGATGGTTTAGAAATGTTTATCTCCAATGATGAAACAAATTTATCGACACAATTTGTGCCATATGTGAAAAAGTGCTTGGATGTTGCTGGTAATTGCTGAAAAATATTTTATCCATCATTAAACAGTTAATATATTTTAGTAAATATATTACAGAATCATTCTTCAATCATTTAAATTAAGTTCTAGGTAATGCCTTCAAATATTTCTTCAAGGATGGTATTATTCCTTGTATACTCAATGCGATCGTTATCAATAACAGATTGAATAGAGTTTCTCGTAATTTGGACGAGGTGGGAGTTGACAAAAATTTCTTACGACACATCAACATTTATAATTACATCTTCGCAGAAGAATATTGGATGACATGTGATAACAACGATGAAAATGGATATAATTGCAATGATAATTCATCATTATCATTCAAATCGTCAGATGCAACGAAGAATTCTAGTCAACATGACGATAGATTTGAATCAATAAAGAATTCAAGAAAACTGAGTGAAGACACACTCCAACACCTCAACTCTGCTGTAGCACAAAAGATGAATCATCCTAAATCATCAATAAATTCGACTGGAAAATTGCACAACAATTCTCACCACAAGAGTTTACAAGTGGTAGTTCGAAATCGTGATAACAATAAAATATATCACATGATAGAGCTGCCATGCAATTATGAACGTTTAATTCATCAAATTGAGCCATCAATTGACTCATCATGGAAAAATACGGACACAGGTGAATTTGTATCGACCATTAATGATATTTGCATTGCAATCAATGAAGAATTGGATCAATTGAATATCAGCAGCATCAAGCGATGTCGTTTGTATCTCAATATACAGGATGATTGTATTTCTGTCCAATTGAAAATGATGGATGTCGATGGTCGTAAAATATTTTTATACGACGATAAAATATGTCAGAAGCGTAAGTCACGAAGAAAGTCGAATCCTGGTAGGAGTGATGAAGTGATGTCGGGCATCCCAGCAACAATAATAAATTCCAATGCTGCTATTGAACGTGTATCGAGTGAAATGAGGGGTGGTGCGAACAGTTCGACGTCCACAAGATCATCTTTTAGGACAATCAACGAATATCCTCATACAGAAGTGAATGCTCAACAAAATAGTCATCTAATGAATAATCCAACTACAATCAATCATGATGACGATGATGCTTCTGACGAAAGTAATGATTTTGGGATATACGAAGGGGACACAGACTGTTCGTGCACGTCAGAAAATGATTCTTGGCAACAAGACTTCAATTGTTGCTGCAATTTATCATGTGAAGAATTATGCGATGATGAAAGAAATGCGGGGTGTTGTAAATTGGAACCTGGTTATGAACAAGCAAGTTCAACAGTATCATATAAGAGTTTTGATAATTTAATATCGAGTACACATGTGAATAATGATTCACAAGCAACTGATGAGGTTGAGATGTTTAATAATGATGAATCACCTTCATTTAGTAAGACATTCAATGAAAGCAGTGAAGTTATTCAGAAGAATAATGCACCGAGCGACAATGGAACTGTGTTGAGGTCATCGCGCATTTCCGGAGCTTCGGAGGAAATATTCGATATAGGTTTGAAGAGAGTTTCACACGAGAGTAAAAAATCGAAATCTGTGTCAATTGAGACGGTCGACTTTTCTGAAAATTTGAATAATCAGAGAATACTTCATGATACTGCGAATTATCAGAGGGAATCTTCATCACCAAAGATGTCAGAAGTTGTATCCATTGTTATTTCAGATGCCTCACAAAGTCAAGAAGTTGTAGGATTGGAGAGAATTGATGAAATAGAGGAAATTGATGAGATTGACGAGGCTGATGCAGAATTAATTGAAATAGTTGAAGATATTGATGATAAACAAGGAAAAGAAGAGGTTGAAGTAATTGGGATTGCAGGATCTGTACAAATCGGTGAAGATAAAATGGAGGAACAGGATGAGGAAGATAAAAATATAAAAGAGATGGTTATGACTAAGGAAATTGTATTTCATGGCACGGAAGAGCGTGAAGTACAAACTGTTGAGGAAGTTGAAAAAATTGACGATTATGAAAAGGGAGCGAAAGGTGAAGCAGATGCAGATTTGATTGAATTGGAAGAGATTGAAAAAGTTGAAGATTTTGTTGAACAGGAGGAGACAAACAGTTTTGAACGATTGAGAGAATCTGGAACCCAAACAAGTACCAGAATAATTGATGAAAGCATTGTTTCAATCCGTGATGAAGTTCCAGAGTTTATGAAAGACTTGGTAGCCAGTTTTGTGAGGGGAATAGATTTGTCAGTGAGCACACCACCGCCACCACCATCACTTGAGAACAGTAAACAAGGTTCTTCGACAAAATCTAAAGAAATTGAAATAGGATTAGCATCATTGTCATCTAATAGGATTAAGAAAATACGTAAGGTATCGACAGAAGAAAAAGTAACAGTTTCACTGAATTCAGAGCATCGACAGGGTTCTAGTAATATTTTTGTAAGTCCTTGTAGACATTCAAGAAAATCCAGTGGATCCTTACGCTTCATTAAATGTCCAAGAAAATTTTCTGGAAATATCTCCAATAGATATTCATGTTCGGAAACATTTTCAGATGCTCCAGCACTTTATGGTAGTTCCACTTTTTATGCCACTGGTGATTCGTCAATGAATAATTTGTATACAGTGTATCCAGATGAATGGAAATCACGAATATGTCAATGCAAAGAATATGAAAAAAGCAGAGTGAAAACTACAGTGCGAGTAGCTAAAAAAGGATTGAAGTATATGTCGAAAAGATTTGATCATTATTATCCAACTGTCAAGAAAAACACAAAATTGATAATGGCAGCGTTGAAAAGACGTTTCAAAATTGTTTTCTCAGAAAGAACATATTATAAAATAAAATTTTTTATTGAAGAAAAATTGATTGAACCACTGAGAGAACGTCAAAAAGCAGCGAATAAATCGAGAACAAGTGTTTGCAGAATGCAACATCGGCGCACGACATCAAGTAGCAATCATTCATTCAATAATTTTCCAATGCATACAAACAACGATGATTTCATACAATGTGAAAGTAATTACTCAATCAACATTGACAAGTCAGAATTTGGCAGTCGCTCATCTCTATCACCAAATATTCATTCGCATAAGAAACGAAACAATTCACATAATTTTCAAGTTTGTACAAATCGTGACAATGAATTATTAAATAGGTATAGACATCGACGCTTATCAAATTTTATGACTGATAATCAATCTCGAGAAATGGATAAGAAACCAATTAATAAAGCGCGACAATTCTGTCGGTGTCCTTGCTGTTGTAATCTTATTCAAGATATTAATTACTATCAATCAACAGACAATTCAATTCACAGTATGAACAAAAAATGTCACAGGTTTTCAGCCAATGATAAAGACATTCAACATAAAAATTCCAAAGAAAATTTTCACCATAAAAAGGCAGAGTGCACGTGCTCGGTTTCATCATCGTTATCATTATCATCAAGTAAAGACTATTTCTGTTGGTATCATAAAATGTTTGCAGCAAAGAATTTTAATCGATATCCAATGAGTACTTCAAGTTATACTCGTCATCGATCGATATCAGATGAGCTTGAAGTAGATTGTGGTGAGTGTTTTGGTCCGACTGACCATAATTTCCGTTTGATGCTGAACCAATATATAAATTTTGCAAAAAAATTCAATATCCAGTAATTAATCGACAATTAATAAATGGCAATTCAACCAGGAACAACTCACGGCATAACTAATTACTTTCATAAAATTTATAAAAATAGAATGAAATGTAAAAAATGCGGTGAAATTTTTCTCGAGAAATTGATGAATAAACAAAAATGATCATATGATTGTGGTCAAGCTTTTATGAATAGACATAAAACATAGATATAAAATTATTTAGTGCGATGATATAATCATAAAAATGAGAATGAAATATATGTCGGAAAAAAAACAGAAAAAACGCGGACATTATATTTATGAGGGGCAAGAAAGTGCTGCACACAATGTATAATCGATCCGCTCAGCCTTTTGTCATTTGTACGGCCTATTATTGCCAACCCCTGCACGCTGTTATATACTTTGAATATCCACCACATCATGAAGTTATACTCAAAAATTATTAATTAAATTTCTTGTCTATTCGCAAATGAAACGCATGAACAATTAAATTTGGGAGAGATACTGCATTAATAAACAAACAATTGAATGTCAAGAAATAGAATTTATATTTAATAAATTAATTATCATCACATTGGGACGTCCCGAGGTATCAACATCAAATTCAATTAAATCATGCCAATGTTTCTCAGTATTAATCTAGCTCGACAATTAACCGCGACAGTCAGCTCCTGAAAATTGCAGTGGGCCGCCCACGAGTAATGAAATTCTCTGACGGGACTTTAGTAAAGTTGTGTGTGTTGAGGGGTTTGTATATGTAATATATATCTACTAAAGCGGTAGAAAATACTCCCACTGGGATTAGAGAATCCAAGTTCTCTGTGTAAAGTATATCGACCACAAGTTTACAAAATTGTGGCAACGTTAATAGTGATAAGACGCGCGAATGAAACTGCCTTACTTCACCATTTGAAACTTAAGATATTTAGGCCAAGTGCGTTGACTAGTAGATAAGGTACTGGTGTATACCGGCGCGATCGCGCGCACCACTAAGAGGAAGCTACGAGCGCAACGGTACAGAGACCAGCATCCGTCCCCCGGTTTTAGTCCGATCGATATTTGCTGGCAACCACTGAGAGGGAGTCTACCCGGCCGTTTTTCCCTTTCTCTCTTACTCACATCATCCATTGTACATATTTATATACATATATTTTCGTCTCACTCTCGTCTGTGTGTTTGTAACAATGCGAGTTAGCTCCTAACGTCTAGTGATGAAATCGTGAGCCCACTCACGCTCACAATTTTTATTATCTTTGCCTTCTTCACTCTCCACGTCAACATTAGAGTGTTGAAGAATTTTTCATCTTTCGCCTCTTGTCACTGCCAAAGTATCATTTATTTTTCTTCTCTTTTTTTTTCATTCTACCCATGTGATATATTCTACGTTAGTAAGTTGCGATATTAGGGGACGCTAGGGGATGTCTCTCTTGAGAAGTTTGTCGAGTTTGTCATCAACCTGAGTAACCGTCATTATGTACATAGAAACATAAATTTTCTTTTTCGTGATGGATTGGATTTTTCTTTGGCACTTTTTCATTTCAGGTGTTGATATTCTCTTGGTTTATTTTATATTTTTACATTACTGTCTTGATGGTTATTTTATGATCAAGTGTGGGATCGAATAAAAAAAGCTATTTCAAATTTATTTTGTCATGGAAATGAATTTCTCCTCGACAAGAATATTTTTGTAAAATCTCATTGCATTGTCGTGAGATGTATCTTCGATTTTATATGAATATTTTTCTTCAACGTTTTCTAGTATTTCATTGTCATTCCTTTCTATCCTTGCTTTTATTAATATCATTCTCAACTCATTTTTTTCGAATCTGTGAAAAGAAGTTTCAGACGAAGAATTCAATTTACATTTTACGAATGACAGTAACATAATTTTTTCTATATTCTTCTTTCCTTCGAATCTGACAGGACAATTACAATAATTGAATTGAGACAATTACCTTCTCGATATGCTGCTACACAACTGAATGAAGATAAAAATAATGTCATTTTTATTTAAATAGAATGATTAGGGTATGTGGTGGTTCCCATGATTTGATTAGCTTCTTCATTTTGTCTACTCCACCCATTATTAGCGATCTCAATAAAAGAGAAAAAAAATAGTTCATCATTATTCATACTGTCACAATGAATGTGTGATAATTTTATGTGAAATTCAGAACAAAAAACGAAATAATTTATGAGAAGAACTTGGACTGTTAATACCATCGAGTTATTGGCGAGGAATTAATCATTTCACTTCCTCCCAATCGCTGTAATGATTAGTTCATGATAATTGATGGCAGATTTTTTTTTGTTCATCAACATAACATGGAAGAAAAATAAATCGGTTCCTTCTATTCTGAACTTCTCTATCAATGATAATTATTATCGACGCTAGAACGTGGTCTATGAATGTTGTTCCTGACTCATTATGATTATTATCGCAGGTATGACCGGGAAAAGCTCCGCCTAGGGTCGATCTAGTAAAGGGGTTAGACAAACGATCATTGGCCAGTGATAGCGATGCGTCGTGAATGTGCAACCAATCATATTGCGATGTTACTCCGCGCTGGCGCTGATATTCTCTTCAACTGCACCCCCGCACGCCCTCAATTCACCCCTCCCGCCCCAACTGTTACGAATTCATCGACGAGTACTGCGAGAACGACGACGACGTTCTTCGTCGCGTATCCCGCGCTTTCGAACCCACTCCGCACTTATCACTACCTGGACTTAATTATTGGTGAGTTTTTTTCTGTAAACGGAGAAAAAATTAGAATCGAGATAAAATTCATTTCCATATTTAATTGTTGGAAAGAATAAATTAATCCTGCATTCATTTTTTCATTCATCTAATTTGTTTATAAGTTAACAGTGAACGAAGAAAAATAGTAATTTGTTCGGAACTGTAAAATTGTTGTTCATTTGTTGGCTTAATAATTGTTTTGATTCGTTGAAATTTGCGTGACAAAAAATTGTGAACTGCTGATCAATCCTTTATTGGTGTTTGAGTGATGATTTCTGGATTGTGCATTCGGCCGTGATTTTTTTTTTGGTTTTCTCTGATATGTTATATATAAGTGTGTGCGTGTGTTACGTCATAATGAGTTTATTTGATTGATAAGAGAGAAAAATCCGTTGATTGATGATATATACAAAAATTGGGATACAATGAAAAAAAAAAACTGGAACATTGAGTCATCCGTGCAACCAATCGATAATCTCTCGCGAAGAATTTTCGGGTTGACTCGGAATAATGTCCTTGATCTCTTGCACAAATTATTCTTCACCCCTGTAGTTTTCATATATTTCTATTCAATTTCATTTCTCGAACACATAATTTCTCCAAACAATTTAGTCAAGTCCGCCCCTCATTATCCATATCAATTCAATTTCATTGAAACAAGAACAATAAAAGCATGAAAATGAATCATGCATGTGAAATAAATATTTTACATTCAGATAAATTCCCCCCTGATCGGAACTAAATTCGTGTGAAATGGAGACAGGATGTAGGAATGCAATGAAGAGATAAAGAGCAGTCTCTGCTAGTTCACCCCTTTTTTTCTCCCTCCTGAGCTCGCCCCTCTTCTAGAAAAAAAGGGGCTATCGGTCATTAAGGCCCTATACACGTCACACTCTACGTTCGGTCAACTACCGTGACAGTCCATTAGCAATGACTTCTCATAATAACACCCTTCTTCATTTTTTCACGAAACGTGCAACGATTTTTACCCTTAATAATCATGAAACACGTGTCACGAGATGACTCCTATTTTCCCTCGTCCTTCCTGTTTTTATGTCACGTGCCACTATATTATCTTCCATCGAGTTCTTTTTTTTTCGTTGTGCATTTGTGAATTGATTTTTTTTTCCATTATTTATCGTATCTGATTTGTTACTACGAATTGGATTCGTGTCAATGATGACATAAATGTAGATTCCAACTAAAGACTAAGCGCTGCTGTTCATTTCAATTCAAATATTTCATTGAACCATCAATTTGCCTCGCCCAATTTCTTGAATTGCAAAAAAAAGAAATAAATTAAACCAATGCATATAAAATAGTATTTCTCCATCATTAGTAGAATCAGATTGACCAAAGTCGAATAAAGTTGCTACTGAATTCACGTTGATACATGTCATCGACTGCTTTCAACATCGTCAATGTATTTACCAAAAAAGAGGGAAGAGAAGGGGCGCAGGAAGGGCTAGAAAATGCGAGATACGGAGATGATTTCTCCCTCGTGCCGTTTTCCATATCCCCTTGGCTATACAGTCCCTCGAGTGTACAGAGATTAGAGGGTGGATGGGCCGCCACTTCAAATAAACATTCCTCCTCCAAATTCAACCCCTGCGGGATTGCTTGTCGACGTATAACGCACGTTTGTTCCCCGGAATATTTCATCCGTTCGTATATGGGCACATGTATATCTATTTCCTTACCAATAGTTGAATCCTCTTTTTGCTACTCAATATTTATCGTTATCCAATATTATAATATGAAATCGATACTGCAAAAACACGTAATAATTTTCATTTACTGAAAAGAGTATTCTACGAATAATATTGATGGATTATGTAATATTCCATTATTTGTATAGTTGATTGGGCTGTCTTTAGATTGATTAGAATAAAATTGATAGTAAAACAAATTTTTGGAAATATAAATTTTCCACCACGATGAATTCTTCATTTTCTTTCAAGGGGCTGCAAAAATATTAACAACATTTAATTGAACATCTTGAAACAACCCCAATAATTTTGAAGATGTCCGGATTCGCGGCGGCGGGTCTCGGAGCCCTTGGGGCTATTAAATCGAAAGCCTCAGAGAAACTGTCTGGGTAAATTACATTTTATATCTTGTATGCAATGTGAATCGTTGGATCTATAAATAAGTTGATTTATAAATATTCGATAGTCATCAATCAAATATATATTTATTTCTCATTCAACGGACGACCTAATTTAGGTTGCGAGCAAATAGAAGAAGTAATATTGGCTATGATGAATTTGAAATGCCAAAAGACGCTGAAGGTGGGAGCAAAGAAAATATGGGATTTGAAGATGAAAGAGGATATGATGGACGGGCATCATTTGACTCGCTGCCAGAACCGGAAAGACCACCATTACGACACATCGACACATATTGTATGCCTGAATGTCCATGTTTGTCCAAGAGATATACTATTGCGCTGCTCGCTTGTGTAGGTAAGATAAGTCGAACATAATTTAGATTTAATCCTAGCTTGAGATATTTATTTCTGCCTTTTCAAATGGCAGATCGGTATCTTTATGACACGCTCCAAGTTTTCGTCAAGATGTCTGTAAAGCCCTTTTTTTGCCCTCATTTTTTTTAGTTGATCAAAAGTGGGTTCCATTACAATTCGTTATATTATTTGAATACAAGTGAAGACACTGTAGAAGAAAATAAAGATTCGGAGTGTTGTCATTGATGTTGAACTTTTTTTTCTCTCCATTCTACCAATAGGTTTCATTATTTCCTTCGGGATGAGATGTAATATGGGAATGGCGAAATTAATAATGAAAAATGACACTGACAGCGGGGGTGGATTACGATTCAATTGGACAATTGGTACTGAGAGTGCATTAGACTCGTCATTTTTTTGGGGATATCTTATCACTCAAGTGCCAGGTGGATTTTTTGCATCTCTTTATCCTGCGAATAGAATATTTGGTATTGCTATTGCCACCTCATCATTCCTCAATTTATTGGTGCCTGGTGCATTGAAAGTCGATCCAATTGTTGATATGTGCGTTCAGGTGTGCAAAGGATTGGCAGAGGTAACTTTTTTTTCATACCCCTTTCATAGTTTCAGATTAAATTGTTATTTGTCCTTTGACAGCATTAATTTTCCGATTCATTTCTGACAATAGGGAGTGACTTATCCAGCTTGTCATGGGATATGGAAATATTGGGCACCACCTTTGGAGAGATCAAGACTGGCAACTCTTGCCTTTTGTGGCTCTTACGCTGCAGTTGTAATTGGAATGCCACTGTCTGGTTGTCTCAGTAATTGGTTTGGATGGACAGCTTCTTTCTACTTCTATGGTAAATGTTCAAAGGCAAATCAATACTAAATGTATTCAATTGTTGATTTTAATTTATAATTTCTCTTCATAGGTGTTTGTGGGCTGATATGGTATTGTTTTTGGTTGTGGTTGGCGTTTGAACGACCATCAAAGCATCCGTGCATTTCTGCACGTGAATTACGCTACATCGAAGATTCACTTGGACAAGGACAAATTAGTATGCCAATTCCAACATTTGCAACGACACCATGGCGAAAATTTTTAACATCAATGCCCGTCTATGCAATCATCGTTGCGAATTTTTGTCGCTCATGGAATTTCTATTTGCTTGTATTATTTCAAGCTCGATTTATGCACGAATCATTCGATATGCCAATGGTTGAAGTGAGTATATTGGATGGGAACATTTTATTTACCATTCAATGTGTCAACAGAAAGGAATTAATGTTTATGCATTGATTAATAGACTGGGGTGATTGGATCTCTGCCTCATTTATTAATGACAACGATTGTACCTTGTGGTGGACTGCTCGCAGATCACTTACGAAAGCGTGGAATAATGTCAACGACAAATGTCAGAAAATTATTCAACTGTGGTGGATTCGGTATGGAAGCATTGTTTTTCCTTGTTGTTGCCAATGCAACAACACATAGGAACGGCACTGCTGCCACAATTGCATTAGCAATTGGTGTTGCATGCAGTGGATTTGCCATTTCGGGTTTCAATGTCAATCATCTTGATATTGCGCCAAGATACGCCAGTATTCTTATGGGAATGTCAAATGGAATAGGTACTATAGCTGGTCTACTTGTTCCATTTTTCGTTGACAATATCACTAGGGATAAGGTAAATGATACATTTTTTTCCTTTCAACAACAGTGACGTGAATAATATCTCAATAATTGAATTACTTCGTTTTTCAGGATGCTCATAGCTGGAGGAATGTGTTTATCATTGCAGCATGTGTGCACTTTTTTGGTGTAACATTCTATGCGATATTTTGTTCTGGCGAATTACAGCCCTGGGCTGATCCTACTGCGGAAGAGCAAAAAAGTTGGAATCCACTCGATGATCTTGGACAAACAAAGCCACCAGTTCCACCACCACCAATGACAATGCAGTCAGAGTTTATTGTGAGTACAATTTTAATTATTTCAAGTAAATAGCAGTGCAATAAATACTGAATCGACAATTAAATAGACTGGGGTATTCCCACACAGATGAAATATTTCGTCATCTATGTGATTGATTATTCCTGAACTATGTCTATAATGTATCTATCAAAATAGGAACATGAATAATCTAATTACAACTATTTATCTTTGTTTTATGTATCACAGAAACAACCTTCATTGGATGCTAATGCAGGCTGGAATGATACCGATCAACTGCGTAATGACAGTGGATATTCTCAACAAGTTATCAATTATGGATCGACGGAAACAAACACAAATCCTTTTCACTCAACTAATCCATTCACATCCGACATTCGCGAAACTGCAGTTCAACCACCTGCAGTTGATGATTATTCACACGATGTCATGCAACATCAACAATGGGATTGAAAATAAATTCCATGCATACCAAATAACCACGCTGTAAACATGATTAATAGGATGATGCAGGTAGTTCGTCATTGTCTGGGTGAGTGATATACATGAATGACAATATACATATTTAATGTTGATATCTGAAAGAAAATAGTGTCCCAAAATAGTGTAGAGGATTAAATTCCCATATGAGAGCAAACAGAAAAATCAATTGAGTATGAAACGAAAAATCTTCTGTCATATTTTATTTTCTGATTGATAAATATTGAAAAAATTCATTTTGGGACGCTCTTTTGTACAGTGGCCGCAATAAATTTAAACTCACAACGAGGTGAAGATATGAGAAGATGAATAAAATTGAAACATAAATTCATATGAACGTTGAGAATACGAAAAAAAATATATAAGTAATCAAATTCTTGTTGATGGTCAATGAGATGATAATGAATTTGAGTGAATACCTAAGAGGACAGATGATAGTGCTGTAAGTCGGGTTGATGAAAGTATAAAAAAGACAACAAAACAATAGAAAGTCAAATTAATGTATTAATCGAATGAAATGAAGCGTCATTAATTTATTTTTTTATATTAAAATCTATGAATACGATTGAGCTACATGAAATGAACGTAAATTGAAGAATTTTTACTATAAATTGCACATGTTTATTGAATTGCACATCTGAAATAAGAATTATTGCTGACAATAAAAATATAGAGAATACGACAATAAAACGTGGAAAATAAATATTCAGCTATTGAATATATATCGAAAATTTTGGATTACGATTTATAAAATTTTAATTTTTATGAAATTGAGAGAAAATCGATAATTGCACTCGTTTTTATTGCACGTGTTAACGAATATGCACACTTCACATTTGATACAAAGTTCTACAAAGAAAAGAGAAAATATTGACAATATACAAAGAGAGATTGAATCACGACAATAAATAAGGAAAACAAAGGGGCGAAGAACGATTTATAAATGATAGGATAATGAATTGTCCCATGCGAGAGAAGACTTCATAGCGCAATTGGCTGATACTTTTAGGTATACGAATTGATTAATTTAGCAATAATGAGAGTCGTAGACGATTACAGATTTTCTGTATCGCAAATAAATATTCTATGGAGAAGAAGAAGAAAACTAAACGAAATGATCGGCCTGGAATTCCACTATACGAAAAGAAAATATCTCATTATATTGGTATACTAAAACGAAATCAGAATTTCCCAACAAAGTAACAAAAGATAATATATCAACAAAACAAACGTATGAAAGTATACATGAACAAATGATACAAATGACGAAAGTAATAGAACATAAAAAAAAAGACTATTGTGTATAATTATTAAAAACGGAGAAAAAACATATGAAAGTAAACTGAAATATTCAGTTTTGAATACGAGTCAATTCGAATTCGTATTTATCCTTAGCTAATTAATTATTATTCTTTGCTATTGAAGAAAAACATTCAAATGTATATTTCGTAATAAGTAATATATATATATGTATATGTATATATATATATATATTACACTTAAACATACTGGAAAAAAATAGCAAAGAAATTTTTGAGATTCTTCTTCCCCCTTTTAGCAAAAAGTATATAAAATTGCAATATTATACTCATCCATCTGACAAGATTATACGAGCAAACAAAAAAAGAAAATATGCAGAAAATTTATAAATCATTTTGGTCTATATCAGCAATCATTATAATATTGCAAAATTTTTTTTGTTGCTCGTATACAAACGAGATTCATGTGAAATTAGTCAATATACGCGAGACCTTTTTGAGATGAGTATTGAAATATTACGATTGGTATAATAAAAATAATAAAAAGAAATTATACATAATATACATAAATAAATATATTGAAGATATACAATGAATGATTATGTGAGTGTACGAGATGGACACATTTAGTTCTTCACCGGTATCTATTAATTTAATGTGTTGGATATGTATTATAAGAACCGGTTGTATAAAGAAAGGCAATACATAATATACGAATAATCGAAGGTATTAACTGTTGATGCTTGAAGAATTGAAGTGAAAAAAATATATGAATGAAGGAACATCAAAAATATTGCATTGATAGTTTGTAGTTGATATGTGGCTGAAAAGGTTCTGTATTATGACTGCCATGTTTGTTTTATTTTTCAGTAAGTGGTAAATCAGTTTATTCATTCTATTGTTTATGGGCCATATACGAAAATTCTTCACTATATATGCTTTTATAAATTAACACATTTGTTATGTAAAAAATGAAGGCAATATATTTATCGTTATATTGAAGTAGTGTCTGGCCTAATAGTATTGACGGTTTCAATTCATTATAAAAAGTTGAAGCCAAAAAGCAAGAAAGGCTGAGAAGGAATATCTTTGGTTATATTTATTGATCTTAAAAATGGAAAAGGGACATTGACGAAGAAGATAAATGAATAAAATAGATATTTATGAGCTAAGTGCTGATGCTGTTCGAACAATAATACTGATAATATATTTATATAATAAAAAAAAAACATGAATAATTTAATGACAATAAATTATCTGTGTGTAAAAGTGATGTAAGAATGAAAAGAAGAGAGAAAGAGGAAGCAGAAGTCAAAATATATTCCTGCTGAAAAATAATCTTGTTTGTATCTTGATGAATGTGACTTGTTAATTAAAATTTTGATGCTAGTAAATATTTAACGTCGCATCCGTTCATGATAGTAATATGAAAGTATTCTTCGATAGTATAATGTTCATTGATGAGTTAAAAATTATTTTATCTTCGTTACATAGATATATGTTATTTTATTTCGTTAAAAAAAAAATTTATCATGCCGGAAAAATTGAGAATAATTACAACTATATGAATTACAATTTATTTTGTCTGATTACATTTCGTGTATGTGAACATTCCATTATTCATATTAAATGCGTACACGCACAGAGAATAAGCAGAAAAAAAAAGACAAAAGGAATTTACGTAAAAAATTATCGTTATTGTACATTATCGGGAAGAAATATATGAATATATATATAATTATAAGGAGAAAATAAATAAATACAAATTGATGAGCGTGCGTATCCCGTAATTTTGAACAAATAATGATTGTGACAAAGTGTATCAATTATTATGTCGATAATAAACAAGAAAAAAAAAATGAAAAAGTTAGTAAAAGCATAAGAAAACATTGATGAAAGTAATATGATTAAGGACAATAAATCGGTAGGAAATTTGGTTGAAATTATCGAATTATATGAGGGATCACATTTGATTGGCTTCATGCTTTGATATGTTTGGAATTTTTTGAATGTTTTTTCGTTTTCTCCTGTTATTTTTTGTTATTTTGTTATATCAACATTAAAACAATGGCTTTCAAAATAAAGCAAAAATGTCAAAACTCAATAATATAAATACGTATATTTGTAATTTTCGTGTTAAAAGAAAGTTACAAAATATATATATAAAAGTAAACAAATATGATCCCAACTTGGATATATGAATGTTAAAAAAAAATATTTAAAGCTTTCAAACAGCTTTTTGTCATTAGATATCAAATATATTCTCTCAGCTTCGTGATATAACTTCAGTAGAGAAGGAAAAAAAAAGGAAAACTCTCTTATTGCCTTGAAATTATATGAATGAATTTTTTTCAATATGCTGATTGACAATAAACACAAAAATAATGATTTCAGCTAATGGAACTAACACATTAATTAAACATCAACGTCATCTCTATATACTGTAATAGATTAGTACAACATAATTAATAGAAAAGTATTAATGTTATGAAAGAGAAAAAAAAAGAGAAACGAAATGCTAAACGCAACATAAACACATCCACAAAACTCTGGTCTCGTTCGTTAATTCTTGATATCATTAAATTATGTAAAATATGTATGTAAATTGTAATCTGAATGTATTATTTAATAATACAACAAAATACTGATGACTATTGACAATAAAGTGTGAGCCAATCTTTTGAAAAAAAGTACTACAAGTTTAAACATAATTTTTCGGGTATTCCCAACATCATTATACTTATCATTATACTTATTTATGTTTCGTCATTAATTGCCGCACATTGCGTTATTCTCATTGGTGCAACTGGTAAATTCACTCATATTACAAGAAACTGTTTCGTTACATATACTTTTCTAATTATATTTTCACAATTTTCTGACATCTAATAAACACTTGTGGTCTTGTTGAACAACAATTAATTAGTTAATTATTGTTAGGATGTAGTGTGATTGAGAAACAAATTTTCATCTTCCTCTGTCCAACTAAATACATACATATAGACATTTAATTTTTATATCGTGCATAACTCTTTAATTACTGCATTGAAATTTGCACGCTTACTTTCCTACTCTTTTATATTGTATGCGCTTGTACTATTCATTATTTTCCCCATAGACTATGCGTGATACACGCAACGATAAAGAACACTTTTTGCATCATCCCTGTGGCATATATGCAAACACGAACACGTGGAGCATTCGTGTGCTCATTTATTCTGAAAGAAAAAAAAATGGAGTATAATAAAGTTCTCAACTTATTAATAAATAAACGAATTAATGAAAAAGTGAATGGAAAGAAAAGATAAAAGAATATTTCCCCTGCAAATGTTTATTCCTTTTTCATGTTCATCTTTGCGTCATCTTTAGCGTGTCAACGTTCTGATAATTATCACAAACAATCTGTATTAAATAAATTGCAAAATAGATTTTTTTTCCATGCTATATAAATGTAAAAGGTTTTACGGTAGGTTGTGACAATCTGTAAAGAGCCACAAACGATTAGAGTTGACTTGGTGGATCATCAGATCGCTATTGGTGTATGTTTGCTAGATTGGTATTGATGGTCATTGTCGGTGAATGTATTGGTATACATTGAAAATATTTATTATATATGTACAGACAACGTTGGGCTGGACCGTGATCGCGTATACTGAAGTAGCCATATAACGCAGTCGCAACTTACTTTCTAAATTCTCTTGGATTCCTGATGACTTTACACTTTACCATCAGACACACAACGAGCATCACATTTACAGATTTTTTGATTTAGTCCGCGTGCGTACGCGTCAAACGTCCGATGTTATATCACAAACGCCGGGAGTGCCGGAGATGGCGGTCAGTGTCGTAAAATCTCTTCTTATTATCATCTTCGTGTTCCATCAAGCATGTAAGTAATAATAATCATTTTTATCTATGCGAATATTAACCAAGTCTTTATATAAATACATTTTCGATAATTTTAAATATATTCAGTCATTATAATCACCAATAAAACAAGAAGTATTGAATGAGATTCGCAAGTGGTAATAGTACACGTGAAGTAAGACTATTTGAATTATTTCGCGGGATTACAAAATTTAAATAGTTGAATAAATATAATTTTATTTTTTTTTTTTGAGATCTTCAGTTGCTGTTGATTAATAGATGCGGTTATGAAATCGATTCTATTAAATAGGACACGTTTCTTCTTTTACTTCTCTTTTTTATTGATCATAAGAAAATGTTTATTATTATTTGTTGCATTCTAGTGGCCTTTACCTCATTTATAGCAATTTTTCTTAGATCTAACGAGGCTTGACCAATGTCATCATGGTGAATGATCTTCTGATTTCATGCAATCAGGATAGTGCAGGATAATTACACGACCTTTATCTGTCCAACATTCTAATGCAAATTTATAATTTGATTCGATAATATTTTCAATATTGTTTCATTCTTTTTTTTTTAATTCTTTCAGTGGATGTTAAAGCACAGAATAAAACTCTGAAGGACCTTTTCAATAGTACTTCATGTGCAAAACCACCATACACTTGTCCTCATCCTCAAATTGAATTTTATTTATACACCAGGTGAAGTAAAATACTAAAATAAAATTTTTTTTTATTATAATTATACATAATATAGATAGAAAAATATTGGAATACTGATAGATGATACAAGGGCTGGAGTATTTATTGATATTATAACCAGGGTAGACTTTCCGTTTCAAGATCATGATCATGGCAATGTATCGTATGAATCGTGAACTGAAAGTGACCTCAATTCTTATATTCACCTTTCTCCAACGTATCTACATACACATATGAAGACATACAATTCGAATGTAGTCTTGTTTGCGTCACATGTCAGTTCATCCGCCAACGATTTCTGAAAAAAAAACTTATGAATGATAATAAATCGGTCATATGTTCGATGTTAAATGTCAGAAATTCAATTTTTTATTCCACAACACTTTTTTTCATTTATCATATAGAATTTCAGTGAAAGTTGACAATGTTATTTGTGAAGAATACATAATTAATTATAATTTTATTCAAATAGAAAAGATGAAAAATAATTTATGAAAATTACATTGGTTGTTTTGTATGTGTTCTTATTTTTATTATGATTTTTTCATTGCAGAACAACTCAAAAAAATCCAGTTCTCCTTGACGTACGAAATTTTCGTTCTCTTGACTCAACAACATTCAATCCATTACATCAAACAAAAATAATAATTCATGGTTTTGGTGGCGGAAGAAATTTAGCACCGAGTACAGACCTGAGGAATGGTAAATAAAATGACAATATTTAATAATAATTTCTTTTGCTATGAAAAGAGAAATATTTGTTTGTATCATAAAGAGTCGCGTGTAGTAAATTACATGGTTGTGTATGTTTCACAAAAGGTAAATGACCCAGTGCGAGTGAGAGTACTCTTTGAATGATAGTTGTTTACATTAGACCGCAGTCATAACGCAATTTCTGATATATAATTACACATTATTTTCTTCTCTCGCTTGCATTTATAAATATTTTACAAATTATTTTTTATATCACTTTCACTTCTCTATCTTATTAAATACCATATATTGTTTATGAAATTCATTTTCTTATTTTATTACCAGCTTATTTTAAACGAGGCAATTACAATATCATAATTGTTGATTACGGTTCGTTGGTACGTGAACCATGTCTATCACAAATGCAATGGGGTCCGGACTTTTGTTCACGCTGTATTGCTCAATTGGTGAAGTACTTGAAGGCCCATCCACGTGGCATTTCAGTCAAGAGCATCCATGTATTGGGTTACAGCGTTGGTGCTCACATAGCCGGTTTGATAGCCAATCATTTACCCGATGACAAGCTCGGCCGAATAACGGGTAAAATATCAATAATTAATTTTATTTATTGCCTGAATGATTGATGTATTACATTCACTGATTCATTCATTCAAAGTAGTAATAAAATAATTAGTTCTGTTAATTTATGATAAAATATTTGTATGAGTATGAAATATATTTAAAATATTTAAATGAAACTCAGGTAAAATTTTTAGGTTTAGATCCAACAATATTTTTTTACATGAATGGAAACAGATCACGAGATTTGGACGAAACGGACGCTCATTTTGTCGATGTGATCCACACGGGAGCAGGAATCCTTGGTCAGTGGGGGCCAAATGGACACGCGGATTTCTATGTGAACGGTGGATCAAGTCAGCCCGGATGTGCCACAACTTCTATTCTTCGTGAGTTCTGTTCTTATCATTACATGCTTTTATTATTAGAAAACAATTATCATGTGATTTGTTATGTGTTATTGAATATTTTAAAAGTACCTTTTCCTATATGACAAATTCATTCATCTAGATAACTAAATATATTTGGAATCATTTACAATTTCTATTATGTTTCTGAATAATCTAGAAACTCTGTCGTGCGACCATACAAAAGTAACGCCCTATTACATCGAATCGATAACGACAAAAATCGGATTTTGGGCAGCGCCATGTCCAAATCTGTTTTCATATCTGACAGGTTGGTGCAGCCCAAAAGACGAGGAATGGTTACTAATGGGCGAGGATACCCCACACACGTGAGTAGAATATAAAAAGACAAAATATCAATTGAGTAAATAGAAAACAAAAGAATAGAAAGGAGAAGAATTTTCACAAATATTTTCTTGCATTAATTCAGCGCACGAGGAGTTTATTATCTGTCAACAAACGCACGCAAACCGTACGCCCGAGGTCATCCAGGAAAAAGTCATCTGTCGAAAAATCAGAAGCAATCGTCCTACCGCCAGTATTAAGTTTGCTAAAGCAATTGATCAATATAATCATAGAATAGAATAGGAATAGTTCATTATAAATGGACCATTTCTTTCTGTAGATATCACTTGTAGATAATTATAAATATAAAGCGTATATTTTTTTTCTTTATTTTTATTCTCTTTATAGCAAAGAAAAAATGAACATTAATTATTATATTCATTTGAATAATGTGATCTGATTGAATGACAAATAAAAACGTTGCATTCTAAAATAATATGAGTTTCAATATTTTTTTACCTTCAATTTCAAGGATAATAAAGACTATATGAATTTACATATTTGTATCACTCTAATTAAAATAAACATAAATAATCCTTTGTTCTTTATGTTAACAACAATATTTATTACATAATCATTACGATATAATAATAACTTCTATAGATTTACAATATATTGTTGCACTAATTAATTTTTTTGTTAATGTCACTGGAATTACAAGTTGATAACATCCTCGTCAGTTGGTTTTTTTTTGTTCTATCGTAAGCTGGAGGCATTGGGTCGCGTTTATTCATTGCAATTCATCTTATCGATCTGCACACATACATATACATATATATACATATATATTTATATGTATGCAAACATATATATTTGTTTCTCATAATTTTTTTTCCGTATTTATAAATGATCCAAGAGAGAGAGAAGCTACACGTTGCTTCGCGAATTGGTACATAATTGGAGCATCCAATGTCATATTAATTTATTTTTCTTTATTTTCTGGAATCGAGCAATTTAGGGAATTAAACACACATTAGTCAATGCAATGGCATCTTTCTCGTTTTTCTCTTGAATTTGAGTATGAATATGATATTATTGTTCTATAGTATAAATATACTCCTGCTGAAAATAAATTTATGTATGTATGAGTGGCAAAGCAAAAATGCGAATAATGCGGACGTTATTCCATGTTCGATGGATGATTTTTGATGATTAATATATGTATCAATATATATGTAATTATTTAAAACACAATCGACATTAACATTTTTTCTACTATTCTGCAACACGATATATTATTTATTATTGTATTTGTTTTTGTTAATTTTGAAAAACTCATAACTATTATTATGCATTATTATTTTTACATGATTCCCTGTGCACTTAATTCAAGCTACGCATATTAATTGAAATTTATTCGTCGCGAAACGTAAAATCTAGTCAATATTGTGATTCAGGTTGTTGATGTGTGTGGTAGTGTGTATGTGAGTGTGTTGACAATTGATTTGCAATAAACGTGCGGCAAACTCGTGAAAAATTCGACGGGAAGAACTCTCGCTATCAATATCTATTTATTTATTCATTTAATTATTTATTCATTTATTTATTTGGGTTATAATTGTTCAAGTTATTTTTCATTATATATTTTACTCTTATAATAAAACAAAAAAAGGGAATCAATTGCGAACATTGCTGAGGTATACAGTAAGGCACTGTCTCATTTATGTAAAAATCTTTTTGAAAATAAAACAAGAAAAGTCATGATATCGATCTATAAATGGTTTGTTTGTTGTATGAATGACCAAAGTGCATTAGTTGGACATGATTGTAAAGTGCCTGGATGACGTGATGTTTATTTTTCATTATTATGCTATAGATATTGACCCATCGCACAAATTACTCACGAGTTAGGTTTATAGTCCAAATAATCACTGCATCCCCCAGTAATGTTTCGCTATCGGTTAAATAATTATATATTTCTTAAATGTGAAATGATATTTTTAATTATGTCTCGTCAATTTTTGAGTCCCTCGCGTCGTCCAATTTTCAAGAGTTAGCGTGGCTTCACTAACGGCTCGCAGAACAGAAATAAATTTTCTTAGGTCGTCTCAAAAGAAAAGTCACTTGAACCAATTTTCTTTTCGCGCCCAGTCTTTCGAATTATTAATAATTAATTTTGGATTTATTTGAAGACTCAAACAAGATTTCTATACACGCGTACAATCTACATTTTCTTTTCTATCTCTACAGTACACTTTTTCTCATATTTTTTTTCCGCTTATTAATCACGATTTTTTTCTTTCTCCATGTTTCCTACATTTTTCAGTAATTTTTGTTCTCTGTATCTTCATCCACGTCGATCAACGACACACTTTTATATTTGCTTGTGTCTAAATTTATTTTTTATTAAATATGGTCTTTAATGATGATGAGAGTAAAGAATGACAGCAATGACAGTCGATAAATATTTCCATAATGAATAAAATAAATAAACGGTAATAATTATAATAAATATGTTAACAATAAAAACATTCTACTCCTCCCCTTTCTGAATTAACGAGTTAACAGTGATTATGATTAGTAGATCTGTGATGTTTTCTATGCATTTATGCGTGGAGTAATGGTGAGTTGATATCATTTATAAGTTGTCTTTTTTTTTCATCAATATCTTATTCTATATTTTCTTAACACTCCTCATTAATATTCGACATCGAGGACAGTGACGTCGATTGCAAATAATTGTGAGTCGACCTTGCAAATGAACAATGAAAATAATGAAAGGCACTATATAGATACATTTTGTGTATAGGTACATATGCGTGCAATGTAATTATTTTTTACTATTCCACACTGTCATTCGTTTTTTCCCATTTTTTCTTTCTTTTTTCATCATCATCATTCTATTCCCAACGTACCTGACAGTTATACAATTTTTTTGTCCCCATATTCACAGTGTGTTATAACATTTCACTTATTATAAACTCTAAGGTACATTTGTTTCACGTGGACGTGCCTCGAAAGAGGCTTATGCGAAGTATCAGATAAAAAAGAAAACACAACAATATTTTTCTCTGTTTGTTTTTTTTAAATTATAGTGCATTCAAATAATATTACAGATTATTGAAGCAATTTAGGTCATGAGGATACATATGATGATGGATAAAATGCGCGTAAATATATGATATATAGGTCTATATATGTATATATATTTTTTTGTGTTATTAGATATATATACATATATCTATATGCGTACATAGTCGATCTCATTTTCCTCGACGTCACTGTTTTCGTGCAATTTCTTCTAATTGTAAAATTATATATACTTCATTCTGCCTTTCTTTCATTCTTGAATAATTTTTGCACGTGCATTAATTACAAGTACTATTTTCATGTGTACTCCAAAATGAACTACTGATAAGTTATTTTTTTTTTTTCGAATATTGGTCCTGATAAAATGATAGAACAAAAAATAATATGATATATACTTGAGATGTTTTTGTTATTTGGTAATGATAAATATACTTGGGCGATAAACTTTTTTTTTTCTAATGCTCCTCTGCATTCCTCTGTCATTCACTTTCTCTGGTTTTCTTTCGCCCTTATAAATGTGATGATAAGTACATTTTTGTGATATTCCTATTGATTCATTCTTTTGCGGCTGAGCGTTGCCTTTAATTCATTCCTTTGACAAATGGTTGGAACCCTTTTCTCTTGCCTTTTTCTAACCCTATTACTTCATTTTTTCATTCGATAACGGGTGTAGCAATGGTGTAATATATATAGATCTTGTCAAGCTTTTATGGCACTGAGAGCCGAACGAAGCAAAAAGCCCATGTATGTGTGTGTCGGGCATTATAGAGTGAAGTCTTGTAGATGTCCCATTATCGATGGAAAAGGAATGAAAAAAGATGTTTGAAAAATTGTTTTTCAATAATGCACTCTTTCATATCATTTAATTCTCACTTGGCATCGAGGGGGAGAGCGTGAAATTTGTGATAAAAATTTTCCTCTCCAGTGTACTTGGGACACAAAATAACTCTCAATTCGTTTTGTCGTTAAGAGTTTTTATATGCACTGAATTTTTTTTTCCGTTTGTATCTATCCATACATGAGTCTTGATGGTAATTTTCTCTTCCCCAATGTTCATAAATCAATTTTCTTCTTTGGTTTTTTTTTTGTACGTTGTTTCTTTCTTTTTTTTTCATTTTAGCCACATTGATGATGAACGATGGAGCGCAATCGCAACACTCTATTGACAAATCTTTTCTTCTTTTGTCATGAACTTTTGTAATACGTATTTTTCATTATTCAATACTGTCCGTAAATATGAGAAAATATTTGGATGATACAAATGTCGAGTATTGTTGATGTTCGATACGATAGAGAAATATTTATGAAGAATTATATAAATATGTAAGTGTGAAGTATTTCTTCTTGTCAATTCTTTTTCATTTTGTTTCTGTATTTTACCTTTTTTTACTATAGTCTCCATTGAAATTGCAAGCGAGATGAGTTTTCTCACATAAAAGAGGCCGATTCATTCTCAGTTGTGTATTTATGGGGGAACTGGCGAGAGATTTGTATTAATATAGAGGCATAATATTTACAGATATACCACGGACCGAAATTGAACAACGAACTTTATATAAAGAGAAGCGATTGGGAGACAACGGAATATTCGTCCTTTTGTTTATTTTGATAATACTTTATAATGACATCGAATTGTTGTGCGTTAGAAATGATAACACGAAGTAATGTGAAATGAAGAAGAATGAAGGGCACCAAACGAGGAAAAGAGTTTGATGTTTGGCGGATGAAATCGCATATCTACATTACTCAATTCCTTTTATCAATGCGAACACAATCGAAAAGAAAAGTTGCACGATTCCAATTTTTCATTTTGATGAAATTCCCATCCAATCTAGCTGATATTCCCATGTCTCTTCATATGTTCTCCAGTTACATTTTTTCAATAGCTCTCAATCGGCCTGTAGTTATACAATGCAATAATCAGAGTAGATAGGCCTGCTATTTTGTTTCCCTTTTATATTTATTATTATTATAAATTTTTGTTCTGTGGAAGTTGATGATTTTCATTTCATTTTTATATACTCTTGTTTTTATTATTCACTTCTTTCCTCCATTAAGTTTCGTCCATATACGAGTATCGTATGCAAATTTTCATATATACATATAACTGGGATTACCTACATGTTTGTATATATGTATTTTGTATTTTTTTGTTATTAATTTTTTTGTTTGGTATTGGAATTTTCGCGCCACGAAGCTAGACGAGGATTTAATTTTTTTTTTCATCTCATGTCGTTACATAAATTATTATCGTTGTTTTATTTATTTACTTATTTATTATTTATTCATTTATTTTTGGTCACGACACAGATGAACGTCTTTAACGTGTAATTCAAGCTTTCGATATTGATCACTAAGGATAAACTTTGGAATCATATTATTAATATGAATGTCGTGTCTCGCTTCGAAAACGCGAACGACCTGTACAATTAATTTGAGTCTATAATTTTATTTCTCATCATTGTTCCTTCATTTTTGTTTTTGTTTTTTTTTTACGTTCATTATTGTAGCGTACAAAGACATTGTGGATGAATTATCGTACTCTTGTAGACAAATACAATCAGCATGAGTATAACAATGTACCCGTTGTTTGTGGTAATATTCAAAAGATAAATAAATATAGGTGAAATTTGTTGTTCTTTTGTTGTTCATAATACTCAAAAGCAGTTGACTAGCAAGGAAATTCAATCGATCATTTGATAAATTGATAAAGAAAAATATGTATCTTATGGTAATAATATTTACCATTAGATTGTTTCAACATGTTCTTTTGGTTTTCGTTATTTTCGATACTATTTTGTGACTGAGTCATCGCGCGCCACCTCAAGATCGTTAAAAGATTTTTTATCGCTACAGAAAAAAGTATATGTAGTTTGATATATATGTTTATATATACAAGACACTACACTCCATCAGAACATATTTAATTTAATGTTTAAACTCTCTTTTTGTGTTCCGTTTTGGTGGTAATTCTTTGTATGTATTTGTGTTTCATTTTTTTTTTTTTCAAACTGTATCTTTAAGTTGATCGATAGATTATTAATATCTACTAATTGTAAGTATGTATTCATTTTATTTCTGTTTTTTTCAGTTGGGGCTCTTGTGTTATTTTCTTTATGCTGTCATCATCTTGTGTTTGTTATTTTTTTCTTTTCATTCAATTCACGGATTTAAGATGTTAGATTGAGCACCTGCAAAAAAGAACAAAGACATCTTTTCCTTCAGATGTGGAATGCTAAATAGTCGGGACATTTTGCCAAGAAGAAATAAATTGTTTTTGTTCCCTCTCATTTACCTCTCTACACTCATCATGATGTTCTTAATCTTTCTTGTCGCCGTCTTCTGGATCCTTGAGCGTATGCCATTGGGCAATTGGTCGCCTTGGCGATGCCAACATGTCTGACCAATGTCTTAATTCAGTTCCACTCGCATTATAACCGAGAATAACTTTGCCAATGGGTTCGGATGTTCCGATGCGATCGTAATCCACCACAGTCACCATCAAGTTGACTTTCTGTAATTGAGTGAATAATGAGAACACATATTCTAGAAAAAATAATGCCAAATGGAAAAAGATGGGGACCATTTCGTCTGATTCTTTCATATGAATGCAGAAGTGAATGAATTACCTGTATCTGTTCGAACGGTACCTCAAAAGTAAATGATTCATTGTAATAAGGATTGAGAGTACATTTTTTTATGGAAGTCTTCTTTTTCTTCAAACGTTTTCCATTTTGCATCAATGCAATCTTTACATATGGATCTGATAAACCACCAACGTCCATTTTCTTCAGATTTTTCGCTTCAAGAATTACAACTGTCAGTTTACCAGCGGTTGGGACGTATCGCAATGAGAAACAAATGTCACCAAGTTTATTGTCCTTTAATAGTATATAGAAAATAAAAATTTGTAGGTTACTTAAGTTTAGAATAGAAAAAATGGAATAGTAAATGATGAATTGACTGACTTGTCCACCTTCACCCTCAACACTCTGCAATTCTCGCCATTCTTCAATCGTTTGAGCCAAATCGATTTGGCATAGAGGTACTTTAACTTCACCAATTTGATCGTGTTTTGAGAATCTATCGAAGTCAAATATTGCAAAGACGAGAGTTTTGTTCATTGCATCGGCATACGGTACACCCTAGAAGGGAAGTCAAACAGTGGATGAGAAATGGTGAGATATTTTTGAACTATTGACTGTGCAAAGTCAAGATAATTCCAAGATGAGTCCACGTAGAAAATTAATATTGCATGATATTGAATTGGCTAACCTTGAATGTGAATGTCTCATTGAATTCAGGATTCAACGTTTTTCGGTGGACCTTTGTTTCGAACTTCTTCTTTTTATCAGGAAGTAAATAAACCTTTACATAAGGATCTGATGTACCACCCATGTCCAACGCTGGCAAATCTTCAGCTTTGATTACTGTCACCGCTAAACTGTTCGAATTGAAATCATACTCGAGCTGCGAGAACATGAAAGGTTTATCAATAAATTTTTTCGATACATTGTAAAATATTTATTGAGGACGTTTGGTTGAATTTCTGGAGGGTACGATACCTTTTTTTTCGATTAAAATTAAATGCGATTAAAATGTAGGATGATAATTTCATCCTCTATAATCCCAGAATAAAAAAAAAGCTGCTGTTATTTTACCTTGTACTGAAGTTTGCCAAGCTTGACCTCACTCTGTTTGCTCTCTGCTTCATCTGGTTCTTCAGCATTGTCTGTGAGCTCCTCCATATCAGGCTGTACCTGCGCATATGCAAGTGGATTCCACGGGGGGATAAATTGGGTGATCTAATAACTAATTAGCGTCAAGGAACACCGAGTACAAACCTTGTCCTTGTACGTTCCGCCAAGTAGTTGAACGCTCTTCAAATCTACTGCACCTTTCAATCCTTTCTTTCCATCCTTTGAACGACGTTTTCGGAAACATCTTCTGATGCAGCAGAAGCATATACCGAGCACTATCACAGCCACCGCTGAACAATAGGCAAAATCATTTGAAAAATTGTCCTGATGTTTCTCATTGGAGTTTACAATCATTTTCAATAATAATTAAATACTACAAAACATCTAAATCGAGTTATATTTTAACAATTCCAATTATTTTATAGAATTTTCTTTACCTATGAGAATGGCAACAAGTCCCCATGTTGGAATTCCGGTGGCTGCAGTTATTTCCTTGCCGACATTTTCCAGTTTCGTTTCGATTTTTGCTGCAGTTGATTCTGTTGGCGCTTCAGAGATTGCTTCTGCAAAAATATAGCAAATAAGTATTTTCTAATCTTTCACAAGCTTATCCTATTCATTTATCATTCGGGTGAATGTTACAAAACAATAACTGCAAAAAAATCAGAGCAGAAAATGAATAAGTACTCACCAGTAAGAATCTCTTCGCTAGTCCCAACTATCCTTAACGTTGTGCTAGGCATAGCAATTGCCGGATTCTGAGTGTTACTTGCGATACTGCCACTGGTTAAATTCTCCACCGTGTCCGGCGCTTCTCTTTTCATTGGCGGCATGATTATCGCTCTCCTAGCTATACAAACAGCAAAAGTATACAAACAAAAATAGTAAAAACCAAGAAAAAATGCAGTCGCATGATCTCTCTGAAAATAATAAATGAAATAAAATCCCTGTTTAGCCAAGAAGGTCTTTAATTCACATCCCTGTAATTATAGAAAGTGTGATGAAAGAAAAAAAATTCCAAAGCTACCGTAATATTTATTTTTCATTCACCTATGTAAACATATGTGCGGCTGACTTGTGGGTTAAAATGCCAAACGTAATATCGAGTAAACGCGTGTATTTTCACCTAAAGCTGTACTCGATGTGTGACGTAGCGCGAGTGTAGAGAGCATACTCTACTCTCATGTACAAGTATATTCGTACACGTAGAGGTATATATATATATACCTATATACGATCGCCTATTACGACCTCAACTGACCTTGGACCAGCCCGAGCAAAAGCTTCAAGTTACAGTTAGCATTTATTGCCAATAAAAACAGATACATCAAAAAATAACCTACCTAATGAGCTGAAATTTCTTTTCCACGTTCGCAAAAATATTCATAAACAAACATAGAACCTGTGGGTGTATGATTTGTTGATCGAATCAATTTCCAAACGATTAAGTTATCCAACGACGATATTTATTGTTAAATCATGACTGGGTCGTTATACAATTATTCGTCGTCGTGTAACTGCATTTAATGTGCGATAAATATTTTATAAATATTCTTTTATGTATTGTGAGTATGTTGCGCATTTTGCAAGGAGAATCAACATCCGAGAGGAGATATCAAGAGTGTTGGATGACGCGTAGGAAGCTGATAAATAGTGATGCGCACGACTGATAGAAGACTCTGGTCACCGCATTATCGAATGGATGCGTGGGTGCGCACACGCGCGCAAAATACTTAAAGCATAAAGTCTGATGCGAAGGTAAGTTAGTATCGAATGCGTGCATGTGTATATTTGTATTTCCCTCTCGCTTTCTCACACATCAATACACATTCACATTTATTTGAGAAACCTCTAGAGATGCATATAAAGGGATTACATGTAAGTATGAAACGAAAAAGTATACAGAATAGTCTAAGGAAATGTGAGACGTTCGAAACGAAGAGAAATTGCATTGTGAGAATATTGAATGAAAGGAATTATATTAGGAATTCAATATTAAATTCTGTGTATTTCTTTGAGAATTTTATGTATGGAGGGTACATGAAAGGTGGAATAAAAAGGTTAGACGCACAAACTTATGCCATTTTGATATAGAACTACGAGAGAAAGCGTATTAAATTTTATTCATTGTCGCAATATGTAGAAATCTGTGCAAACTGTCTATATTTACTGAATAAATGAAACTGGAGAAATCAGAGCAAACGGCCGTACGGGCAGTGTCGGAGACGACTTGGTGGAATTAAGGGGCTTTAGTCCAGAGGGTCGAAAAATCGATTCATTTTTACATTCACTTATTCTTTGCCCTATTGAGTTACTGTTTGGAACACGTCTGCCGGATTTTTAACTCGTCTTTATCTGTGTTTTTTTTTTCTGATTCCCAGACGTCTTTGATTTTGTCCTACATTTTTTATCATAATTTATTAGACTTATTGAATTTCATTTTCCAAACATAAATTCTAACCATCTGTTGCTTTTGTTGAAACTGAGGTCATACCAATAGTTAATTTTCTTCTTATTTCTCATTTCCAAGTCATTTATTAATTTACGTAGATTATATTTTTCGAATTGGGTTAATTGAATGACAATTCGTTTGATTCACGAGTCAATTTTTATAAATGTGATAAAAAAATATTTTTAATGACTAAATTTCTGTACAGTCAAATTCGCAAACAATTTTATATTAAATTTAGCTTATGAGTAGGCTGGTGATGTTGGATGTTAGGGAATTGTTTGCAAGTTTCAACTTGACTCTACCATGAATGTTTTATCATTCCCTCAACATTTATTATGTATTTTACCTTGTCGTTATCTTTTATATACAACTGTCGATGCGAATGTGTGTACAATTTTGCAATTGAATATGTTTTTACTCTACAGTTGGTATAATAGAGATAGTTTCATCTTTTCATTTCGTGCTATATTTTTATCTCATCCTTCATTTTTACCTCGATATTTTTCAACACTTTGAATTTATCATGTATGTTGAAGAATCAACATTGTCCTTCACATTTCCTTTCAACCTCATGAATACAACTATTTTCAGTAAATTCTTTACGGTCGACAGAAATGTCATCTCATCTTTTTTTTATTCTCTCTTTACATCTCCGCTATCTGCTATCACTCTAGACATAAAAGACATTTAGAAAATAGAAAAAAAGAAAGAAACGGAAATTAAATGAGAAAAATAAAAATAAAAGAACAATAAAGATTTGTCTGCTATGATTATTTTGTCTGTAGATCATACAGACTATAAAATATTTATTGCACAATTGTTTGTGTTCTCATTCTGTAGAAACAGTGATGAATGGTACTGAATTTATTGGATGAACATGCACGGTATATTTTCGCGTGAGTTGGATCTATGTATATATATATAAGAGCCTTTATAACTAAAGAGGGTGGTAGTAGAAATGTGAGTGAATGGAGATACGTGAGAACTTGAAGGTTCTTAGATGTGATATATTGGCGTGTCTAGCGTGAACAAGATACTTAGAAGAAAAAATTCGACGACAGAAGCAAAAGAAAAATGTTCAAGTATGAAAAAAAGAAGACGAAAAGAACATTTGAAAAAAGAAAAAAATTGGATGGAAGATCAAATTTGATATTTAAGTCCACAAAGGGTCATCTGAAAATAGAGTTATTTTGTGTCTGTCGTATCAATATCCTACGTATTTAGAGGCGTGAATTCACAGGAGATGACATGAAATTTATCTATTATGTATCGATCAGAAGCGATAAGTAATAGGTACGATCAGATTTCTCCACAGGAGGAAAAAGCTGAAAGAGTTATGGAAAAGGCGAGCAAAGCAGTAATAGCAGCCGTCGTTTATGATTGAACATATAATAACACGAATATAAACGGAAACAAGATCGATGTTTGGTCTGACAATAGCTGGCTTCTTCCACTTTATTCTACGTCAGTTTTTTTCCCTATACTTGATCAAATGGCTACCCCTCAATCAATGTTTTATATCGTCAGTTTAACGTTCATTCAAAATGAAAAAATGTAGAAACCTCAACAAATGAAGCACTGTACGTTCAGTAAAAACTTTATTATATGTATATTTATTATTGATCTTTCAATAAAATACTGCTATCGGTATTTTTGATGCAAAGTTAGCGTTCGACTTGTATGATTGATCATCAAATGGACAACATGGCTGTTAAAGATTTTATATATGATGATAAACTTGTATGAATTTATTTTATGCACGTTGATATAACGATATCACATTATCACTTATAAAATCAAAAATTGTGCAATCTAAATTTATTTCTATGTATTCCATTGTTTCAGGAAAAAAAATGATGTATGGAATAATGATGGAATTATTTTTACTCATTCAAATTGAGATAATGATATAAATTTTTTTCATTCATCAAAATTAAACTAAATGTTCAAATACTTTGCAATTATAATATGTGATAATTACCCAAGATAATTGCCAACTTGTCATAAAACTAATAACAGCTCATGATAATTTAATTATATGCGAACGAATCAATTGCTCAAGCTGGCTCATTATATTAAACTCGAAATTTGAATAATTGATAGAATGTTGAAATTCAATTTGAAACTGAGTTTATTGAATCGGACACAACAGAGGTAGGAATAATTTGTCATTCGACACAGAAGAGTAGATTCATTTTTATTATTTCTATTTCCTGGTCATTTGATTCAGCAGTTTAGTGAAATTTAAAAAGTTACTAGGCTGAAATTCATTCAATTTTTGTTTGTACTCTTCTTTATCACCCATCTATTTTTTTGTTCTATTTGTTCATTGCAGCGTGATTCACGTTAGGGTGTATGCAACCATAATATTCAATTGTTGCAGACGTGAAAATTTTTACCTGTACATTGAGCTAGGTGGGTGTACAGGCGTGGGGTCATTGGGCAGGCAGCCCAGGGAACGAGGTTAAGCAATGCACGGATAAATCAATACAGGCGTGCATGAGTTTTCCTGATAAAATGCATTTTATTATGATGGTATTAACTAATCGCACCAGTGGAAAAATAATGAGAGAGAAGTAGAAATAGCATCCTATATATATGGAAAAAAAAAGAAAGAAAGAAAAATATTGTTATTATATTAATAAAAGTGGTTTATTGTAAATTTAAATGAAAATTCAGGAGAAGAATAACTGCAATGTTGTTGCACATTGAAATTCATACTCAAGTTTCCAACATTAATATCCATCAAGTATGTAGCAGTTATTATTGTTCTCGAACTGAACTCATTTTCTTCCTATTTATTTATTTAATACAATTTTCATCAGTACTAGAACGTTTAATATATACAAAGATGCACTTCAAATACAGTGAAATTAAACCAGGGTGTGCTCGCCGGTGTAAAAGGATTGTCTGTAGAAAGACAGTGTGGATAACGTGAGTGAGCAGACTATTATTTATGAATATAAAGATTCCTGCAATGTAAAGTGAAAGAACTTCATTTTCTATTTAGTTCTTCTACATCACGAATGCCTGGATTTTCTCGTTTCAATTTGAAATAATTCTTTCATAGAGACTTCCACGAATAATTCAATTTTACTGACAATTAAATTTTCCATTTCACGATTTTCTATCTGTCACAAGTACAATTGTTGATTTCTGGTTCGTGCTGATTTATGGACCATTCTGAGATCTGAGTCATTACATATTTTGATGAAAATATCCATAAAAAAATAGATATTAATATTGATATTCAGCAAGATGAGATGTTTTATGTTTTTACCATAAAATATCTTGAAAAAAAATATTTTTAAAGAGGTGAATAGAAAAAAAGTATTCTGTATGCCAAGTTGGCAACTGTATGCACATCTATATGTGTGGGAGGATACAGTATATAATAATATCTCTTGCTGAACCGTCATGAGCATGAAATCAATAAGGAGAGCAACTGCGGTTGGAGGTCGAGACAAAGCGCGTATGAGATGTTAAAAAAGAAAAAAAAAATGAGAAGAAATATGAAACGAACGAGCAAATGGATTGTGTTGAAGTCATTGCGATACTCCAGTTCAATATATTGGAATGGTAATGAAGACTTCAGGTTGAATGGCAGGTGTGAACGTGCAATAAATGCGAAGAAAATAATAAATATAATTACTTGATGAAGTGTAAATAGTACTAATAATAAATGAGAGAAAAATCTGGATGCTCTTGATAGATCATATGAATATCAGAGGACACTTGCAATGTCCTTCGACACTAGTTGTCGTTTTAGCCTTGGCATACGCGTGGGCGTGCGCGCGCTATACTGCGTGTTACGTTCAATTTCTTCATCAGCTATATGGGGGTTGATATTACCTTTCACATTTTATCCCTTTATCTGTGTATTAGTATAAGTCATTTATAACGACGTTGATAATGAAAGATTTTGATTTCATGTTTTGTCGGAGTATTTACATTATAGAAATAAATATAGACTGAATTTTCGTTTTATAATTTACTTGATGAATTGGAATAGTATATTTTAATTTATGTGGGAGAATTGAGTTAAAGTTGTTTCATCAAACGTATATACACATTTAATGTTGCATCGTTAGACTTTTCGGACCATATATAGTCCCCAACTAACTTTGTTAATTGAATTTTAGCTTGTATATTCAATTGTATAATGAAGTGACAGATGTTTGAGTTTCATGACAGAAATTTGTGATTAAGGAAGAACATAGAGGACATTTCAGGAAGGTTGATTTATTCTTTGAAAATTTCCTATTCTATGATATATAAGATTGTACTTCGTCACTGGGTAGAAAAAGAACAATTTTATTATTTATAAAAATATATAAAAGGCTGATGGACCTAAAGATAGATAACTTCTCTATAATTATTCTCAGGTCGATTTAATAATGATAAGAGTTTGAAATATAAATAGCAGCTTCAATCTATTACTGCTATTTTCGAAATCAAAAAAAAAATCTTATCAGGTTTCATAACGAAACGATAATAACGGTTTTAAGGAAACTATTAACAATAAAGAATATAATTCAATGCTAACCTCAAATCTATTTATGAAACACATGTGAATTGATTCTAAAAATACACAAATGAAGTTATTAATTAGTCACTTTGATGTACTGTGTGGATATTATTTCATTATACGATATTCATGATGACTCAACACATTAATTACGTACATAAGATGATATATATGTGGATTTAGAGAATATTTGCTTTACATGACAATGGTCAGTGTATTATTCTGACGAAATGATTAGCCCATATATGTATCAATCGATGTCAACGTTATTCAGCACAAATTTTTATATGAGTTAAAAGTTTTTCCACAATTTCAATAGTGGTCTTTTCTATACAAATTACCACATGTGTACATTAGAATTATTTTCGATTAAACACATCCCCTGGAATATAGTAAATTAAATATTAGTGTTTGATTGTGCTTCATCGAGTCAGTGGTGATTGCGTGTTAGAGTTTAATAATATTTGTTTTAAGAACAGCATTTGTCACGCACATTTTTTTTATTTTTATTCTAAAGCTATTATTGTATTGATAATTAAGTCGTTATGTGAATGATTATTCATACATGGACCACTTTTAATTATAAGGGCGTGATGTCAAATTAGTAGGTAAAGTGGCACATTGTATATACAATAACAAGGAAAAGTGGATCAATTGTTGTTCAAAAAAGGGGAAAAGAATGTGAAGAAATGAAAAATAATAATAAAAATCCTTGCTATGAAGATATTCAAACGCTCATTAGATCTTTCTGCAGACATGAAGATACAAATGGAAGAAAATTTCATTCTCTGTTTATGAATAAAGAAATAGAGGAAGATAGAATTGAAGGAAATTTTTACAATTCCATTTTCGCATTTGTTCCCTCTGGATTACTTATTTTCTGCTTTTACGTTGTCGCTCATCTTATTCATTTAATTTTATGACTACTTTGGATTTATTTGATTCACGTATTCCCAACTGAATTAATCGAACACTGGAGTGATGAGAAGGAGAAAAGAGGTACAAAAGATGGAATGAGAACGTGTCTAAAATAATGGAGAGAAAAAAGAAAAAAATTTCATACAAGCGTCATCTGTTCATCGGCTGCCCTATATATATTCTTCATAGAGGCAATCCTGAAATTTCTTGTGACATCATAAGTGCAGAAAGCGGGGAAGTGTGATTGAATGATAAAGATAGGGAGGGAAGTACAAATCGATTGCGTATTTCAATAACTGATGAGAAAATTCCATCATGAAATATTCTAAAAACAAAACCACACTCATTTTCAATATAAATTCAAAATCGTTCATGGATATCTTGTTGAATATCACAAATATTCAACAGCTGCATTTGATGCAGCTGGAAATCGAAAAATTATCCAAGACAACCAATGAATTCTATTCAAAATACCACAAGTAATTAATAAGAGACAAATAAAGGTGGGGAAGACGGCGAGCATGGCTATCAATTCGAAGACGAAGCTATTCATCCTATTCACCAAATTTATTCTATTGAAATGTTACAGTTGGTTATCTTCACAAATGGGAGACATTACGAATGAATGTAGATCAAAAGAATTCGACAATGATAATGATATTATTAATGATAAGGCGAGGGAAGAAGAAATCGGATATGATAGGAAGATGAATGGGAACACGGACGGATGTAAAATAACATCGGTTATCAAGTGACGCAAGAACGTTCATCGAAAAAAAAATATTCATTTTTCCTCGGCTTGAAAACCTTGGTACTTAAGATCAAGCTATTTTCCTTCCATTTTTTTTCCCGTTTATTATTGTCGAAGAAAAGCAAACTCAGTCAGAGTGCAGGTGGAATTGTGAAGAAAAGGATGAGATCTGCTATAAATGAAAAATAAAGAGAAATAAAACTTCAATTTAATTGGCATAGATTCTATGTACCGGAGACGCAACGAGATCTCGTTAATATGCAATATAAAAGAGGAAAAATCGATAATTGAATGCTCAGTACTTCTTCAAGAATACCCATTAACTCCATGACAGAAAAATTATATAAAATTAATATCTATGCGAATGATTTAAAAGAAAATTCATTCAAAAGCTTGAAAATTTTCATAGAATAAATGCAAGTTCTACACTTTCTTATCAGATTGCAATGAATTCCATCATTATTCTACCAATTATAATGATACGGGAGGGAAAAAACTTGTTTTGTCATTCTGGTTATCAAATCGAACAGTCAAGCGTTCTACCGAAAACGACTAGGCATCGATCGCGCTGACCCCAGTAGAGTTGAGTGTAGAACCCACCCAACATAATCGCGTTGCTGAGTATATATATCCCCGCACGCGACGAGAGAGACAAAAAATCAACCCTCATCTCGTAACATCGCAATGTTAATCGAGTAATATTATCCACGTCACAATGTTAATTGCCATCACATAGGTGAGCATATTCATTCATAGCCTCTTCATACAGTAGCAATAATTTAGGTGTGTATTGAAGACCTTTTTAGATAAATCAACTCATACATAAAATCGATTGAAAAAATAGATTGTTGACGAATAACGAATTTATATATATTACTGGAATTTAATTACTTACCTCTGCGATTTTTGTTTCGATTTGAAGATAATAAAATTCAAGTTGACTGGATAGAGTGCGTTTAATCAACGACTACACTTTCTTCTTTCCGCTAATTCACACACCGATAAAAAATCCAGCGGACTTTTGTTCATACGTAGCAATTAACACTTCACGATTTTACGTTATCAACGAGAAAAAAAATGTAGATGTATTATATATAATAATCGTCCTTCAAAAAACGATAATATTATATGTTTACAAAATTGACCGAGTCTCACCCCAAAATCTGGAAGAGACGTTTTATTTTTCCGTTGAAAATGATCTATTTTCAAATTACCACCACAAATTTAATCATTATTAAATAATAAATACCGTATACTAGACAAGAGGAATAGTAATAGAACGGTTTAGGAGAAAATCTATCCGTTTGCACGGGCAACTCTCGTGCATACTCCTCCTTTCTTTCTTTCACTCCCTTTACGTCTTCGTTCACATACTAAGGGTGAAGAGGGGTGAAAATTGAGTAGGAAAAAGCACGACTGCGCTTGTGCGCAAATTCACAGCAGCGACAACATGGCTGCCTACGTCAAACGATAGTAAGGGATCGATAATACGTCAAGTTACGTTTTCCTACCACTCGTCAACGGTGGTCGTTGTTGTCGTTATCAGGTTGTGTTCTACGGGATTACAGTTATATATACACATTCACATTGAATAGGGAACGATGAGAGTGAATAGGAATAGTATGACGCTGGTAATATGTGTGATGGTTGTGACGATGAGCGAATGGATATGGGTGGCTCTATCATACGGCAAAATTTGTCAATGCCACCTTCATACGCAGAATCAATTTTTAATCCTGACTTTATTTCTAATAATATCTGAAGGTCGAAACGAAGATACTCGATGACCATTTCGGGAACGCAACATGGTCTCACATAGCATTTTTTTATTGTTTACTTCAATGGGAAGTCATTAAATTCAGCTTGATTGGATGTTAAACCACTAACAATTCATGTGGATCTAATGGGATGAGGTTGAATGTGACTTTGTATTGAAACTTGGCTCAAGGCTGGTTTAGTTATTATTTCACTCTCTTCAATGGAGATTTCAGAACGATCATTAGCCCTACTGAAGTCAATGAGATCAGATTGAGTTCACCACTTTTTATAAATCTTCTGTGATTCGGATGAATAAGAGTTTACTTTGATCAACTTCACTTTTGAATAATGCAGACAATTGAAGTTTGAGCAAATTTTGTCCTCCGTATTATGATTGTTTGATTACTTTGAATTTACTGATCAGCCTAATTTCATCAGCAATTGATCATCGATTATGGGGGATGCGTAAAAAGTGTGTTATCATTTTTTCTTGATCGATAGCTAAGTTATTTGGCGAGCAGACTAGAACCTCATCAAATGCTGTCATTTCTCCTTGCTATACTGAATAAAAAGCTTTTTTAAAAAACACAAATTGAACATAATTTATTTTCAAGAGAGAAAAAAAATGAACTTACCAATTTCGCCGGAATGAACTTATAAATTTCTTGCTGAATCAAAGATATGGTGATTTCTTCTTATTTTCCATGTAGAGCACTTTATCACTCAACACATTTTCACTTTGATCAAGTACGAATTAATCATGTTTCAATACTAAATACAAGAATAAATAAACTCACCAATTTCTTGCTGTATCCAATAGGTAATGACTTGCTGTATCCAAAATGTGATGATTTCTTGCTGTATCCAATAAAAGGCACTTCACTATATACACTAAAC